>JAODUH010000024.1:664054-688660 GCA_027564835.1 Typhlichthys subterraneus | reverse complement strand
AACCCCCCCCCCCCCCCCTTCCCCAAGACACACACACACACACACACACACACACACACACACTGTGTCTTTCACAGTGCGCAATGATAATCCTATCCAGAGCACTCTCTAAAGTCAGTGATGCAAATACACTATAAAAATGATTTGCAGACACTTCTGCAAATGATCATGATCACTATAAATTTTCACAGCAACTTAAAACAACTTAAGCTGCTAATATACTGTATGTAGGCCTATATGCTTGGTGTCTTGCCTATCAGGTTTAGTTGCTGTATATCAGTAAACCCATGAACAAACACTCTACCCTATTATCATACGGTATCTCAATTTACTATAGATATATCAGATCACATCAGACGTACATACACTCCCATACTCATAACACAGTAAAGACAAATTCTGAAATAATCAGTGTGATTTTTACAGAATTATGATCATATTTTGTGCTTCAGAACTGTCATTTAGCGTAAATTAAAGCAATGAAAGGGGTACTTTCAGACATAGAACTCCACAAAACTGTTCTAAATAGATTAATAGCTCAGGGTTTTGTGGTTTGATAACACAGAATCATACCCTGTTTCTCCAGGTCCTTACTGTTATTCATGTTCAAATATCGATTGAACCATATGAGATCATAATTCTCTTTTATCATATATTGCATTGCTTTATTCCCGTTTAGCCCTATAATTCATAGGCCTCTATTAAAGCAGAGCTTTCACGTCCCAACCTGCATGGACTGCAGAGCAGTTTATATGCCTGGTTGGGGTTTGTACAGGCAGGTCCACAGTGAGGCTGCACCGGGCAAGGTGACCGCTGTTGCTTGTAGCCAGAGGGATTAGCTCTGTGGTGGACTGACCACTGTGCATTAACGGGGGCTTCATCTCTGTGTGCGTGCGTGTGTGTGTGTGCGTGTGTGTGTGTATACAGACTACGTAGTGTGAAGATGGAGCAGAGAAAACTCAGTGACCAGGCCAACACACTGGTGGACCTGTCAAAGGTGAGACACACGCTAACCCACCCAAAACCGGTCTGGCTCTACATAGTATTCCACGACAGCGTTTGTCAAAACCGCCGGTGGAACTGTGCTAACACATGAGCACCTCTGCATCCGCCTGTTTGAATCACCGCCTCTATCTTGGTCCTTACAAGGCATTGATTTGGTTTAGAAGTTACACGTCTCCATCCACGTTTAAACCAAACTGTCTCACAGCTGTATTTTATATGACGATAAGTGGCCATGCCTCTGTCATATATTATGCACAGTATTCTGTAGGCCTATGTATAAAATAAAATGTGAAAAATGACTGTCTAGGTCAGGTTTCACACACAACACAGTTGCCCCACAAAATACTCAGAATTCCACTGTTTCCATGCTGATCTGCCTGTTTCTGTGGCTTTGGGTCTCCTAGCAACCAGAATAAGTGTTGAACGAGAGGGAGAGTAGCAAATTAGGAGGGTGTGTGGTCATGTTTTGCTATGTAGGTGTATGAGTGCGGACGTGCATGTGCGCGGACATGTGTGTGTGCGTGCGTGCGTGTGCATGTGCGCATGCGTGTGTTTGCCTGCGTGCCTGTGTTTGCGTGTGTCAGAAAGGTAGGCAGTGAGATGAGACATGACAATAGAGGAGAGCGGTATGTATGCATGCTCCTCTTTCATTGTCATTTGCCCCAAATATCTTTCAATCACTCTTTCTCCATAATTCCGTTTTCAATTGGCCACTCATGTACGGTTACAGAGATAGGGTGTGTGAAACAGGGACCTTCTTATCGCTTCACTCTTCCTCCTCTCTCTCTCTCTCTCTCTCGTTCTCTCGCCTATCTCTCCTCACGGTGTGAAAACACCCACACAGAGGCTTCCCTTTCCTCTCTCTCTGTCTCTCTGTGTCTCTCTGTGTCTCTCCATCCATCCAGTCTTGCTCCACGTGTAGCTCATCCTACTTTATGACTGCCACTGTCATCCTGCTAATGCTTCTTCTTCTTCTAATGCAATCCCTCCTTCGCTCCAGTGGAAGACGCCATACCTAGCATTACTGTGTGTTATGTTTTAAAATGAGCAAATGTTTCTTATATATAATAGTAATATAATATATATTACTATATATATTTTAAATATACATTTAATAATCATTAATGTGTATGCTTTTATCAAATGAACGTGTGAAAGGGCTTTCTACTGTATACTGCATACTATACAATATAATGTATTTAATTAAACTCCTATTATAATTCCCTCACCCAGTCTCTCACCCTCTCCTTCTCCCCTCTACAGATGCAGAGCGTCATGTATGAGCTGATGTCGGAGCTGAACGACCGCAGCGAGGACCTGGAGCGCCAGATGTTGTCCCTGGAACAGCGGGTGGAGCAGCTCACCGCCGGCTTCACCGCCCTGCCTGGCCACCTGTCGGCCACCCTCAGTGCCCAGCACGCCGCCCTGGTGCACCTGCTCCGGGAGAGAGACACCAAGGACGGGAGAGGAGGAGGAGGAGGTGGTGGGACTGTGGTTCCACTGTCCCCAGCCCAAGCCCCGGCCCCTGGTCAAGCCCCGGCCCCTGGTCAAGCCCCGGCCCCGGCAGCAGGTGCCACAGTGTCTGTAGCCCAGGTCCTGGCCCCGGCCTCGGGCCAGGTGCCGGCTCTGGCCCTGGACTCGATGTCGCTGACCAGCCTGCCAGTGAGTGGCGAGGGCAGCCTGGAGACCAGCCCTGGCACCAACGGCTCCAGCTGCTGAGCACGGCCACCACGAACACATAGAGGTCTAGAGGAGAGGAGAGGAGAGGAGAGGAGAGGAGAGGAGAGGAGGGAAGTCTTCTAACACTGGAGCCTCAGTGAATAGGGTGAGAGGTACTGAAATCAAGATGGAGGTCTGCTGAGGAAAAACGTGTGGCCAACTTGGAACGCCTCCGAGACCATGCACACCAAAGGAAGGAAAGGAGGAGGAGGAGGCTAGGAGAGGTGGAGAGGCAGATGAGGATGGATGTGTGACAGGGGGTGATGGAAGAGAAGAGGAAGCAGATAGGGTGGGAGAGAATGAGGAGGGAGGAGGAGTAACCAGGAATAATTTACTCCAAAATGGAAGCCACTCTAATTACTGAAACGGCCTCTTGTTGTTTACCCTCCCCTCTCCCTCTCTCTCTCCCTCTCTCTCTCTCTCTCTCTCTCTCTCTCTCTCTCCCTCTCTCCCTCTCTCCCTCTCTCTCTCCCTCCCTCTCTCTCTCTCTCCCTCCCTCCCTCTCCCCTCCCTTCATCCATCTCTTGTGTCTTGTGTTGATGCTTGCTCTGGTCAGCATGTTCTGCCTCTTTGTCTCCACAGCCTTCACCTTTTCCTTCGGCTGTCAATAACTGGACGTTCACGGGGGAGAGGGCGGGGCGAATGTACACACAGCCACACAGACACACACACACAACCACACAGACACGCACACACATGCACACGCAGGCATGGTGCGTGTGAACACACACACACACACACACACACACACATCTCATACATAACAATGAGGAACAAGCTGTACGCCCTCATTTGCAGACTCAGACACATAATAGGGAAGACGCACAATAAACACAGAGGCACAATGTGAGACATTATGCACAGCACACAGTGTCTGCATGCAGACACATACATACACACACATGCAGTACAGAGGCACATTTACGTCTGATAGCATGACCAATAGGAACAGGCCCTTGGCGTGTGTCGCGTTCAAAGGATTGCGTGCTGAGAATCGGCCAGGGAAACGGTTCTGTGGGCCCACCCCCACGTGACACAGCCTTGCCCAGCAACGCCTGCCCAGACATCGCCCACTTATCTACCCGCCTAACCCCCCCCCGCACGCCAGTCTCTCCGCCCAAACCCCACCAGTGACATGGGACCAGGCGAGCGTGAGAGAAGGGCTGGCAGTAGACATGAAATGTCGCACGAAATGCAGAAAGGGAGCCCCTCAGACACACGCACGCACACACACACACACAGGCAGACATCTCACCCTTCCAGCCCACTGTGGTTAACTCATGGCATGCCACACAGGGCCACGAGCAGCTGCTCCTATAGGGAGACGCCATGGCTGGATAGAAGTATGCATTATGTACTGTATAATATATATAGTATATATATAGGGAAGCACAAAATAGCTTGTATATTTAGAATCGCAATACATTCTTATCTATAATGAGTCGCGTTGTTTACCTACATTTATAGTTTTAAATTGTCATATGGTTCAGAGGAAATTATGTACGGTACCATACGGTAAAAATAAAGAAATAGATTCAAAAAAATAAGTTTATCAATCTGTTTTGCATTTCAACCTGATATTTTTGTAACTATTACTACATACATTATTTGTCTTTATATCCAGATTGCCACTACAATAACACACAACGTATCCCTGTCCCTGGTGGGTGTGGATAACCTTTAAATCTGCTGTAAGTGGGTGATCTCCTGCTACACTCAAACACGTCCCCCTGACCTTCCAATTAGAGCACACTGCCCAACAGTGGCAACACACTAAATCTTCCCCGGGCCGCAGGTTTTGGACACCGGTGTAAAATGCCCCGCTATAAAATCATTACTGGGCAGTAAAACACTGGAAAAAATGTACAATTAAAAAGACCAGAGCGGATGAAGAAAAAACAAAGCCAGAGTGACAGGAATATTGCATATTGTATCTACTGTATACACTAGGGAAATAAAATATTTATACAACTAACAAAATTAAAAGGCAAACATTTTTGTATGAAATATTCAAAATTATGTCAAACATGTTAGAAGCAGGGTTGATTATTAATCATAATAAGAATCCCTGTCAGAAAGCTATACAGTAGGCTATATTTTCTCACATAATTAATCCCCTGCTTGTTAACCATATTACAAATGCTAGCATGTGCACGTACATATCACATATTCAGAGATTGGTATATCAAATGAACATTAGCTTATCCTCCCATGCAGACATTTGAAACATGAAAATACACATCTACGAATGGCGACGTGCATTGGCATTCAATAATGTTGGACAATACACCAGATCAGTTCTTCACAAACGTGAGAGTTCATTGCAATAGAAAATAGGCATTCAGCAGCTACTGTATACTGTAAGTAGATTGAACAACAGTTCCATAGTTATATGTCAGCATGCAAAAGAAAATCCATCAGTAAAACAAAGAAAGCATAATAGGAAAGCTAACACTTAAGACATAACTATTATTACTGATTTAAATATTATCCATTATATCTTGCAAACAGATTAAGCGCTGTTGGACGTTTGGTGTTTGAGGAGAATGCTCATTTCCACCAGAGCTAACAAAAGGCCCGAAGGAAATAATTCAGTGGACACGGTCTCATCAGCACAACATCAAAAACGGTCAACGACAATGAAAGTGAAGCCTTAGTGCATTCTGGGATGGATCCTGGCTCTGCATGCTGTACTGAGACACTGTCCCAGTGAGCCCACTATGGGAAGGGCGTTCTCTCAAATAACTCCCCAGCAAGCGGGGGCTAATCCACACCAGGTAACAACAACGATAGCATTCCAGCACAAGCGCACTGAGTCAAACTGTAAATAAACAAGTGACACCAAGCAGGCACACAAGTCTATTTACAGTACATAGCCTTCCCAAGGATGGCCAGGGCCATATTTCACCGGGCGTTGCGTCCATTGTTTACAGAGGTAAAGAACTGCAATGTTGTGGTGTTTCAATTTAATTAAAATTATGTTTTATTAAATTTAGGATATTGATGGAAAATAAGCTTTAACAAAGCATTTAAACAAATCCAAATAAAAACGAGAATTGTGCTGTAAAGCATTTGGAATGTTTGTATACACAAATTGTATTATATTAACATTATATAAAAAGAAGAAAAAGAGCTACCATAGTAATGTTATTTTGAACGGATTGTTTTCTATCAAAATGAACTATAGGTAAGTCTAGGATTAGCTGGTTTGGTCCCTTATATTGATCCGTCTTTATTACTTTTAAACGTGGGTAATTTGAGGGAGTTCTTTGCAATCTCTGTCTGCATCTTTATAGAATGGCTCCAGGAGGGGTATGGCCCTTAAGTGCACTCGTAAATTGGTTTTATGAGTTTCCGAGACATATCTCT
The DNA here is from genome assembly GCA_027564835.1 of Typhlichthys subterraneus. NCBI lineage: Eukaryota > Metazoa > Chordata > Actinopteri > Percopsiformes > Amblyopsidae > Typhlichthys > Typhlichthys subterraneus. Next base: position 682,567 of record JAODUH010000024.1, on the reverse strand, counting down.
GCTAATGTTTCCCCCGGACGGCTTTATGGTCACATTGTAGTGACTCCAGTGAAATACACTTTCTAATATAGAGTTTTATTTATAAAATATACAGCTTGGATCATGTTTTATAATTTGATATTACTAAAGACAGGTATGACAAAGTGATTCTGAACCAGAATAAATTATAGACTCAACTCCTCAAAACATTTAATATGATCACACCAAAACATCACAACCATCTAATCGGGGTCATATACTGTATATACTTAACTACTCCCCAAAATCTTTTTTTCTGGGTTACAAAGGACGGAAATGTGCCATGTTTAGCTGATATAAATTAACAACATTATATGTAATAAACGTTTAATATAATGCATAGGATATTTATCCCCCTGCCGTATTATGAGAGCTTGACTATGTTTGCATTTCTCTGTGTGTGTGTGTGCGCGTGCGTGTGCATGCTTGTGGATGTCTGCACATGTTGCATAAGCATTTCTCCGTATGTTTTTCTCCAGATGTTCTCTTTAACAGATCTGTAAAAGAGTACCAGCCCCTCTCTATTTCCCCATCGTACCCGGTTTGCCTACAGTTACACCATCCGATCCTTCCATCAAAGCGTGCCCATTTTGCCAAACACGATCCCTGCCCGTTGTGTGTTGGTTTGGTTTCAAGCAGTGGATTAAACCGTTCCCACCAACTCTCTGATGTGGACGTTATCTCGGGTTTCTCTTGACACCGGTGGTGCTGTAGTGTTATTAAAAGCTAAAGGGCTTTGTTATGGAACACAAAAGGCAGAGCTAGGCAGCAGTTAGTAAGGCTTTGTTAAGGGTCAGAGAGGTGTTAAATAAGACTACACCTGGGGCCGTGTTAACACCTCCACCTGAAAGGTTAGGACCTAGCATTGTGTAGTGTTGCGTTCAACTGGGACCGCTCCTAGAGCACAGTGAGTGGTTGCCATGAGTGGTGGTCATGAAAGAGATATGGTTTAGTCCCTGACAGGAATACCAGAGATATTCAGGCCCACAGGCACAGCAAAGAACTCCGAAATAAACTAGCAAAAGATGAAGATGCGCAACGGCAGGGTCAATTAAATAGAGAAATGCAGCAGCCAGCGATTTTTTTTCCCCTTTGCCCACCACTGGGTATTGTTGCCTTGAAACATTTTCAGGAGGTTGTCGCAGTCAATTTCTCAATGAACAGCCTCTCTTTCCTTTTGGAAAGTAGCCAATCGCCACTCTTTGCTGGAGGCTTACTGTTTATTGATGATTGTTCCACATGGTTGTAATGTCACGTCAATTCCTCTCTCCTATTCCTGCCTGAGATAGCAGCTAGTGAATAGACTGGTTGGATAAAGTCCAAGTCAAAATAGCCTTACCTCTATGTATACTTGTACGTCCTACAACATAACTGTAGCAATAACTCAGAAAATAAACATACTAAAATATTGCTAACAATGCAGAAACCACAATAATCCCTCAATTAACCAAAATGCGGTGATGTAAATCATTTCCCCCCCTAAAACGTTTCTGACAACGGCGGAGCTCGATCCTCTGAGAGCTTTGGGGACAGACAGAGAACATTCCGGGCTGGCTCAACGTCAGGCCTCGTTACGCTGTAGCCCCCTTTTCCACCGCCCCCGCCTTCTTTTCAGCCCCCTCTTTATCCCCCTTCAGACTAGTCTGGCTGGCCTCTACACACGCGATCCGCACACTAGCTGGGCCTTAAGCCCGGTGAAGGGCTGAAACAAGCTCCGTGTAAAAGCTCCAATGGACCCCTATCTCCTCACCTCTCCCCCCTTCCCCTTCCTCCACCTCACTACACTTTCGCTTCGCATTACTTCTGCTATTCTAACTCTTCCACTTCTGAACTCTATCAATTATGCACTCGAATAACACTGGGGCCAGGCATGGCGTGAGGACATAAAGGCCGATTATTAGTGTGAATAATTCAGCCATCTTTATGCCATGCTTCCCCATACACTGATACAGGCGGGAAGGCCCCCGCCACTAATATAACATCAGACATTATCGGACCAGGCCAGTCGTAAATGATAGAGAGGATAGGAGGAGATAAGGAATAAGGGGGGGTTAGCCTGCTGCATTAATAAAGCTGCACTGGACCTGATGTCATTGGCTGGTTGACAAAGTGATGCCGCTAGGGACTTGACTATTGACACCTGTCGATAACAGGAAATCTCTGTCCGGCACTTCAGTCCATATGCGTCAGCGACAAACCGCCCAACTGGTACTGCTGTTCTGTGCTTCAGCTCCAGACAAAAAAAAATACACAAAACGTTTGCGAAATCACACGTGAAAATAAACATGACTGTACATGACCTGTAAAATCATAGATATATTTTGTTTTTTAAAGTAAAAAAAAAAACAATTTCATCTCAAAACGTGAGGTCCAACGACGCTGACAAGAAGAAGAGCAGTCCATCGTTGTCATGCTCAGACCATGTGTACCTTGACCTCATTTCCCATGAATTGCGTGCAAAGGATTGCAAGTGCTTCTCTTCTTAGGGCTCACAAATAGCGATGAATATTTCATCACTCCACCCAAAGCACAGCAACCGCTCTAATCCAATGACAAGCCAAGCTCACTCTCTCCGCACACAGGCTAATATAATATAATGTATTTCAACTCTATGCTGCCTAGGAAAATAATACCAGAAATATTTCTGAAAATGGTCTTGCTATCCCAGTAAATATTTAATTTAATGGAAAATAGAAATAAATACAGTGTATTTCCCTCTTTCTCCCTAATATACCAGTACATTTATAAAACCATGATATTGCAACAATCTTACGTATGAGAATTATTGTATTAAAAACTAATTAAAACATACAGTAAATATAACAAAAAACATAAAGCATTACAGTTTGTATATTGGGTTATACACAATATAAACTATTTAACCAACTGTTTATAATTTGTAAAATGTATTCCCAATTGTTGAATAATGAAATATATTATAATTTGCAATTTTATTAAAATATTAATATAAGTATGATATTTAAATTAACTTTGAATTATACTTTTTTTATGCTATTTTTAAACTTTAAATGTGTAAATGTTTAAATAACAAATGGTAACAAAATTAGACAAAATGCACACGTACACACACACACACACAGATGCAGAAAAAGAAGAAAAAAAATGAAAGAAAAGGAAAAAACTTTTATTTGGGCTTCCGTTTGCCATGTTAGGTCTAATCCTGGCTGGAATGTCTCCGGTCGTGCTCCCACAATGACTTGGAATTCTATCGCTATAAAGAACACAGAACCCAGAGAGTGAAAGGAACATTCTGACGAATGCTACCGCCTCCAAATAAATCCAGCGTGTCTACTGTAGTGTATAGATATTTCAGTAACACTCAAAGACAAGCCAAACCTTCACTACATTTATTTTGTTATGTCTGTCCTAAACCAAGAGTATTTTTATTTTATTCTATTGGCATGGAAAATATATATAATACCACTGCTGCATATTTTTCAATCAAATAAATTGCCAATGTCTTTTTGTTTTATTACATTTCATATCAAGTTGGAATTCTGTGAGTGTTGTGTCTGTGTCTGTGTTGTGACTGACCTATAACCTCTACATCTGGTGAGGTATGTGCAGATAATCACCATTAATTAAAGATTATTTTATTTGCTTAAGAAGCCTATCCTTCCCAAAACAGCTTTAATCACTGTGCTCATATATACACCATTTTTTCTACAGTTTGAAATTCCTAAAACCTAACAAAATTAAACATGTCTGCCTCTTGGTGTCTGGCCGCCGCCACATTTTATTTCTCTGTGCTCAGGCGCCATGTTGAGGTGGTCACAAGCTGGGCCTGAAGGGGTTTAGAATTAAATACCTCTGAAAAAATACTGTAGAGGTGTACAGTACTAAATATACAGTACATATGATTATAATACCGTCGACAACAAACAAACTGACAGATTGACAGAGAGACAGACAGAAACTGGGGGCGGGAGATGAAGAGAGGAGTCATTCAAAGCTGCAGCCACAACACCGGACCTAATACTGATAGGCATAGTGGGTCAACACAGCGGGACCCCAAAAGCCAGGGACTTATAACAGTACAGTTAAAGACCTGGTAATCCATGACAGAGAGGCTGGTTGGGGAAGGGGGTGGGGGGGTGGACACCATGAGGAGGAGAAAATAACAGCGGGAGCAACCAACTGGCCTGTATTCCATGGGGTTGTGAGGGGGGAGAGGGGGGTTCCAAGACAAATGAAAATAGTTTGTGCAGCGACACAATGTCTAACACACATTATAAAAGTCATGTGTGTGTATGTGTGATGATAATGCATAAGGTATACAGCAGAGTGCACCTTTATCACCTATAGACAAACTGCATGGTGTGTGTAAAGTTCTTCTCTGTAAAATTGCTTCTCGTCACGATGGCTGTGGGCAGTGCTTCTCACCCCTGTTTATCCAGGGGCATTATGCCACTTTGTGGACTCCCCTTAAGGCTCACTTATCTCATTAGACCCTTAAAACTGATTAATATGAATGCCATTAGAGGCCTGGCTCAGGGCATTCTTAAGAAAGAAGAGGAGGACGGAGGGGAGGAGAAGGGAAGGATAGTAGGGATTTTTTTTTTTGTGTCCCTGGACAATGAGATGATGGCTTTTTAAGCCTCTCAGTGGCTCTGGGTTAATACCCAGGTCTGCAGTCATGGGATAGGCCGCGGTTCAAAGGCTTCCGCACGCCAAGGCTCTCTCCTCACCGACTTAGAGGAAGAAAATAAACAAGCATAATAAATACCACATCTCCTGCAACTTGAGCCTCGCTAAAGAAATAATGAACTACCACCAGAAAAAAGGAATGTGTGTGTGTGTGTGTGTGTGTTTGTTTGCCCTATGTATTTTGTGGTGACATATCCAGCTATAAGGAATCATGTTTTGGCTGAGCCTGACCAGTCAAAACTGCGTTTCGACAAGAGGAGAGGGTGAAGATGGGATTTATCGCACATTTACAGGATCAATCCCTTTCCCTTCAGGGGAAAAACCGCACTTAGCGCGTCTCTGGAACAACGCAGGAATAACAAAAGCACACTTACACCCCACACACAATGAATTTACATTGCGCAAAAAGGTGAAGTATCGAGCAGAGAACTGGGTCAGGAATAGTGCTGTGCTCAGCTCATACTATACAGCTATGCGTATAGTATAGCGGTGTGTGTTTCTGCAGGGGTCACGTCAGGATAACCACAGAAACCCACGTGCAACCACAGGCGTATAGGCCCCCCCGAAAACACACACGTACGCACAGGCGCACATGCTTGCAATGCAAATGTGCGTGGATTGCCAAAACCCCTCCCTGCATCAACGCATACAGTATGTACTGTACTCTTCACACACACACACACACATACACACATCAAATGTAAGAGCGCAACCAATCACATCCAATTCTATAGTATATATTTGTAAACAATTCAGTATGCGTTTGGTACAAAATACACACATATTTTTAGATATGATCAAGCATAGATTCCCAATAAAGGGCTGGAATTTAAAGGAGCAAGTCTATAAATATATTTTCAGCCCAAATATGAAATAATATAAACTTTAAATTTAAAATTGTTACCTTTTTACTAATTAAACACAAATGTGAATGTTATTAATCTTAATTTGGGAGTTCCTTTTTTGTCTTAAAATTAGACCTCACATTGAAACAACCGTAAATTAAAGAATATAGCTTGCACAATTTAATATTTTTCTTATTGTCAAGTATAGCCTAGTTTGAAATGACCAAAATCAACAGTTTTTCTAACTGACAAGTTTACGGTCTAGACAACATAAGATATAACTTTTAGCTTGGAGGCTGTAGTGCTCCATGCTTGTCCAACAACTAAAACAGGTCACGGAGTCATGCTGTTGCATTGGTCAACATAATGCATCATCGCTGTGGACATGACAATGTTTTTTTTCTTCATAAAGCTGTTTCTGTTGATGAAGGAAGAGTGAGTAACTTGCAAGTAGATTTGAATGTAAAGAAAGGCATGATAACAAAGATATGCTGTCACACCATAGTGGATTTTGAGAAAATGGGCACAAAAAAAACTTGAAAGGTGCTAGTTAATATGAGATTCAAATTAGATTATGTCTTAAACCATTAGTCACATTTGTTAATCTATGAAAAAGTGTATCTGATAATATCTAATATCTCAAAATATCCAAATAACCTAATCAAATATTTTAGGCTCGTGCAAACACACAAAGTATTTCTGTCTGGGCACAAGAAAAGCACTGTGTGTAATGTGTCACAGTAGCTACGGCCAGGATGCTACTTGGAACAACAGCCCCCCTCTAGCTAACACCACCACCACAAGCCTCAGAGAGTGGGTCTTCAGTGTCAGAGAAAACAAAGCACGGGTCTAAACCTGAGCAGGCCTAATCCTGTCTCTGCAGAAAATCACCCCAGCATCACAGGACCCAAGCCACTAAGACGACACCCCCTCTATGTCGAGACCCCCACCCCCCCAGCCAGAGAATAGCCACCAGCCAGTCAGCCAATCAAAAGGGACATAATATATGACTATAGAGAGGGAGCGGTGGAAGATGCACTGGGTAGGGTGATGCAGAACCGAGAGGAAAGATGAGAGAGTCTAGGGATATGGTTGGATAGGAGCACAGGACACCCCTCTCCTCCGTCACGGGGTTCTACTACGTCCCCCCACCCACAACGTCCCTGGCTCACACATTACTGCCCCCCCCCCATTCACACTATTCTCTCTCTCTCTCTCTCTCTCTCTCTCTCTCTCTCTCTCTCTCAGCTCCTTTGCCCGCCCTGCTTTACTCGCTCCTTGCTCCTTTATAAGCCAATGCATACTTTCGGCGCTGGCTGTGCAGAGTGGATATGCAGGGGGAGAACAATGGCAGCCTTTCAGTCCCACACAGCCACATTGGGGTGGGCATTAGCTTCTACCATTCTGCCATGCTGTCAATCTAAAACGCTAGCTTTTTATTGGTACCTTTTCCCACTGTGGCAGATTTAGGTGAATAAAAGCAAAACAGTTATTTGTGTTATTTGTGTTTAGAGGTACATTCTTTAAGCAAAATACATGTCATAATTGGTGTTTATGCTACTGTACAATACCAGGTTATTTAATAGTGTCTTTTGCCACATGCATGCATCTATTTGTTACAATTGCTGAGCGAAAACTAGAAATTAAACGGCCAAATGAACCTGTGAGCATCTATATGGTTGTTTGAAGGTTTCTCACAGCGTGCAGGTGAGGATGTGGCAACGTCTTGTCTGGTTAACGACGTACGATTGCTATTTGGAGACGTAGAAGTTTGGGCATCAACCCAGGCTGTTTTGGCTCCACAGATCCACATCGTGGCCGTGCGACTGTGAGTTTCTGGTGAGGATGGATTACCTCATGAGTCATTTACAACTGTCTACAAGCCATCAATTAGGTCTTTATTCCAGAGCTGGAGATGTGTTCTCTGCTGGGATCTATTCTCCACACTGCTGCACAGCTAGAAAAGCAGAGTCACTCCCCTGCAGCCCCCTAAGTTAAATAAGGAAAACGACAGGGAGAGGTCCGAAACCAGTCTACCATGAAAGGAATTATCTGTGGAAAATGTGTCTGGCAAAAACCGAACGGTCTCAATCGCTCTCGTCACATTTTCCAGTTGAACTGTGAATAGCGGCAGAAAGAAAACACCCCCCCCTCCTTCCCATCAGTCCCCCTCGTCTTTAAATGCAGATGCAGGCCCTGCGGATGCAATATGCTGTTGATGGTAAATGAGTTTAACAAGGTCAAATCAATCAAAGCATACGGAGATGGTTTAATTCAACACAATTGATAGAACTTTCAGCTGCATATGTATGTTTGTAATGGCTGGGCTGCGAGCAAGGGGCATGGCAGGCTGTCAGACATCGCTCAGTAGCGCCCCTTTATGGTCAGGGGTGATACAGTAGATCAACCGCGCTTAATACAGTAACAGCTGCACAAGCCTCCATCTTACAGCGGACTGAGGAGGGGGTACGCTAGCGCCATTTTCAGTGATGCACATAAGATGTACACCACCCAGTAATGAGGGTTCTGGACTGATGCCTCAACCAGCAAATATCGGACCTGCAAATATTGTATTCTTTTAGTCGATCTACTTAACAGTTTTGGAATTCGTGTGTGGCTTTGTTTTTCGAGAAAATTTGATTTTTTTCTTTTGTTGTTCACAGCGCTGGCATCCTCAGATGCCCTCATATGCTCATCAACTGAGGTCTGCAGTCCGCACTGTGCTTCAAACCTTCAGATACCAGGTCAGACAGCAATATATCTGCTCTCTTGCCAACTATTGGACATCACAATACTACTTTACATAGGAAAAAAGTACTTCTCATGCTTCGTGATGAAACTAAGACCAGGACTAGAGAAACTATTTGTCACTGGATAAACAAACTTGTGCATCTCTAATGTATTTTTTTGACCAACAACAAAATTGACTTTATTTTTATCAACAGTATAATTTATAAAAGTCCTGTGAAGATGTTGGCACATATGCGTGTTGCATAAGCTGGTAAATACTTTATTGTTTCCAAGTAGAGCTATGGAGCATTCCTCTGAAAGCCATGGGTTGGACTAGGGCTAAAAGACAGATTGCTCAGCTGATAGTCGTGTTTTCAGAGCTACCCCTGACCTTATGGTGATTACTCTGAAAACAAAAACATGCACTATAAAATCTGGAGCCTCAGGCAAGGCATGGAACTTGTGCCATTCAAATAAAGTTATCCGTCAATATGTGTTTATCTGCATAAAAAAGCTACTTGGATTGGCTTTTTTGACGGATTTAGCTTTTTTGGCCAGATATTTCGATGTTCGAGGCATTTATTTTGTAAATAAGAAAAAAAAATAATAGTTTTACACTTTGCCAAGTAAAGTAATAATGCCAAGCGAATGACGTATAATTTAATGATTATAATTTCTAAGCCTTTTTGATCTTCAAGGTCATAAAACCACTACAGGATATGAACTGTACAAATGCAAACACAGGCAGGTTATTATTTCCTAAATCAATAAATTCAAACTGACGGATTCAAAACATGAATATTCACAGAACGTTACAGAGCCAAATAATACTCAATTATACATGCTTTTTTTAGTCCAACTGGAGTTTGGCAGGATTAAGGTGCCCCACACAAGAGGCTGAATCTCCCCATACACACACACACACAGGCCTGTCCGTCTCCAACATGGTCACGTCTTCCCGTACACTCTCAGCACAGACGACAACAGCTGCTCATAGGAGCCCATTGGCTTAACACAGAAGACTTACTGCCTGCTGGTCTTTTTCATGAAATGTTTTTTTGAAAAATCTTTAGTGATCGTGTTTACAGGTCGAGTAAGAAAACATCAGAGCACTACAGCTTTTAACCGGCATTCTTATCGTATTTTATAGTATGGGTTTCCTGTCAAAAACCCTGTGTCTGTCTCTTTATGTCAGCCCGCTCCGTGCTCCTGTTCGCTCGTTCCGCTTGCGTCGCTGGGTGAATGTGCTCCCGCCAGCGCCACAGGCATAAAGGAACGACAGAGCCAGGGGTCATTAACGAGAACTAATCAGCCTTCAGACAGAGAGCGGAGGAGGGGGGGGGGGAGCCTAGTGCAGGAGAGAGAGAACGAGAGAGAGAGAGAGAGATAGATAGGGAGAGAGGGAGAGGGAGAGGGGAAGAGAGAGAAGCAGTTATATTTGAGCAAGTCAGAGCAAAAAGGGCCGCGATAAGACAATAATGGCACTGTATGCAGTAGGGCTAGACTTGAAATGGAGTGGAAAAAAAAATCTATTAGCTGTCAAATTGGAAATAAAATTGTCTTTGGATATAAAATTAACTTTAATATAGATATTTTTAATGTGAAATTATGCATTTTGTATGAGGTATGAAATAGCCTCATCAGCGTGGGTATATAACAATATTATTTCTCATAATTCTGTCGGGGACATTCAAGCAAAGCCCAGAAGTAAGGACTACAGTACCTGTATGTGTGTTCACCTGTGTAAGTGCAGAGTCAGCACACACACGCACACACACACACATGCACGCACACGCACGCACACACAAACATATAAAGTGACAAGACAGTTTTTCATCTCCGGCTGGTCAATGCCAGGTAATCAGGGGTCGGAGGGGGAACGATGTAATTACTCCACTTTCTACAAGTCGGGAAAAGAGGGAACAAGCCCTCCGTGACCCTAGCAGCTCATTCCTACCATAGCGCACGCACGTACGCGCGCAAGCACGCACACACACACACACACACACACACACACACACACACACACACACACACTAGCACCGACACACAGCCAGAAAGAAATTGAGCAGAACAGAGATAATGTAAGATGCCAGTGGCACACAGCACAACCAAAACCCAAGTAGAAACAGTGAACTGTAGCACAGGAATCAAATGAGACTAGGAAGCCTGGTATAGAGAAACCCTAAACTATAGCATTTAAATGACCTTGTGAAAGTATAATGCCTGCTAGCAGTATCAAGCTGCTTTTGTTAAAAACACTCTTTCCCACTTCAAGAAGAGGTACTAGCAGTTGCTCTGCAGCCAACTTTCCGCATAGTCATTCCTCGCCGAAGCTTTCCTCTGTGTGTGTGTCTGTGTGACCTCTGTGCATCTTTATCCAACACAAGCCGCGTTGGGATTCCTGAATTATCTAATTGTATTCATTCATTTCCTGGGCCCGGCAACGGGAGAAACACTGAGGCACGAAGGCTCAAAGACGACAAGGGAGAGGAACACAGAGGCTTGTGCGGGAACGAGAGAAGGACAGGAGGAGACGGGGGAAAAAGGACAAGGGGCGTCTCTTCGGTCGTGCTGGCTAGACGTGATTAGAGTCCCTGCGTGTCACATGCACGCACGGACAGCCTGGGAGCCATAACAGAGGACACAATCCACATATAAAGCATTGCTATTTTAGTAAGGGATCTCTCAGAGGGAGCAGATTTCACCGTACGTCCATTAATTCCACAATGTGCTTTTGGGTACAAAGTTGAAATAAAAACTGTTTTTTTATTAAATAAGGAATTGAATGAGAATAGATTGCAAAGAGGAGGATATCGTCGCCAAACTAAGCGAGTCGTGCATAAGGCATGAAGCACAGTGACGGACGGAGGCCAGAGAACAGCGAAGGAGTGTCCTCACTCGCTACGCCAGTGGCCAATAGACCACGCTACTAACACACATGTTGTAACGCTCTGCTGTAAAGCATTACGGCTATTATTACACTTTCACCAAAACATATTACTGATGTTTTCCTGGAAGGACACAATAACTTTTTTGTGGTCAATATTATTATATTAATTTTCACAAAAAAATAAATATTATAGTGTTTCAATAGAAATTTAGCCATTTCTTGATTTTTTTTGGTTCATTTAATGGGGGTATAAAATGTAATCAACATGGTGTTATCTGATTGAAAGTTATAGTACTGTTTTTCTTCTAGAATTATTCTATTCCAGATATTTCAGTATATTTAAAAAATAGGTATACTTCTTAGTTACTGCTTGGGTACTATATGCAGTACTAATACTACACTATTACTTAGCTTATTGCATAAAGGACTCTATATTAAGTTCCCGAGTCATCAGTAAGAACATGTTTGTTCTGTGCAATTTGCTCTCTAGTTTATTCTCTCCTGCAACGTTACCTTTCTGGCTTCCTCTGCCCTGCAGGGGTGAGAGTCAAACAAACTCTATTGGAGTAAGCAGAACGGAGTGACTGTTGTTAGCTACATTAAAGCCTCTGTGAAAACCTGTTTTCCTTCCCCGGGAAAGATATACAGCTTTAGAAGCAGATGAGGCTCAGGAAGCTATTTATTTCTCATTATTTACGGGCGACCAAAGAGGACAAAAAAGCAAGCCATGTTTGCAGGCTTGCAGATCACAAAAGTTCTTGTTTTTTCGCTCTCCTTTCATTTCAGAGTTTGGGATCTTAGATTTAACAGTGTATTTTCTTGAAATCTCTTTATTTTTTGGGAACTGAAATCCTTTCCTCATTGGAACTCAAAAAACCTGTCAGCCCATCTGGAAGGAATCAAGTCCAAAACTTAAAAAAAGAAATAGAAAAAAGGAATGAAAAATAAAAAAGTGCAATATAATGAAAGTTTCAACAGAACACATCAAGATTTAACTCAATCTTCTGCTTGCTTCTATTGAAATAAGCGCCATTCAAATAAACAGCTAGGGTAAGCCAGAGGGGAGATCTGGACCACAACACTCATGGTCTACGGTATATCAGCCCTGGGAATCTATGCACCCCGTGAGACTAGCTCCAACATTAGGAGAGTGCCTATACGCTCAGCTCAATGGTATAGGCTACCCCCGACCACTAATTGCTTCAAGCAATAAATCTTGTTTTCACAAACTTCAAAATGAATATAAATAGTTGTGCAACAATGTTAGCATGTACGATTAATGGCTTTGTGTGCACTTGGAGAGCAAGCCGAGGTTTTTATTCAACAAATCCTAAGTGGTGCTGGCAGTTGAGTGAAAGATCACTGTAAACTGGACCAGCAGTATTTACACTTAATAAGTCTGGGGACAATACTATACTGTCTACCTCCATAAGTCAGTATTATTTGGGAAACACTGTCTAATGAACTTATACAGTATACTGAAGGTTTGACTAAAGGTTTCCAGACAGATCTCAACACTGTGAGCTACTTGAGAAGCTTTTTTTTACTAAACTTTTATCATAGCCCTGTTCATAGTCCAATCCAAAAATATAATTATTCATATTCATTCAGTTAACAAAATATTGCTACTTGTGAATTTTTACTACAAGACTGATATTATACAGCCAATATGTGTTTAAACACGACTGAACACACAGTTCATATCCTTTTAGCAATTATTGTATCATGTTTTACTGTAAACCCATTTTGCTAGTTAATGCAAGTTTATGCTTTTCATATTCAAAGGTATAGGTCCAGTACAAATAGGCCTATATGCTACTTTATAAAGTTGCCACAAAACTTAAAATGAACACACAAAAAATCGAATGACTTTGTTACAATTGGAATTAAGTTGGGTATATTTTATAAACTTTAATGACTGAGTAGAATAATGAAAGAAGAAATAATCAAACCGTTACAGACAAAAACGCATGTGAAAGTAAACTCCTTTAAACAGCAGCGTGTTGAAGTCACAACTACTGAACGGGCAAGGTTTACGTTTACATTATAACAGACGGTCCATACTTTGCTCTGTGGAAGAAATACGGTTGGAAGAGAGCTATATAGGCATACGTAAATATTAGAAAAGCCTATATTTATTTTATTTGACATAATGTGTCCAAAACACTTTGCATGTATTTTTTTAAAGTTTACCAAAGTTCTACAACTTCTTGAGTTAGGCCCATTCTACTGCAAATAATATAGTTATAATGAATTAGGCTATAATTAGTTTTCAACAAATACTTTTAAACTTGAAAAAATGTTCAGTCTATAATGGCACTGATATAGGGAAACGCATTAAATGATGCCTAAGATTATTGTACAAACATTAACTTAAACCACATTTGTGCACATAGATATATACGTATTGCCTCGATGTATTTAAAAAAAATTATAGATTTGGAATTACCTTATAGGTTATATGTTTTCAAATGCTTCATTAACTTTTTTTCACTATAGGTCGAGACCAAACCTTTCTCTATAGGACCCGCACACCGAGTGCACACTCCATTTTAATGTTTGACCATAATACAACTTTTGCATATTGCCTTCAAGAAAAGTGTCTATTTAGAGTGTCCATATTAAATAACAATTAGCAGCTGATTGCCTATATGTTTAATGAATAAAAAAGTTGACATTGCTCGAACGACTCATTATGGTCAAAGTGCATAAAGGCAAATATGTGAAACAACTAGTTTATAAGAGTGGCCCCTGGGGCCATATAGGCTAAAGGCTTCAGCATGGATTTGTTGAATGCTAAGATCGACATTTCCTCATGGCGGTAATAATATATTTTATATGAGGAAATAAATATTGTCTAACTTTAATTAATTCAATTATATAAAAGCTACAGGCTTTTCCTTGTGCGTATAATGGACATTATTACGCACGGAAAATAACTTTCAGCCGTCAAATGCGTGGGAACAGTATCCTAAATTTAACTCCTGCCTTTATTCCAAAGAAAAGCACAGAACCTTGTGACTGGGTTCAGACGTGAAGACCTGAAACACCGAAGCCGACTCTATTTTAGATCTTAATGTTAAATTCACTTACCTCGGGTTGGTCCGGTTCCAGAAGACTGCATAGCGGTCGGCCACCACCTTTGAGCTGGGTTCCTGGCTAAATACACACATCCACAGCACCAGACACACGAACAGGACCATTTCCACTTGCAGCATCACTACAGCAAAACTTCGGCACGTATTCCTCTTGAAATTTGGGATGCGCTGAGCTGTCAGTTTGTCAGCTTTACGGACACTTTGGAAGGGATTAATGTCTCATTCACATGTGGCTGTTTCTAGCGCAGTCTGTAAATACTAAAAACACAAATAGCCACTACATTGAAGGCATGTAAAGATAGCGAGAACGAGCACATTCAACTGGGCACTTACGGTGGTGGTGGCTGAGATAGTTTGTTCTGTGCGTAACCTCTCTGTCAGGTTCAAATATAGGAGCCACGTATATCATATGATGTAAGTGACGCTACGGTAGCTCTGACAGCTCAGGGATGCGTTGATCAAAACAAATCCAGCAAAGACAGTCAAATAGCTCACACAGAAGCTACTGTAATGCTGGACACAATCTGAGATAGATTCAGCCTTTGTCAGAGCAAACAGTAGTCAATACTTGTTGAAATAGCGCCGGGATCAGTACAAAAAGGTTATAGTAGAAAAGGAGCCTCAAAGACCAGAACCGCCTTGTGGCGTAGGTCAGATGCCCACGTTCTCCGGGCAACTTTTTAAAGCCATCTAGACAGTCCTTGGCTGTGGAATGGTAGGTAGGCGATGTGGAAACCTTATCGTCCTGTCCCTGCGTTCACACGCTGACTGGACGAAAAAAGCCTGCTATCCTTTCTAGGCGATGAATTGGAAGGGTCACGGATGAGGTGGGGAGGAGTCCTTCTCAGTGTCGGTAAGCACGGACAGCCTTGTTTCTCATGCGCTGCTGCGTGACAGAAGAGAGGCTGGTGAATTACTCCCAAGCAAAATGCCAGCATTAGTGGGTCCTCCTCATATATAAGCCTTCATGCTGAGAAAAAAAAACATGCCGTCGCCATGTGCGTATGTGCTGTTTCCCCTCCTGTGATGTTTGGGATTCAGTGCTGCTGGGACGCACTAGAAGGTGAGACGAAAGGCAGCTCAACGCCGACTGCTAGAGTGGGTTCGGTTACAGCGGAGCGGGGGATAGTCCCATTGGTTCGAACATTTGAATGGGCGTCGCTCTAACAAAGAGACGTCCCTCCCTTCTCTAAAACCGTGCTAATTCAATTGCCATGTGGTATAGAGTTGGGCAGAGGTTGCAGGACAGGGACCTGGGCAGATACACCATAGTGCCAGATGCAGCCGATAAACGCGCGTAACGTTTTA
Organism: Typhlichthys subterraneus; assembly: GCA_027564835.1. Lineage (NCBI taxonomy): Eukaryota > Metazoa > Chordata > Actinopteri > Percopsiformes > Amblyopsidae > Typhlichthys > Typhlichthys subterraneus. Next base: position 667,007 of record JAODUH010000024.1, on the reverse strand, counting down.
ATTATTGCGCAAACGGACAAAGCGGACCTTTAGGCTCGAGCCTACTGTCTTAGCGCACACAGTAGGTTCCATTCGAGTTTTTAACATACGTGTTGAGAAATATCTTGTTACATTTTATCTGAAATGTTTGAGTTAGTACATCGATGCGCCAAAAACATTAACAAAATAGGCGGATGAGGGGCTGTTCTGCTTTCTATTCTGATGTGATAGATAGGTTACAGAAGATCGTATCCACACTATAGTGAGAACAGCCTGTTGCAGGGGAGATGATGCTTGTCTGCGTTTAGCCAATATCTGTGAGTTGGTTGTGGGTGTTGGGGAGGGACAATGCGCCTTTCCAGCGCCCAGACGCCCCGCAGTGGAGAACAAGCAGGATAGCTGCTTCAACCTTACTAACTTCAAGTCCAAATGTATCGGCTATCTTTAGGCAACGAGATTTACATTGTTGCGGGTAAATATAACAACTTCTACGTATTTTCATTTGTGTTGTCTGTTGATTTGTTATGTATTTTAGCTATGGTGATTAGGTCAGCTGATACGGGCTTACCATAACATTGGTAAATGTTTGCCAAAATCGAGTGCAGGCGCACGATGTGGGTAACAGGTGTGTGCGTGACTCATCACGCATCAAGTCACCGTAAAGGTTGTCTAACGATTGTAGAGAAAGCAATGTCATGTCCTCTTGACACGGCGACCCCACAGTACAGTGCACGCATACTATTGCAACCTATTGCCTATATGCGCACACGCATTTCCATCACAAAGGGCAATATTTCTAACAAGCGCACATAGCTATAGGCTATACTGTAGGCTACCATCACGGCTGGGCAGAAGCGGGGGAAGTCAGTGAATACATCCTAGTTGTCTTCACACCCACTTTACAGATTTTCGCGCATGCTGGGCACCTTCATACAAACTTAACGCACACATACACACAGCCGCGCACGCACACTTTATTATGATTCCTAGCGAGTTGATTCGTCTGACTTGTGCGGAAAGCATACCGCCGACTGCTTTCGTTTTCTCTGCAGTGGAAAGTGAACGCCAACTCGTCTTACCCTGCCGTCACTTTCACAGCGGGGTGACCGATTATACTTCTGTCGTCCCGTTCACACATTCCAACAATGTTAAACTAAACGTTATACAGTCCATTATTCCAGAAGGTTTCGTTATGCTGATTGATAGGTGAAGGGAAAGATAATGCAAGCAAGGGATGTACTGTACATCAAGTTATTTAATGAAAGCAAACATTTAATTTAATTTTCTACTTTTCAAATTTTCTTTCTTTCTTTCTTTCTTTCTCTCTCTCTCTCTCTCTCTCTCTCTCTCTCTCTCTCTCTCTCTCTCTCTCTCTCTCTCTCTCACCCTGACTCTTTTTGTCAAATGAGCACCAGCTGTCTGGCATATACAGTATTTCACTGTGTTCTGTTTGCCAACAGCAATCTTCCACAATGTGACTGCATCATATGGCTCATTATTAAAGTGATGGCTCATTTTGGCTGGTGTCAACGCAACAATTATGGACATTATGGATGTTAATTTAAAAAATGTTTGGCAGCATGTGTCAGGATTTGCAATATATTGTGGAATTAAAGCATTCTCTAAATGTTATATTGCCATAATTATAGAATTATATATATACATTTAGTAACATACACTGATTACTTCTATTGATTACTTAAACATTGTTCATTGAAATGCCATTAAAAGCTAATTTACTACGTTGGCACACCAAATTTCTATATTTTTGTGACTTTTTAAGTTGCTAAGGGGATCATATAAAAGTAGGACTTTGTTTATATTATTGGTTGACATTAATGAAAGGTTAATAAGAGAACAGACAATTGTTTTTGCATTTTTTTTCTGCAAACCTCCCATTAAAATTATAAAGTAGTCCTAGAAGTAATCACCTAATATTCATAATTATTTACCACAGTGTGTGTGCGTGTGTTGGATATGCAGCTAAATTAATAATTATGTATTACAGCATTGCCTCTACAATATAGCATGTGTTTACGGAGATACAGTGCGTGGCGCTGGTATAAGTCAGAGGGCAGTAAAGTGTGATTTCATGTAGGGATCTATTTAGACAGCATAGCACCACATCTCATTGGTGTACAGCTCACACATCTGTGACTATGATGCATGCTCATTAGTTGAGGCAGCGTGTTCGCTGTGGGTTAACATCACTGAGCACACAGTGCAGAGCTTATGGCATTGTGCCCTATCACTGATAAACAGGCAAAGTATTTATATACACAGGGTATGAACTATGCTCTCTACTTAACCTCAGACTGTGTGTATGCTGGATCTGCATAATAATGGAATATTTTTCTACCACAGATAAAAACTTTTCATATTTTGTTGTTTTTCTTTTTGATAAGGTGCCGGATAGAGTTAAAAATATATATTCTCTCATATAGTAACTGTTCCAAGATTCACATTTCATATTGTAGTATGCACTCTTTTTATATAATTAACCATTATATAAACCTATACCTTTAACCATTTGGCACATTCAAACTGTGTGTAATGATTCCATCCTCTACAAATCTGTACTTCTAAATCTATTTAATTTAATCCATTTAATATTAATACAAATGTTTAGGTTAACACTGGACCTTTGTAAATCTTTCGACTCAGCAAGTGAGGGGTTAATTCATGGCAAACGCCCATAGGACACTGAAGTGAGGAATATAAAGAGGCTAGGGGTTAACAAGAGTATTGCTTTAAACATCAAAAATACACTTATATTTTTATATTCTTATAATTATAATTATGTCACAATCTTGAAATTGTCTCACAACACACTTTTTAACATACACCACTATCAAATACATGACACAACAATGTCACCATGACAACTGATCTTGTGGAGTCTGGGGGGGGGGGGGGGGGGGGGGGGGGGGGGGGGGGGGGGGGGGGGGGGGGGGGGGGGGGGGGGGGGGGGGGG
>JAODUH010000024.1:629462-657582 GCA_027564835.1 Typhlichthys subterraneus | reverse complement strand
CCCCCCCCCCCCCCCCCCCCCCCCCCCCCCCCCCCCCCCCCCCCCCCCCCCCCCCCCCCCCCCCCCCCCCCCCGTAAAAGGAAACCTGTCGGGGTGATGAGGGAGGGAGGAGGCTCTTTTAGCTGGGGAGGTGATGGTGGAAGCCTTTATGGATGGAGAGAGACGCTGTTGAAGGAGGACTACATGGACACCAGGCTCCCTGAGGAGGACGAGGGGTGAGGAAGAAAGGGCAGTCCAGGGTTGCACTCTCGGCCTTGAGAAGGAGGGGAAGGGGGGGCGGGAGGGGGGCAGGAGGGGGTCTCCGTCACGCCTCAGGTCCTCGTGAGGCCACGAGCCAGCCCGGCCCTTTGTTACAGAGGAGGAGTGGGGAGTGACAAGGCACACCAGCATGTCTGACAAGTCAGAGCAGTTGGCTGGGAGACCCCCCGATCTGGCCCCGATCTGGCCCCGATCTGGGCCCGTCTGACACCGGCCATCTGTGGCTTTACAACAAACGCTGGGCTTTTTATTTTTTCATTTTCTTTCATTCAAGTTGATTTATTTATTTTTCGAAATTGACAAAAAAAATTATATAAAGTGTACTAATAAAAAAATAACACACACACACCCTGGGAAAACAGCAGTTTTGTGAATCGCACACTGACGAAATGAGCAGTGAGCTACAGTATTTCTGCGAGCAGATAAGACTATGCATCCTTGCAGAAACTCTAATAACTAGATCAATCAAAGGGACTTTTATTTTTTTTTTTTCGTCTGAAAGACAAACATGAAGGTGAAATATGCATGATTCGATCGGAGCTTCGTCTAAGTTTCTCTAGTTGGGTATATTCATCCTAATTTCTCTCTCTCCAAGAGCACACTTTAATGTCACCCAGGAAATGGAAGTGATGAAATGGACCAATTATGAATCCATTTGTGCCATTCAGGTGAAACCAGGTGTAAAATCTTTGCAATCTGCGCACCTGCTGCATCTGAAATTCATTACGCTTTCTCACCAGTCTTGTCTGTTAGACTGTAATATCCTAAATATGGAGACAATATAATAAACAATAAATCCATTTAACATTACCACATCCTTCCTCAAGAGGGGAAATTGATTTTCTATGTCTTACAATACAGCTACTGATACTGAAACAAATTAAGAACTAGAACAGACAGGAAAATGCTGAATTGCACTATTGTAAAAGGAAATAAACTTCACAATAAAACTAAATTAGCCCTCATCAACAGGAACACTGTGAAGTCACACATTTCATTTGTTACCCAGGCATTTTGGAATATGAGAAACAAATCATTCTAGTCCCGGGAATTGACTGAGCTACATTCGTCGGTAAGAACAGATAGCCGAGCCAACTCCCATTGGGGTACAGATACATTTTAATTTTCCAAACAGTTGTGTGTATAAATATTCATAAACCACCTTGAAAAGAGATGTGTGAATCTATACAGGGGTCAGTCGAGAAAGCAACAACCCCCTATGCTGTATCTGATGCTGTGCTGTGCTGGGGGGAGTTTCCTGATGAAAGACTCTCCCTCCCCACGACCTTTACAGCCTAAAACAAAGATTTGCACAATTAACTACTTTTAAATGTCATCCAACCGCCAAATCTGCATATCAACGTCAAGGCTTGCATAGAAATTAGGATGTTTGTGGAGGAATAATTTTCTCCCATGTCCCATCCCAGCACCATCAAATGGGCCTCTTTATGTGGTTTTGGCGGAGAAGGAAATGTAAATGTCAACATATCTTGTGTGGAGATCCTTCTGTTGCTAATTAACCTTTGCCGTTTGGAAGCTCAAAAATGAGCAGTGCCTTAAAACCGCAATTAACGCCAGCCTGAAAGATGGTTAGACAATCTCTTATACATACTCCATTTTGTCTATGTACATACAGATACTGTATTCTCATTCACTTTGATTAAATGTCCTCATTGCTGAATTTTCGTCCATGGCTGCATAAATGAGACCACGGAGGATGTTTTAAGATTTTGTAAATTACTTTAAGAAATCACATTTCTTTTTATCTCAAACTAGGAGAGGAAAATCTTGGTTCAAATGTGAGGGTTAAACCAGTATTATATTCAAGTAAATATTCTAACAAAATGAGAAATACTGGCGTAAAGTGTGTATATAAGCGGGTGTACTGTAATTCAAACATTCTCCTTTTGCCGTGGCCTGCTGTGACCCTTGAGGAGCCATAAATACAAACACTGAGCCTAGTCTAGCAGCTCAAAGTCAGTGTCAATTACAAAATCAACCCATTAACATTCACTTGTCACTTTTAGAAGTTTGTCGAGCTGCAGAACCAACACAAGTCAATGGGCAGGCAGAATACCACAGGTAGCTAGAAAAACAAAATACCTTCCCATTCTCTTGGGACTGGCACAGGAACAGTATATGATGTTTGACAAAGCCATGCCTCTCTTGTTCAGCTTGATAAACACAGCAGCTTAGAGTGTTCAGGCCATATGTAGAACAGTGATTGACATCATTTCTAGGAGGCGGAAGAGTCTGGTTTTGGAGAGGGCAGGGGTGAGGCACAGGGAATGCTAGGTGTTGCCAGAGTAAAGTTGACTCAGTATAGGATGAATAAGCTAAATGTAGCTTTTAGCAGACCCTCCACAGAGAACACAGACCCTTTTCCACAAACGGAAACCTACTGTACTGTAGTGCTGCAGAGAGACAGGAAGATATATAGAGAGAGATTTATCTGAAATATGTTGTTCAACAAAACATTTCATCTAGAGTTCATTTGAAGTGAGTCAGTAATGCTGGAGAAAGATTATATGAAAAATCAAAACAAAAACACATCTACCTTCAATTCCATAGAATGCTCCCTCAGAAACTCCCCCAAAATTGGACACACATTGCCAAGGCTGGCATAGCATTGCGTGGTGCGGTCTGCACCACTTTGTGTTCCCATTTACAGTACATTTTACATAGCCAGGGCTGTGTTGAAACACCAGATTCTTACTAGACTAGTAGACCATGAGGAGATATTATCTGATCTTGACAAAAAGTAGTATATTAGAAACAATCTACACCACCTTTACACATTTAAGTGTAATGCAGCTCAGCAGTCATATAGGCTACACAAAATTGTATCATTTTGCATCACCCTCTATAGCTTGTAATTGAGTTACATGTTACACTAGTCTACTGTATATCATGGACGGAGATTTCGTTTGAACATTTTGAGACTCAAACCTTTTATGTATTCTGGTGAATTCTTATGGAACAATTCAGTTCATCTTTCATGTTTTTAATGGTGGGGGACAAATACACTCGTTTTAAATATTAAGGGGACGCATCCCCTGCATCCCCCTGGACTCTACGCCTACAGTATGCTGTATATACAGTAAGGCTTTATTGTAAAATGTAGTTATGCTCTTTTAAAAGAGGCTGCACTATGTAAGATGGCTATTTTACATCACTGTTGCCATTCTGCTGATCAACATCAACATTATTTCATAAACTACTCTGAACTATATGCTCTATAAAGTCTCCATAATTGCAAGACATAAAAACATTGGGGCACATTAGACCACTCATTCTATCAAAAAATACACAGGCAATGTTTGGGTGTGCTACAGTAGAACTCAACATACTGCTTAAAAGGTTCATAAACCAGTATATTTGCTGAAAACTACTGGAGTTTAGAGAAACAACAGCTGCTAGTGTGTCCACTTGTTGGAATTTTGGAAGACCGACAGCTCGTAACAGGCTATAGTTGAGGATATCCTTCAGCATCCTCTATGATTAGTTCTACTCTTTTCTTGGGCAGACCAGACTAATGTCCTTGAGCGGACGACATGACAAATGTCCTGTATGGTCAGCGTCGATTCTTATCAGCGCCTTATTAAAAATGTACTGAACGCATGAATATTTACCACGTTTAATTACTGCTCTCTATTGCTATTGTGCTATCATGCTCTGCCCAGTGTGTTGGCCTGCCTTCATGAGGGCAATCTCTCCTCTGAGCTCCAAACGTCTCCTTCCACCTTGATGAATATTGCAGAAGTCCGAAAATTGCAAGGCGTCAGTGAAACCCTCTTCAATCAGCAGGAGAGTGGATGATATACACACACATTTTCTAAAGCACTAATTGGTAGCGGACGGAGAGAGAATAGCTGATTTACACCAGCAGAGCAGAGATACAGGGCGAGTCAAGCGTTTATTCGTACATGTCTTTAATCACATTACAGTCTCACACTCCCACATTCCATGGATCTCCACATCCCCAATTCTTTATCCCCTATTTGGGCAAGGAAAAAGAGATGGAGGAACCATGGGAAAAGCCCCCTCCCTTCAGGACTACTATAGATGCAAATAGGTGCCAACTGGAAAACATTAGCAATAGAATACAATACAAATAAAATATACAGTAAAATGCAATAATGTTGTATACACACACACACATACATATGGTATTACCACCCACTAAAGAGAAGTATATTGTGCTGCTGATGATTGAGTAGAAAATAAATACTGTGATAGACAGGTTACCCTAGGGCCAGTCCAAAGACAGGGCGGGCTCCAAGCCAGCCTCCTCAAGTCCATCCATTGTCCATACTGTACCCACAACACAATGACAATGGCCCCATCCACACAACACAGGGGTTGTGTGGATAAAGTGGGTTAACGACTAGATTAATGACTAGTTAAAATACAGTTCCAAACCAAAGAGAGTCCTAAGCCATAGCAGCCTGCTGACTACAGCATGTCTGGTGAAATGTTTATCTATACATTAAACAAATAAAACATTTAAAACAAATTCTATCTCTGAAGGTTGGTAAAGATGTAGTTTCACATTAGCAGGAAAGACTGAGAATTAGCCGTGCTTAAATCTTGAAAAACTGAGGGTCATCACATTGTTATTTTAAAGGAAATGGAACACAGGAAAACACATAATTTGCCACAACCCCCTAAGTTCACAATGCCACCCAAGTCTCTGTCTGAATAGCACTAAAACGCACCAGACACACACTATTAGCACTTGTGCTGTACTGTATCTTTACATTACCATGAATGAACATGGCGTGTCCTATTAGACCAGGAAAGTCCTTCTTACGCTAATGTACTGTAGTCTTTTGAGACAATCAAGTAACAGCAAGGCTGTGCTTAAGTAAAACTGATCCAGATTAAAACAATTAAAATAACTTGGTCATGTGATCAAATATTTCTAGGAGACTAGGTCAAGGGCCAAGTGAATAGTGTCTCCACATGATACTGTACAAGTGACACCATGCATATTCAAAGGACAGCTCTTCTTAATGAAGAAGCACCATTTAAACTTTTAACCCTCGCAGAAATACCTGACCCCCCTTTCACACCATAAGGGAGGCTTGGTCCGTTAGCTCAAACGATGTGTCACATGCGCCTACGCATGCTGAAACAAGACCTATAAATGCAAATGCAATTATAGCTAGGAGAAATAATTGAAGAGACACTCCTTCTCTCGGTCATATTTTAATAAAACGTTGGAAAGAGGCCACAAAGGGCATGACCTTGGCACATGTGGGAATCAATATCCAAGAAGCAATTAAGCTTTCTTTTTTTCACCAGTTCTCTGATCGCGAGCGAGGTAGCAGTCATTGTGAAAGAAAATGGTCAAATCAGGACAGAGAAAGCATCTGATTGTCAGAGCAGCAGTTTACCAGGCGACGACCCTAATGGATCGAAGCAGTACAAATGTTTAGTTTCTTTATGGTTGGAAAATTAAAATTTTTAATCCAATAAACAAGTTATTTGACATATACAGTACAATAAGAGGTTTTTATTTCTTTAGCAGTTGATTATTTCTGACTGCATGTAATATCATGCAGGTTCATGTGCAGAATATACATATTCACACTAAACTACCATCTTACTTGCTATTTTCTAAAGCTTTAAAAGCTTTAGAAAATAACACACACACACACACAGTGTAGTAAAGCTTTTATAACAATGTACTACTGTATGTACTGTGTTAGCAATATATATGGAGAAGCTCAAACAAACCAAGGAAACAAGTGGCAAAAATAAAAACCAATAAGTACTTTAGAGAGTTCAATGTTAACACAATAACATAACGATGCTCATCTGTGTTGTGTGAATCACTTATTGTTAGTATTGACAGTGACAAAAGTCTGAGGCTAGCCCCTGTATTTGATCTGCATACATGAAATAGCACACACCTTGAAAACTGAAATAAAAACTTGAAAGGAGCAAAATGAAGGACTGGAGGCATATAGAGTGACAGCCTTTTAGTGCTTTGAGCCCTGCTATAACGGCAGCAAGCTAGTTCCTTCACTTAACCTCAGATGTGCAGCACCTGTAATTGTGACAAATTGCTAACCTTGAAATCATGTTTACCTGGTTTTACAAAAATAACAGAAGAATACAGCGCTGTATTACAGTTTCCATTAGTTAATGTTAAACATTCTCCTTAGTTCAAGAAATCCCAGATTTGTAAATTGTATTTGGCAATATTGAAAACATAATGTATATCAGTAATGGTTCTTTGTAATGACAAATTATCTTGCACTGGTGGAAGTATAATGGTAAATAAAAGAGCCGGTGAATGTCTTCAAGAGGGAAAACTCACTTTTCAGACCAATAAAGTTTCAATAACTAGCCACTATTGGTGGAAGTGGAAGAAGTTGGATGGATAGATTGTTTTCAGCTATATTAATGTCATGTTTTAATGGATGCCATTGTTGTTAATCTATGCAAGTAAATATTTGTTTTGTTGTAAATCTGACTAATAGTCGCTGCAAAGAAATATAGGCGGTGTTGTTTTCTTGAACATAACAAAGCAAGTAGGAAACAATTTTGCTGTTCCTCTCCGGCATAAAACACACAAAGAAAAAAGTTTAAACTAGTAGTGTTTTATTCATCTTTATGTAAATCCAGTAATTTATGGTTGCCTTAACAAATCAGGGATCAAGTGTGTCAACATTAAGCAGAGAACAAGGTGCATGTGGGGATAAGAAAAAAAAAGACGGAAGGACGGGTGGAGGGGGGGGGGGGGAGATCCATCAGTTAACGTCTATAAATCCTGACAGCATTAAAACCAATGTGCCCAGAGTAGGTTCACACCCGATGATTCTCACACACACACACTAGAAAAATGCACTGGTTGTTTGCATAATAACCTACTATGGAACATATGGGAAACAAAAAGCTCAAGCCAGTTTTATTTTTCCATAAACTAGATCACAAATGAAAGAGATAAAACCCTCAACGCTACAGCTGATCTTGCAAGTGTATGCTATGTACATAAGTATAACAATCACACACACACGCACGCGCATAAATATATACATATATATAGATACATACACACACACACTATACTATATACAATATATATACATACACGTGTGTGTGTACACATACAGTATGTGTATACACGTTTATACAGTGTGTGCGTGTGTATATATATACACAGTATATATATATACACTTTATATATATGATTGTTAGCTATATATGCAGTTATATAAATCCATCAATAAGTACTCTTAAAGTGGGAGCTAGTCCAAATCACTGTAGCTTTAAATAGTAAACATCATCTTGGACAGAAGGAGATAAGAACTATCAGAGGACATAAACTTTAGACCATCCACATACACTTTGTATCTACTATTCTCTTAATTACATGTACAGTATATGTAAATATACCATTATAAAGATTTAATTATTGAAACTTTAGTACCCATTCATATTCTCTATCATTAGGCAATATTAAAACAGTGATAAATGCATGTAAAGTTGGTGTTTGGATAGAACTAGAAAATGACTGATATCTGCATGGATTAAATATGATAAATTATTCTTAGGTGAAATAATTTTCAGTCACTGACATGAGGGCGATTACGCTATATCCACAAAAATGTGGATATACAAGTTTAAAATACAAGTGGTTGGGATGAGTTGACCCTGGATCGTCAGATAAAGGCAACTTTATTTCATTTCAAGCACTATTTTTGTTTGATTTTGTAAAGGTTCAAGGTGATTCTTAATTAAGCCAACCTAAAAATCTAAAGACCCTACTTGGCATCAAATAACACAGCTCCTAGTCTATAAAATGTTTATTTTAAATTTCAATCCATTTCAATGTGAATTGTCTTGCTGTGGAATTTGAATAAAACATGCATAGAGAAAAAAAAAAGAGAGTGAAAGATAAATCTGCCAGGCAATGACTATTAGAATGGGTTTGACTCTACTGCCTGTTCTGGTGTACCATTGTTGTGTGTGAGCCACACCGCTGTCCTTCATAATGGAGCGTGGTCGTCAAGCTCAACGGGATGTATGCAACACAACACATGACCCAGCAAACAACTCGTAACACTGTAATAAGCATGCCAAGAGAGGCATGGAATCAGAAAAACACAAAGATATAAATGCCTGGAGCGAGGTCTGTGCACAAAGTTGTCTAGGCCTTTTAATGGTAGTCTTCAAAAACAGTCTTACAATATAGTTTTCCGGTCTGCAGCATTTCCAACCTTTGCAGTCTTGGCAGTATTCTCTGTATGTCCCGACCTTTGAACCCTTTCAGTCTGCTGGTATGGGACCGGCTGGTTGAATGTTCTGTTCCTCCCGCGATACCATTTGCAAACAATTCCGGTCCGAGCGTCACTGCACTTCGGTGGTGTCATGACTTATGCGGTGTTCTTTATTTGTAGTTCTAGACCAGAGAGCACTGCCACCACCACCACAAATTGCTCACTCCACGCTCTAGCAAACTGAGCACTGCTCTTAGTAGATATCATGGCACCCACAATGCACTGCTTCAGACCGGAACAATGTTATACGAGGCTCTAGTCACAGGAAACAGCAGTATGTGGGTGTTGGGTACGGGTGCTGAATCACAAGCCAGACAGTCTTATGGAGAAGCGAAATACAGTCCGTGTATAGTCTGCAACTTGTTATGTATGGGTGCAATTTATTTCTCAACAATAAAATTGCAGAAGGACCTAAGAATTATTAAAATGGAGAATAAAAGTCTCCTAAAATCCAATGGATAACTTTGATGCACCACTCTGTGCATATATATTCTGCATGAGGATGTAGCTACATGTTTACACGCATGTTTGAAAAGCCCAATTGCCCTATGTGAGTGCGTAGTGTCTTGTGTGATGCTGCAGTGTGTGTGTGTGTGTGTGGTCTGGCCGGCAGCTAAGAGGTGTTGGACGTGTTGGGACTCCAGCCCATCTGATAGGCTCTTTCCAGGGTTCTCTTGCAGTCCTGCATCACCGTGCTGAACACTATATGAGGGTACTGCACCACCAGCCTTTCCACCGTTTCTTCATTCACCTGCAAACGCCGCACACACACACACACACACACACACACACACACACACACACACACAGGCACAGTGTATTGTTACATCTGCAGTGTGTTGAACTGACACTCTCTGTATCGTTCACTTTCCCCTCTTATCTTTATTGAAGGACGGAATCAAGTCACATAAAGTACATTTATTTTCCATCCAATTTTCTATAAACCAAAAACCTTCCCCACCCCCCACCCAATAGAAAACCTGCGTAGTTAAATAATAACTTAGGCAGAGATGGAACAATGTAGAAAAGGTTACAAGGGCTGTATCACTCACTTTAATTAGTAATGCATGAACAGTGCACATGCTATGATGAGCACGTAAAGGTAACCCCCCTGTTCTAGGAGTGGGTGTGATAACAGCTGAGCCTGACCAATAAGGCCTTCGTGTTCCCAGAGCAAGAAGACACAGGGCAGCAGCTAACAGCCATAAGGTAGTGTGACGCTCCATCAGGCCATCGTGGAGGGGGGTAAAAAAGTCTGACAATGAGCAGAGACAAGGTGAGACAAGGTGAGCCCCCCCCCCCACCCCGCAGACATGACACGTTCCAGGGCACAGATGTAAAAACACACATGTAAAATACACATATCTGTTGTTGTGTGTCATAGACCCCCCCTCCTCCACTCTGGTTGCCCCAGAGCATTTGGATTCTGAGCTTCTGGTGAAGAAAGGCATAGCAGGGTGACAGTTTCCCGGCTCTTGGCCACATTATGATCGCTGTTTTGCAATATTTTCCATTGTCTGAATTTTGCCTCTTCTGTGCGAAACCAAATAAAGTAAAGGTTAAAAAAAGTGGTTATGTGGAGTATCAAATATTTAGCCTACAGCATATTCAAAAGGAAAACAGAGATTTAGAGGAGGCAAATTTGGACAGAACTCCCGGACAATGGAGGAAATAAAATAATCTTCCATCGATCAAAACAGAAGAGAGGAACAGACACCAGGACTGTAAGGCAACATTTTATCAGATTAGCATGGAAGAAAACAGATGGCCGTGAGGTTGTGGGCATTGTGACAACACACAGCCATACTGTTAAAAGCATTCTAGGTTTCATCTCTTTTATAGTCCAAGTCTTCGATTAATCCCTATTCTCTTCCTTGCCTCAGACATTTAGTGTTTTCATAGATGTAATCCAGGTGACTTAAAATATATATTTTTCACTGGATTCTAGCAACTAACAGCTTGTTTTACAACATTCATTAGCTGCCCACAGTTATCACTCTGCCACCTGTTTGACTGCAGACACCTGTTGCTTGACAAACAAGTACTCACCAGGATGCAACAAGTAAGAGCAGTGGAGAACAGAGTCTTCCAAAGTCCTGGATTCACAGCAGCCAAGTTAGGCTTGTTATGACATATGGCGGCAGCTCATTAGCAGATAAATGACAAACCCTTGATTGCCTTCGTAACATATTATACTTTATTGTTGCAAAGAGAATGAAACACCCCCCCCACCCCACACACCAGCTCGTTAATCAGAGCTTAATTACAATTAAAAGAGATCTAAAGGATAGACCTGTCAAACTGAAGGGAGGCCATTACCTTCATTAATGCTAATTTGGTGCAGTTCCTCTCACAGAGTAAACACGGCAGGCACCAAAAAAAAAAAAAAAAAGCCCAATCAAAACTCTGAACCACTTGCTAATTGTTGCGGCAACACAAATGTTTGAGTCGCAACAGTGTAAATGTTTGATAGGAATCCGATAAAGACTAAGCATCTCTTTGACCTATACTGATTCTTGCAAAACGCCTTGCTAAAACAAAACCTCATCAGGGAGCGTTTTTTATTATGGATGAATTATGATCACCTACAGTTGGCATGGAATGTGGAATTGTTTAATTGTTGTGCAGTAAATGCCAATCAAGAAGAAAAATTACTTTTACAATCAATCGAACAAACCCAAGCCGGTAACAAATTCTAAAAAAAAAAAAGTTTAACTGAGAAGAAATTATTCCATGCAGCAAAACTACATTTATACACACTGCTGTTTTCCAAATGATTTGAGTTAATTAGCAATTTGCAATGAAATACAATGTTTTGTAGTTGGTGTCAATCTTACAATTACAGTACAATTACAGTATTACAAACTAATTTCCGTTGCAGCTACAAAATCACCTGACACCTGTGACATACAGTACAGTTAGGGGTGCGCAATATCGACTCAGTATCGGTATCGCAATATCACGTTGCGCAATATCATATAGAACAAGTGGCACATTCAGTTTATTTAGTGGAGAGATGCGTTTGTTGGCTGTTTGGCTCAGTGGTGTTTGATTTAGACAGAACAGTAAGATGTGTGGCTGAGGAAGCTAATGGCATCATAGAGATCCAAGTGGAAACTTTAGTGGCCAAAAAGAATGCTTCCTCGGTAGCTTGGAATTACTGCTGTCCAATATGAAAACCTGTTTTTTTGATAAATTATGAATATATTTTGATGCATTTTCCCATAACCTTTGTGTTTTTACTTATGTTAAAAATATAGATAGATAGATATATAGATAGATAGATACTTTATTGTCCTCTTGAGGAAATTTGTTTTGGGTTCTACAAGCCAGATACAGTAAAACACAACAATATGCAAGATATTACAGAAATAAATAAATAGATACTAAAATACATACTAAAACATAATAAACACACCTGAAGCATCGATCAGCAAAGTTCCATCCTTACTCCACATCATCATCATATCTAAATTAATATCTATATTGCATTTTTCATGATCATTATCATATTTTATTAATATCGTGCACCCCAGTACAGTATATTTGTTCTACTCTACCACTCTTGACTGTTACCGTTTTCAGGCCAAAAAGAGGCTTGGACCAAAGCCACCACCCCTTATCCAATTCCCAGATCTGGCAGACGATAGTCCAGAATCCAGTACTAAAGCTATATGCCCTTTCTGTGGCATGCTGAATGGGATGTGATGACATCACCACACCTGCTTGGCATTTGGAGCTCGGACCAATTGTTCAGTCCTGAAATTCGGGGCCAATATCATAGCTCGCTTGCTGGTAACAGTTATTCCGGTGCAGAAATCATGGTGTTATGCCCAACAGTCTGTTTCCAGGCAAAACTGTTCTTACCTGTTGGAATGGAATGCTGTTGCTAGGCAACATTAGACCAATAGACCAACCGGGGCATCTGGCAATCCAAACATCATAACTCTGGATAGAAGGTGCTAGATGGATCTCGGTTCCTATATTGTGCACTGCAACACTCCTCCTCCAAGCGCGCTGCCAAGTCTGTATGGGCGCAGATCGCTACTCACTGATGCTTCTAATCTTCTGGACGCATCTGGGAGTGCAGCCACAGCTATCTGGAGCGAGGCCTATACTTAGATGATATTTTCCCCCATTTTAACTTCAAAGACGCTGTCCTGTAGATCTGAGAGGGCTGTAATGTTAGCTGACGGATAATGTGGTGTTGTCAGGTTTTACAGTGGGGTCTGGGCTGGGCGGATGGGGAGATGGTGCGTGGTGAAGACAAAGAGATGTATGTCTGATATGCACCTCTTGTTTGAACAGGCTAGTGTGTGTGTGTGTGGCGTGCCTGCATGCAATCCCACGTGCATGTTCTGACAGTAGCTTGTTCTAAACTCCATACGCTGATGGTGAGTCACAAAAAACAAAAAAATAAGTTCTTAGATTTATTTGTTTAGGACCCCATTCTCTGATGCAAATGCACTCCATCAACGTGTAAAAGATACATTTACCTCCAACACCGAGGTTTTCCCAGGTAACCAGCACACTAAAACACGTCGTAAATATGACAAATACTGCGGCGGTTTGCATTCACTGTAAGGGGGAGACAAGGAAGGGCTCATAAATCGATAATCACATCCACAAACACAACACAACGATGCATATTATATCAAATGCACCCTCTGTGGTCCTCGGAAGTGACGTAAAGTCAAGAGAGTGCACAAAAAAAACAAGGGAATGAATGGAACAGAAGTATGGCCTACGCGCCATGTAAAAACCCACAGGGAACTGTACATGCTAGTACATGTGACCTTGGAGAAACACAATACCGCTACAATAATTCCAGAGGTATTGCAATAAATACACTGTACATGGAGATGTCACAAAGCTGGATCCCCTGCCAGCCGGTCTGAATAGAACAATCACAAAAAGAACAGTCCTTTCCTGTTCCTTATTATTCCCAGTGTATTGCAAACAACACTGATACAGATGCACGTCTATGAAGCTAACCCAATTTCGGCCCCATTCTCTTCAGCCATGTGGCAGCCATCGCTAGTGTCTGGCCCATAAAGGGAGACAAACATCCCCCAGCCCTGACTTCTGTGTCGGTTCCCATGCAGATAGTCCATCAGTCAACCAGTAAACACAATTGGGGTAAATGTTTAAAAAGGCTGTTTAGCCAGCAGAAGAATGCAGTGCATCAGGTCTCAGTAAAAAGCTATCTTAAACAGGGCTGGATTTGAACCGGACAGATTTACGGCATTCTTTAAATTGCCCAAAGGAAAAGCCCATGTTGTAAAGTTTCTAAATGACTGACCCGATGATGGAAAGATAGCTCTCTGTCCTTCCTGCCCATCCTGTCGGAGCCAGAGAGATGAATAGATGCGAAATGGACAAACTAAGGAGGTTCACGAGATTTCTGACAGAAAGACCAGAGACAAGACAATAATTCTGCAACAACGCAAGATATTAACCACTCAATGCATTACAATGTCATAATGTATACTGTCAGAGAATGGTATTGTATGCAATGGCTTGCCAGAAATCCTGGAAGAAAGTTCCAAAAGGAGGTTTGTTTCATGAAACAATCAGCAAATGCACTTTAACAAACCAGATCAGGCATTGCTCAGGACAACTAAGGTCTGGTCTCACTCTCGCTCTCATTTCTGCACAATATCAGAGCACCGGCAGTATGAAAAAAAAAAAAAGAGAGGGCATTGGCACACGCACGCACGCACGCACACACACACACAGAAACGAAGCCTGACTGAATGGGATCAGAGAAAGGGATTGTGGAGGCCAGGCCTGTGTAAACCGTACACCTCATCATGCGTGGTAAAGGTAACTAAGGGAGCGTGTGTGGGGCCCACCCCAAAGTATGCTGCTATCAGCAGGCCATGCTGGAGGACATTCCCTGGCACAGGAGGTGCTACACATCTCATGTGCAGCATTACTCTCAACACAGGAAAGAGGGTATCCTTACACACGTTATGTAAGCTTTACATTGACACATGCAGTATAGACATGGGGCACTGTAATCACATATCATCGGCATAATGTGCACATTAAGCCACGCACCGTGCAGGTTGCATTGCATTCTAATGCCCTGTGTGAAGCGCATTAAGGTTGCACACACACACACACACACACACAGGCACACACACACACACACACACACAGGCACGCACACAGTTTTAAGAACAGATTCCAGAGCAGCTTATCGGGGCTAACACATGCAGAATTCCATAAGAGAATTGACAACAGGGCTATTGTGCATACTATCACTCACTGTGCAGTACAAGGACAGTGTGACCCTGTCTGTCTAAAGGTAAATGTCATGTCCAGTCGCTTTAAGTGAAGTCTTTCAATGTAGGTTTGATGTTTTTAATTTACAGTATATTGTTTATACTGTTTGTATTATATGCACATACAATATAGTGGTAATAGTTACTGTCTAGACATTATTGTGGCTTCATAATTAAAATTACATAATTTTGTACAGTAGGTGCATTCACTCAAAGCGACTGTGATCGAGCTCAAGGATGCTCTCAGTGAGACAGCTACAGTAATACCTCCAAAAAGAAGAACAAGAATTCATGCGACACTCACAAATTATGAAAAAAATGTTAATCAATTAAAGGCAGGGTTAGTCATTCTCGAGAACGCATTGTGAAGCAAAGTATAGTATTATGGCTTTGTTTATGTGAGTGGTGTCCGCCACTTTGTGTTCCTATTAGGAAGCCAGGGACTGTAGAGGTATCACATAATTATTTCATAAC
Source organism: Typhlichthys subterraneus (assembly GCA_027564835.1). Taxonomy (NCBI): domain Eukaryota; kingdom Metazoa; phylum Chordata; class Actinopteri; order Percopsiformes; family Amblyopsidae; genus Typhlichthys; species Typhlichthys subterraneus. Next base: position 642,269 of record JAODUH010000024.1, on the reverse strand, counting down.
ACACAGAGAACGTTAAGCTAGTGAAATGCGAGGAGATATTTTGGTGAATTTGACTAAATGTGTACTAGCTTACAATTACAGTAGCTTAGCAAAAAGCTGACTATACCTTTAACAGATCACCCAATCAATATAAACATAACATAAAAAGTGAGGAAATTTGTGTTTAGTAGACAGGATAGCCAGATTTATTCCCTTTTAAATGGCACCACATTTGTAAGGAACGTGCATTTGTGGGATGAGCAGCCGAGCTGAGTATGTGGGTTACGCCCAGGAGACATTGGCCAAATCTCTTCTGACAATGCCAAACAGCTTTTCTTTGCCGTTGACTCTTGTTTGGTGGATTGATGTTTGAAGTCTGAATGAACAAGACATATTGGCAATTTAACAATCTATTAATTTGAACAAACAGGAGCGTCAGTGGCGTATAGAAGAACCATACACAGCCACAACAGCCTGGCACCTCCTCCTCATGCTGGCCACCAGCCTGGTCACACACTGCTGTGGGATGGCATTCCATTCTTCACGCCAGACAACTTGGTTGCTTTTGCGCATAGTTCATTTTCCAACATACCAACTGAGCGCACACACAACGTCATTAATGCAGGTCGCTACAAATCATTGGCATAATTAATATCTCTCCAATTGCATCTCAAATCACTGTGCAGACCCATAGCCTCACGGCAGGGGAGAAGAGCGTGCAACAGCAGGACCACCTGAGCCCATTCAAGCCCAGTGCCCACGGGGCACCCAGTGCATGACCAGCTGCCGTCTCCCTAAGTGTCTGCGAGGCGGACGCCATACTGGGCCACATGCAATCATACCAACCTACAGTATGTGGACTAGCAGATCTAAAACACGGCCCTCTGCGCTGTCTGACCATGGCTGTGCTGCTGACAGTAAACACCGCAGGACGGGAGATGAGAGCGGAAAACGGGGGGCTGGTGGTGCATGGGGGAGGGGGGGGGGTAGCGGGGTGGGTCAACTTTATTAAACTAATTGAATAAACACGGCATCTGAGTGGAATTCAAACCTCCCAGAACCTTGGCTGCCCTTGCTTAGAGGAGCCCAGACAAGTGACGAAGGGAGGTTGGGGGGCGAGGCGGGGGAACAGAAACAAAACCTCAGAGAGGGGGGCGGCAAAAAGGTAGCAAGGGGACAAAAGTGTGCATGAGTGCCTGTGCGTGAGGTCAAGCTGGTGTGCGTGAGTGCGTGCGCGTGCGTGCACACACATTTGCTGAAGGGCAATTCTGAGATTCCCTTCACATAGGCAGTGAACTCTGTCAGTCTCTCATTTTAGTTCTCCCTCTCTCCTCCGCTCTCCCCAGCTCCTGCCCTTTAGAAACAAGATGAAGGGATGATCGGGCGGCGCCTCCAACTAAGACCGCCAATCAATACGGCTCTTGGGCGCGGGATGAAGCTCAAGATCACACCCGAAATCACAAATTACTCTTTCTAACCACTTTCTCAACTTTGCGCAGCCCAGCATAAGCATCGATGACCAGCCTAGCGTACTGTATTGCCTTCTTTTCTCTAACCCCCCGCAGGCTTTAGACAAAGATTCCCGTTGTTCAGAATAACGACACCACCTCAAAGAAAGTTCTGCCTCCGACTCCAAAACTCTCGCTTCCTAAACGGCCGCTAAAATGCTTCCTAACTCGATGCAATTCTTCTGCTCTCTTCTCCGTTAAACCTTCCGGGCCCCCCCAGCCCCTCCAAACAATTAGACCCTTGTTTATATCGGGGGGTAAATTGCTGCGCCGCGCCTATCTGGGCCCTGGTCCCCGGCAGCTAGATGTGCCGTAGGAGCGGCCATATTGATTGGAGTGTCTGTTTTAACAAGGTCTGTCTGCCTGCGCTATCTGTGGGAGAGGTATTCGTTCCCGCTCCCCAAATACCACTCGGCATATGTGCGGTGGGGGGGAAACAGGTAATGGCAGAGCACACTTCAGAACTGCTTACACAGAACACTCTTCTGGGCCACTTCTGCGGGGACCACACTCTGCCACTATTATTTCATATTATCTCATTTTTACATTTTGTTTGTCTCCCGCCCCACCTTAAATTAATTCCATGTCATTCTCTCTCTCTGCCTCTCTCTCTCTCTCTCTCTCTCTCCTCTCTTGTTGCTCGCCCGCCCTGCTTTCCTCCGACCTCGTCTATGGCATTAGGAAGATAACTCAGACCCCCTCCGCCAGACGGCCCCGGAGGGCCGACGGAGCTCCAGCGCTATTATTTTCCTATTCGGGATTCATGCTGACAGTGTGTGTTTGCCGCCCCCCCCCCCCCGTCTCACGGCCACGGCTGCCTATTTGTTTTCCCTCTAATGAAGGAAAGTGTAACGAGGGGAAGAGAATAACCGCACAGGGGAGATTCTGTGCAAAGGGAGCGGAAAGACAGAAGCAGAGAGGGGAGCGCACGGCGGAGGCAAAATGGTGGTGGAGGAGTGGCGTGCAACAGCAGGGCAAACTGTGGAAACGTTCCACAGGCCTGCTCACACCGAGGAACACCACCACCGTACCGGCGACACTAAACTACACAATCCAGGGTCAGTGCATGTTTACCAATGTGTGGCTGTGGTTGTGTGTGTGAGTGGATGGTGTGGTTAGTCAAAACAGTTCAAAATGTTATTTTCTAAAGGAGACAGACCTCTGAATTGTGTGAAACTCTATTACAATGTAAGAGTACTTTGTGTGTGTGTGTGTGTGTGTGAGAGAGAGAGCAGTGGTTAAAGTATACTGTATTTGACTATCTGACTCCCATCTGGAGGACAAAGTCTTCTGTTTAATTTCTTTCGCTGAATTTTGTTTTATTTCTTTAGCTGACAATTGCTTCTGATAGCAGCACACTGCATTTTAAACATCAAAACCGCAACCCAGAATAATACATAATGGTCTATTGTGTTTGTCAAAGTCTAGAGAAATATATAAACTACATAAATGTAATGTAAGATATGACTGAGTGGAGAGGAAGTCTTTTCCAAGGCACAGCAGATGTGTATGGGGTACTGGTAGGTGAAAATTACTTGCTTTCAGAAGTACTTTTCTTGTCTTTCAGCTGACAGCTTCAAAAGGCTGGCATTGAATCAGAACTGAAATGGATCAAAATTAATTGATTTGATTATTTTGGGTGAGGCTGGATCAATAGAACCCCGGTTCACCCTGCCTCCAATCCACAGAACATATAGTAGTGGTTTGGCCCTGAAGGCAGAAATGTAATAATTTGAAGGAGGCGGAACGCACCATTTACCAAGGTCTGGAGTGGTTCTGATTTCAATGCCCTATTATGAAGTGTGTTAACAGCAAATATCATAAATTCCTCTTAGGAAAGACAGACTCTTAGAAGACACATGGCATTTTACCACTTACAAATACACCTGACACAAAGGAGCTCCTTCAGACGTAGATAGAACATACAGTGAGGAACCTTCACGGGATAAAATGTACAGCTTACCACGATACAGAGAGCAGGTACTGAAAAAGAAGATTGAATAAGAAGGCATAAAATAGACTAGAAGATTTCATACCAGGTCAGCATTTAAAAGGAAAATAGTCACATTTTAAATCTCAACCTAAATGGCTCCAGACACAGCATTCAGACTTCTAGTCAGTCAAATCTATACAGTACGGAAGCATGTTTGTATAAACTGTGACGGAGGAAATCAATCCCTCACGCTGCTCCATATGAGGAGACCCAGCTGGGTCCTGTTAACAGTCCTTTGACGATTTCTACACATTATAAGTCCTGTGGCATCCAGGGAAGCTGTTGCATTAAAATTCTCTGCATTTTGACAATTCCAAACAAATTTACACCGCCGGTTCTGTGGTATGGCATTGCCTGGATAGGCTGCAGTGTGTGTCAAGGTTATCACAAGGCTGTGTATTTGTCTAGGAGTGACAAGGCCCACTCTGAAACATGACTCCACATCAGTTAGTGGGCTGTCTGGGGAAAACCAAGAATAAAGAAAAGGAGGTTTTGGAAGACGAGAGAAAGACAGAGGGAGACAGAACGAGAGTAAATACAGATTATCCGGAGAAAATAGTTTAAATTGATGATTATTTCCTCTCTAAACAGCTGTGTCATGCAGTAGAAACCATTACTTTGATAGCTGTGAAACATGCAGAGAGATAGACAGTGCCAGACCTCTGAGAGCTTTGTTTTCTATTGAATCCAACATAGGTCTATACATTGCACTTATTTGTACTTTTATTAAATGCTTTGAAAGTAAATTCTGAGGGTTTAAAGAAATTTCCCATGCTGCACCCTTCCAAAACACTGACGCCATAACCCTAAAATAGAAGATATTTCCTGCCCGTGTGGATTTCTATGTATAGGCTTAACTCTACAATTTACTGCAACACAATGCAAACATCACTTAATCTGTATGTAAGCCAAAATGATCTCTAAATGCCACTGTCAAGAACCTCCCGTTTGTCTGGCTTAGACAGAAGAGGGCTGGTGGGTAAATATTATAGCAGCGTCCCGGGTGCAGAACTCAATGACCTGATGTTGCTGGGTCGCCACTTGGCCTGGTTGCTAAACCTGCAGAATGTTATGAAAGCTTAATGTCTCCAATCTAACTATTTATCCTTGAACACTTACCTACCTCTCTCTATTTCTTCCTCAAGGGCACGATGCTTCTGCTCATTCTTGAAATAAACATTGTTCCTTGTAATTCACATAATGCCCTTCCACCCACGTAGAATGTATCCTTCAAGACACTTAATAAGGCATTTATTTTGTGGGCAGTTTTTTTCTTTTATTATTTTACATATTTAGAAATTGCCCAAGTTTGGGATGAAAACCAGGGCAACATTTTAAATAAAAACTGTTTATTGTAATATAAAGAGGTTTTTATACTGTAGGAGTCGAGAAGCTGTGAATTTTAATACATTATTAATTGTGTGTGTGTTTTTTTTTTTTAAATGTGTAATGTTAATCTATTTACAGAAGTGGTTCATGCAAAAATGAACTACATCATGGGGGTAATACATCAACAATATTGAAATCCACTGTTTTATAAGATGCTGTTTTTGACCAGGTATATGCAGTATGCTGGGTACTATCTTGTCCCAGATACACACAAAAGAAACAGACGTGCTGGCACAGAGGCAATGGAGACGTCCTCTGTCTTGGTGAGCAGTAGGTGGTTAAGCAGATGGAGGGGTGTGGAGAGGGATGAGAGTAGGCGCTAAGGAGAAAGCAGAACATGGTCACTGCTGCCCTAAGGCTTCCTTGTCCTCCATTACCGTGATCCTGGAACATTCGTTACTCACAGCCAAGTCCAATTTTCTCAGTGACCTCGACGGTAATAACTAGATATTCTGTATCTTCCCTCTGAGCAAACCTTCGATCACCTTGCCCTGCTCTTGTTTCCCAACCTGAACATTAACATCTACATTTTTATCATACATACATTTTCTCCACATAATGAAGAAAAAAATAACAATATTACGGATAACGGTCGCACAGTGGGATACTATATCTGCCATAGGCTTGTTACATTCCCTCAGAGACCTGGCCAAACTTTGTTAGCATGGCATCCTCATCTGCAAGGCTAACACGCTTACAGCCATGCCACAGACAGAAGACTGCTCAATTGAGGGGGAGGAGGAAAAAAAAACATGCAGCAAATTAATTCTGCCTCTCAGGGCTGATAATGTACATATCTGACCTTGGAAAATGTCAAACTCCTCTCCTCTGTCCGAGTCACACTCCATTACAACTCTAATAGCAGCGATTATTGCTTTATTTAACAGTATTATCTCCCAGTTCTCCCCTCAGAGCAGAGAGAGAATAATTATTTATCTTTCCATCCTCCTGGCCGAAAACATTACAATGAATATCCTGTCTGAAAATACACATGGATGGAAAATGGTGGGAGGGAGGCAGAAGGAAAAATAGAAGGGGGGGAGAGAGAGAGAGGGGTGGGGGGCTCAACATAGGAATAGATTTTTACTAGTGGGGCCATGGTTATTGATTGCTGGGTCACCGGTCATAGAGGCAAATGGAATCTAAGTGATCACCTGCAATGTAATGCAGTTACCCTTTATTTCATCTAGATAAATATGACGCATGACAAGTATGCAGTATTTCATATAATGTGTTTGGTTGAGGATGAGTCACCATCTCAACCTAATAAGATATGCGTTGGTTGTGGTAAAAAATACATACATGCATTTTATGTAAATAAATACATAAAATACATATACGTCCCATTACCTCTTTAATACACATAACGGGACAGGACAGCTGGTGAAGATGTTCTACTATAAGCTACTCTCTCTTGAGCTCGATCGCCAGCATGTCTGTAAACATCCTTGAATCAGATGTATATTCTGCATGCAATACCCTGAGATATTAACCTTACACACCTGTTAAAAAACATATTGATTCTCTTCGCCACCCATTAACATGATGACTAGTAAAGCCACAGGTGCATGGCTCCAGTGTACGAGCCGTCTGTTCACTGCACAGTCCAACTGTCACCAATGGATGCCAGCGCGACACTGCTTGCCTACCAATACCAATGAACCAATTGGAAGGCTCGGTGGGGCTGTTACCTTGGTAACGTTACGGACTCAGTAGATGAGTAAGAGCCCTGCGCGTGGGGTTTATCGGAGCTTCAGGGAGGGCCGTCCTTTAAGATGCTCCTCGCTGTGTCACATGGCACACGTTGCTTAGCTGCACCACGTACCAAACAGTAGTCAGACCCGCACTGCACTGAGTCCACATTAGAAGACAGTATTACCGCACGCGTTGCCGCGTGAACCGTCTCCGAGCGCGGCGCCTCCGCCTGAGCGTTGCAAACAGGCCGGTGCTCTTTACCTTGTCACACCTCATGAGGCCCAGGTAGCGCAGGGACTTGCTGCTCTGGGCGATCTGCGTGGCTCCCTGGTCTGTGATGTCCTTGCACCAGCCCGCATCCACCGTCTCGATGGTGCTGCTGTACTGGCCTATGGCTATCAAAGCTGCAGACAACACAGGAGGGGGTGGGGGGGGGATAGAGGGGAGACACAGTGTTAGCCTGACAACCTCTCTCATGCAAATCGTGGCGGCACATTCTTCCCGGAGGGGCGGACGGAACTCCCAGATACACGGGGGGGGGGGAAGGGCAGTCATCTGGCTGGCTGTCAGACATCCTCCACATGCATGCACACAGGTCAGCCAGCACGGCAAACACAGGCAACCACCCCGTGAGCGCACGCCAGTGACAAATATGCACACACACACACACACACTCATATAACACTGCTGCAGGACTAATCCATTAGGGTGCTGTCATGTGCCACAACACTGCCAAGGTAAGGATGCTGTGCCAGGGTGAAGTGGGAATCCGTGCCAGCGTATACATCATTTTCCTTTGTGTGTGTGTGTGCGTTTCTGCCAGGGAAGGGAGATGACTCCAAGTTAAGTAGTGCTTACAGATACAACTGTCTCTCATTATCTGTGGGCATTGTCCCCGGGGCCACCGGCCATATGTGCAGTTACACGGCAATACGTGCGCACGTGAGGCATAAACGCACACTTCTCTCAGCGTTAAGTGTGTCTTGAGGTTTTCATAGCGTTCAGGGTTCCCCCAGGTAAGGTAATGCTAAAAATACACAGTTTGCAAAATATCCATACAGCGCTGATACACCCAGACACACACACACACTTCAATTCCTCCCATCAATCTTTGACCCGTCAATCGTTTAGCAAATGGAGCCGACCTGTGCATCGCTAGTCGATTGTTAGTGCTGCTCAGTGATCGATTGGTAAGGCCTGGGCTTTGTTCTCCACTCTCTCACACCATCACTAATGAGAGCGGGAAGAGAGCAGGAGGAACAGGGGATAAGAGAAAGATGAAAGAGAAAGGGCGAAGACAGAGAAAGCCTTTGACAACATCTTCACATAGTTGCTTAGCCCCATTGCTGTTTTTCCTCTTTGGAGAAAAAGAAAATCTATTTCACTTCAAACTTTTACAAACATGCTGGACAGCCAAACTCCAGTATGGATTGAAAACCCCTCTTTACAAATGTGTTTTACATAGAGGAGAATATGCTATACTGCTTGCTCCGGTCTGTTTTCTGAGGTTTTACCTTCAAAATACCTTGATTGGGCCCAAACAAAATTGATTGTGGAATGTTATACATGCAAGACTTGTTGCCTAGGCCGTCCATTCACGTTTGTTTTGCATTGTACAGCCAGAATGGCAATGTTAATTACATTTCATCAATGTAGCCTTTTTTTTTTTTGGGGTGGAGGGGTGGGGTGGGGGGTGGGGGGTGGTGGAGGGGACATTGTTCGCCATGCTTGTACCCAAAAATGAGGGAAATTAATAATGTCATGCTTTTTAAAAGCATAACATTCTTCGTAAAAGAAAAGAACCTTCTTTTCTCCAGTTGGGCATATCATTACATAGACACACGTGCACACAAACACACGCACGCACACACACAATATATTGTCTACTGTAAGTAACATGTACTGTAGCCTAATGCATACTGTAGCTATGGGTAACATGTGGTTCCATTCATACTTCAGGGTGCTCAGGGATGCCACATATAATGGTATGTTAGGACTAAACAGGCAGCAGCCAAGGCTTTGAAGACACAACGGGGCTTCATTTACAAAAAGAACTGCACCGGCAGGAAGAGCCTGCACCAGGCCAGATGGCACAATAGCACCAGGTATGTCTAGGTTGGTTCTGTTGGACAATCAACACTGTATATCTATTTCACTGTGCTCTGTGTGTTACATTAATATGCTTAGGTGTTTCTGTGTGCGTGTGCATTTTGAGCATGATTCAAAATAGGTACATGGCTTCCTGTCCTGCTCAACTTGTCAGATACTGTTAAACAATCTAAAAGTTTGATGACTTTGGTCTCCCTCTGATGTTAAAACACACTTACTGCTGAGGCTGTAGAGAGCAAGGGGTCGCTTGGGGTTGCTAAGAAACACAAGGAACCAATAAAACAGAGAGTTTTCGACTTAAGGGGATCAAAGAGCCAACATGCACCGAAGTTACATTTAAGGTTAACACTAGAAATACCAAATACCAAAGCACTCATCAAATGGCAACCAGAGATCTATAATCTTGAACTTTTCAGTTTATTGTATAGTAAAAAGGCAAGAAATTACTTATAATAACCCCACTATACAGAATTTACTGTATAGCTAGTGCAATTGATACAATGGGAGCAATTACATTTCTACACTATAATAACTTACCTACTAAAATTATATATTTTCTGATGGACCAACCACTGATAATAAAACGCATCACTATCACATCTTTACTTCTATTTAAAACATTAGGTTAAAACATAGTTACCGTCGTCAACGGTAACTATGTGTGTCGAGATGAAACATGTCAGTGTGACCCCACACATGGTCCAACTGGATCTGTCTAAAAGGTGATTGCATTAGCCTGAGCCAGGCAGGTGTGCGCCAGGCTGCATTACAGAACAGCCGCCTCGCTATTACTGCGACTCGCTGGGCTCGCTAATGCAGACAGATTCTACACGATGTGGCTGTTTGAGGCAGAACACAGCGCAGAGACAGGAGAACAAAAAACAGCACAATGCTGCTGCTCTCTCAACGCATTCAATTGAGAGTTGCAAGTTGAGTTTGAAAGGGTCAGCCAGCGCTTGACTATATAAGGGCTGTTTAATACATTATCAACAAGTTCATCTGGCTCCTGTTACAATGTGCTATCCCCGAGCAAGGTCCTGGCTCTCTCTCTCTGTGTTTGTTTGCTTGTTTGTTTGTGTTGGTGTGTGTGTGCGTGCGTGCGTGCATGCATGGCTGTTGTAATCCTCTTCCCAGAGACCGTAAATGGCCATTCTGGCCATACAAAGATTATGATGCCTGTGCCAAGTAACGTAGGGAGAGCAAGAAGGGAGGCAAGACGTACAGTGTAGTACATTTTACATTCCTTTCTTGTCAATGGCTGCACGTCATGTACGCACATGCAGCCGCTATGTTGCACTATGATTCACAGTATGCCGACACTGCGAGCGCACTGCGAGCGCATGTAAACATAATTGTTGTTACAGCGGTGAAGACGGTGAGGGAAACGTCGTAAGCACACACGCGCAGGCGTACACTTACATACAAGGGCCCACAGCAGCAGGAAATTGTCTTTCCTGACCGATAATGATTTTCTGTCTGAGAAATAGATGAAGCGATATGCACGAGGAGGTAAGGTGAAAGAGGAGGTGGAGGAGGCAGCGGCAAAAAAGAGGAGAAAATCCCATTCTGGCGGCAGGAGCTGTGACTGAGTAGTGACTACACACTCTTGGAAGGTAATGAGGACACACTCCACTGACCTGTTTGGAAATAGCTTCAGGAGCTAGCTAGTGTGCGCGCGCGCATGCGTGTGTGTGTGTCTAACTGGGGTTGGCTGAAACATGCAACGTTGTGCGTGTGTGTGTGTGTGTGTGTGTACACGAGCACGCGTGTAACTCTGGGATTGGCTGAAACCTGCCACTTTGTGTGTGTGGGTGTGGGGGTGTATGTGTAACACTAGGGTTATCTTAAGCATGCTACATTGTGTGCGTGTGTGTGTTTAAGTGTGCGTTAGAGAGAGCAGAAGCAGGAACAGACACGAGATTGACCTTAAATCCTAGCCATCATTCACTGTAAGCACGGCATATTTCACCTCTCCCCTCCCCGTCTGACAGTGGGGGATAAAGCGACGTCACCGCGTGACAAATGGACGGCGCTCGCGTCGGAAAACAAGTGACTACAGTTCATCATCTTGTCCTCTAGGACTTGCAATGGCGTGGCACAGCTTTTTGTCAATCCACCCGTCAATCAAACAGTCAAAACAGGCAGAATGGAGACCTTTCCGGAACGATATTCCTGTCAGCCGTGCCGCTTATTATTATTATCCCCCACCCCCCCCCACCCCCCTTTGCTATGCCAGGACAGCAAGGTGTGTTGCAGAAAGTGACCCAAAACCTTTTATCCTCATCCAAATGCATGTAGATGTACTGTAATGCCTGGGGTATTTACAAACCTCTTTGATATGGTAAAATGCACAATGTCACTTCGCATATCAGAAGCGTTTCGTCGAAACCCACAGCTTTAGAAACATCCCAAGCATTGGAAAGCCCGGGCGAGTCACACCAGAGAGAAAGCAAAACAAAAACAACCTCAGAGGTCCAACGCTGTCCGGTTAACCCAGCGCATTCTGAACACAAATCCCTAACTTATTGCTCTCCCATATCAGCCACGAGCTGTTATCCAGCCCCATAAACAACTGACTTAGCCAAACAGGGGAGCGGGATCAGGGGTTTAGAGAGCGGGGGGGTCAGCAGATGGTCATGCCTGTGAGAAAAAAACCATCCTTAATCAGCTTATCCACCTATCTCTACAACTGACCCCGGGAGGGAAATGGGGGGAGGGGCGGGGTGCGACCAGGGGTTAAGCATCATTTACAGGCTTATTAGATATGCACTTATTACATTCTCCTAAATGATGGTGTGCCATTACTGCTACCGTATTGCTCTGAAGCCTGCTGTAACTCTATACACAGTACTGATGAAGATAGAATGCTTACTCAAGACATGACGGTATATGGAAAGGATTTACTGGGATGCAGTTTGTGTGTGTGTGCGTGCGTGTGAGCGTGCGCGCAAACTATGTATAAATATAGCAACAGGCACAGAAGAGCTTATTGCATCTGATGTATTCCAGAGAACACCGCTCATCATTTCTTAACACAGATGAACACAGGGTCTCTGGGTTACTTGTCCTCTCTGTTGTGCTGCTGTGTAATCCACGTCACGCAAAAAAAGAAAAGTAAAAAACCCTTGTTTGTCTGCCACGGTGTAAATTGATGTCAGATACACCTATTATTATCATTGAGGCGCCCATTTATGCAAGGGCAAAACACATTAGTGACCATGCTTGGTTTGGAACATCGCTGGCGCTCCCTGTTGTGTACTGAATGTACAGTAATGTACAGTCTCTCTCTTTCTCTCTCTCTCTCTCTCTCTCTCTCGAACCACAGGTCAGGAAAACAGCAGCCACCGTGTGACCGTGCATTAACCTCTGACATGGACAGGCCAAGGCGGCCAAACAAGTCTGAAGGATTCACTTCAAAGCCCCTTGCTCACCTGCCCCGGGTGACTCAGCGTGTCACAATCTAGTAAACTATCTTTTACGACATGAGAAAAACCCAACAACAAGTTTATGCATGTCAATCCAATACAACGGTGACTAACGTGATTAAGCGGTGTCACAACCATATTAAATTTTCCACCTTTTTTTTTGCTGCTGTAAACTGAAAGGTCAGATATTAAATTTAGCTAGACGGGTAAACAGACATATGAGAGACAATGGGAGACAATGAGAATATAGGGTTGTGTAAGACAGGTGACATTCACACCCTGATTTGCATTTTGTTTTGGGCAAGACGCAATCGAAGGCAGAGGGGAACCAAAATGAGCAAGATGCTAATACGTAGGCTAGCTGGACAGCCACACAGAGGGGAACCAAAATGAGCAAGATGCTAATACTTAGGCTAGCTGGACAGCCACACAGAGGGTAACCAAAATGAGCAGGATGCTAATACGTAGGCTAGCTGGACAGCCACACAGAGGGGAACCAAAATGAGCAGGATGCTAATACGTAGGCTAGCTGGACAGCCACACAGAGGGGAACCAAAATGAGCAAGATGCTAATACGTAGGCTAGCTGGACAGCCACACAGAGGGGAACCAAAATGAGCAGGATGCTAATATGTAGGCTAGCTGGACAGCCACACAGAGGGGAACCAAAATGAGCAAGATGCTAATACGTAGGCTAGCTGGACAGCCAC
>JAODUH010000024.1:599460-629362 GCA_027564835.1 Typhlichthys subterraneus | reverse complement strand
TTGGACAATCAAACTACAGTTAAAACATCTTAGCTGATATATTTGAGGCCGACCGGTTCTAACTCTGATACCTACTTGTTGAGTCCAACATGTGTTGCGAGGTGTTGGGTATCTCCTTGTGGACTGAGTTAGAAGTGAAGGAAGGTCGACCTCGCAGAGCACACAGCAGGGCCTCATCCAGGCTGGCAGACAACCGCTGCTCATGAGAGCTGCTACTGGGAGCTGTGTTATGTACAGACGTCCACACCCCCATTAACAAAAGAGCAGACACACACAATCTATGTATATTTTGAGTCATGTGAAATGTTCCATTTGTGGGGGAAAAGAAATATATTAGACAGTAGAATTTAAAACAAAGACATGTCACTATAATAGAATTATACACATTACGCATTTCCCTATGCTACTCACTGGAGAATGTGTCTGTTCTTTGACTCTCCAGCTCATGAAGTGGCTGCTTATCCATGTAACACGGTCTATCCAAGCTTACCGGTTCTCTGGCTGCCACAGGAGTGTTGCCTACATCTTCTTTGTTGGGCCTACTAAGGTCAGAGGTCGATATAGTATTACACCAATGCTTGGACCTTTTAGACTGCGGACACGATGCACTATTGTCATTTTCTTCTGATCTATTCTCCACAAGTAGCATAATCCTCTTTTTGCTTCTGATACAGTCATCCAGGGTGGCTTGATTGGGCACCCCGTAAAAAGGCTGGTCCTCTCCTTCAACCTTAGGTGCTAAAAGTCTCGACGGCTGGGGCTTCTCCACCTCAGTCTGTCTCCCCAACGTGCCCTCTCTAAACCCCACCCCCGTCCGGAGGATAAAGTGATCAATGCGGATTTTCAGTTGTGGGTTTGGGAGGGGCTGGGAGGCCGCGGTAAAGGGGACACCCGTGAAGGGGTCGCTGGGAGGCCGACCCCATGTGGCATCCCTCTTCTGGCACTCCTCCAGGGTGCTGCTGTCCACAGACACTCCACCGGGCAAGAGCATGGGCAATCTCATTACTTCCTGGGTTATGGGGTCAAGGAACTCCTCCGGCACTGATGGAGAGCTGGGTTGGAGTGCATGGAGAGTGGATCATTATTATATCATCATTAACTCATCCTTTTGTTAAATAAATCACACAGAAACAGAATATAGCGATGTAGCGGTTTTAGAAGCCACAATAAACTAGTTTTAATCAAAGAGGTCTTATCATACAGATTGGCAGTGTAACTAAAAGAACAAAGCATAACCTATGGTTTACATTACGCTGCATGCAACACGTTCCTTTAATTCAAAAGACCACATCTGTTACACAGTACACACCTATGAGTGGTTCCAGCTGAAGGAGTTGGCTGGTTAGCTAACGAGGCTAAACACTGCGGCGGCTGCTGTAGCCGTCTCTGGCTGGCCTCGTGAGCCCTGTGGACTCCCTCCACCTCCTGTGCAGGGCAGCAGCGGGCTGGCTGGCCCCACACCGCCAAGGCCTTCAGCCCCAGGGCAGACGCAGCTCCGCCGAAGGGCAAGGTCACGCGAAGCTGCCCGACAGAGCCGAGGGAAAGCAGGCCTCTGCTCCACAACTCCTCCTGCCGACTGTCTGCAGCACGCGGGGGGGCAGCGGAGGTGAAGGGGTGCCGCGGCCGGAAGTGCACGTTAGAGAAGCAGACACGAGTGTCTTCCGTCAGTTCACAGCGGCCGACCAGTTTGAACGCCGGCTCGGCTGGCTCGCCTTCACCGTTTGACTGGAGGGGCCGTTGCTGCGCCCTGCGGTTAGCGCGGTCTGCACGCTGGCTCTCATGATCAGCAGACTGCTGGTGTGCTGGAAGGCACGACTGGTGTCCGTTAAACAGGTGTCTACCGTTATTCTGCTCTTGGATGTCATGGCCCTGTTCATTGCAGTGCTGACCCTTCCTCTGGTTCTTCTGCTGGGCCTGGCGAGGAGTCTGGCGAGGCAGAGAATCTGAGCTGGTGCTGATCTCCAGCCTCTTGCAGGTGAGACCCCGGTCCATGCCCCAAGGCCACAGCTCCACGTCCACGCGACACACTTCCACCTGGAAGCCAAACTTCAGTGTGACCTGGGAAGAGTAGTACAGAGAGGAAGCACTTGAAACTGTTTTGTTGATGTGGTTGCTGTGGCCAGAGACTTTCATTAACATTGTTCACACTCACACGAATAATGTATTTAGGTAAATGTACCAAAATAAATGACACCAATGCTTAATTAACCTGTACTGGAGGACGCAGGAAGTATTCCAGCTTGAACCCCCTCCTCCGGACTGCAGTGTCAGCGGACAACAGGTTGGTAACGTCATACCCATCAGCACATAACTGTTTGAGATGTTAGAAAATTGTTTATCTATGTCTAGACTACTCTAGAGTAAAAACACTGCATTTGCAAGGTAATCAAGCAAAAAGTACCATAAAAAATAATAAACAATAACAATAAAATAATAAAAAACAGGATAGATTATACAACTGGCTAGATTCTAAATACTTTATAACAATGAAAAGACATTTTGGGGAAAAGGTAAGGTGAAAAAAGTAAAGAGATTATTCAATAAAGAATAATCTTAAAAGCGAAAAGACTCATCCTGTTGCCAAGGCCAAAGAACCATCATGTCATTCTATAAACTACCTCAGGACATAGCAAGGTCAGTTGTGATTCAATCCACACATCATCTTTCTGGCCTTTAGAAATCTGCCATGTGACAGGTACTGTATTTTAAACCTGTCCAAAATCCAAATTACTAAATGTGTGTGCTTTTGCGTCTTACTTCTGACAAAAAAAAAAAAAAAGAATTTTAATTAAACACACACACACACAACGGGAAAAATCTTAAGCATCCGTGAAGATGTTATTCAAGCACAGATCACCTTTCCGTTGCATTATACCATTAAGTCATATGGTAATGTACCTTGTTGCAGTTGACTGTAGTGTTAAAGTGCGGCATGCAGAGATTCACCACCATATTCTTAACCTGTATGTGATGAATAGAAACAGTTTCTCAGTCCCATTCAGTTCCAACTTCCATCATCTTGTTTGACAGGGCTGCACAACCACTTGTAACCTCTGACCTCACCACAAGGCTACACTGACACCTGATGGTTCAAACATATTGTATAAGGAGAACATAAAGGCATTCATTCACATGGCACACAGCAGGCTTCCTACACCATCGTAAATGGTAAAAATATGTCCCTGTATTTTAGACAGTTGACGTCAGACATCAGTTGAATAATATAATTTACTACATTACAGTAGAGATACAATTGCAATAAATGGAAATTAAATTGAAAGATACGATACCAGTTGATGCATGCACCAGTACATTTCAGCTTGTTGATATGACTAGATTACAATATGCTCTAATGTATATTGTTGTGCCACTCAACCGTACCAATGTGGTTAGCTAAACAAAGCTAGCAAGCTTACTTAGCCTAGCCAGGTAGCTGCGATGTCGTATGGGATGTCCTTGTAGCGACTCATCTAGATAACATATAATTGTTTTCGAAACTGCATTTGTAGTTTGTAAACTGGATGTCCTTTAAAGTTTCAACTCAAAGCAAACTTATTTACATCAGCGCCACATAGACTAGAAGGAATATATTGGTTTATGCGTAAGGCAAGTATATAGGGACAAACCTCAAGCGCCTTTGCCCCTATTCACAAGGAAAAGGCAAACTACCTAAGTTTATCAGAATTCACGTAAAGTGTACTTGAACTCTACCATGCCCTACATGTATCACACACACACGCACACACACACAATGTTTTGGACGAACTACTCTGCTTTATTTAGTCACATAAAAATAGACAGTTGATAAGTTAATAATGACAGAACAGAAATGCACATTAAGAATTTAGTAGTAGATATTTTCTCTCATTCTTACTCACACACACACACACACACAAACACATGGGTTTGGTTTTAATAATAATGTCTCTCGAGATATTAGGGCTGCACTGCGGCCCCCTTTCCGATAACCCTATATACATTAAACCACCTGTTGCTTATAATAAGCGACCAAACTGGGATGTCCATGCATTTTACATATTTCCTATCCACAATGATAAATTAATTGCAATATGTATAACATGTACAGACAACACGTCTGTTCAACATCTGATTATTCACATATCTTTATTGGTTTTACTGAGTTTAGCAAAGGGATGTTTATTAATAAAGCCAGAACAATACCAGTAACTTAAATGCAAACAATACATTTGAAACGTGTATAAAATTGGTAGCATTTTGTTCTCTAAACAAAACAATAACCACATTTATCACCTACATCAAAAGGAACAGCATTTTTGGACAGGGTTGCTGTGATTGCAGATGCAGCAATATGGTATAGGCCAACAGGCTATCTACACATTTTACAAAATAAGATGAAAAGGAAGCTATTGGCACATGTTACTTTGTCAATTCACCATAATATAATAACAGATGATTTAAAGATGAGAATACTGTGTAACATGAGTGATAATATTCTTAAGCAACATCTTTGTATGCTGGCATAAACAACACATATAAAAGCCATGATATTCACATCTGAGTCCACTGTACCTCCTAGATCTCCTGGGCAAGTACAGTGCATAGTGCAGTCAGCCTGAATGCCCCCTTTACAAAGGTGGCATGTTCAGTTTTTTCATTTCCACCTATTTTGACAAATCTGAATTAACCATCAGTTTTTTTAGGCTTTTGCCTTTCCTCAGTTTGAAAGTCACGTCACCATGTCAAGTCTCAGTGTACAGTGCACTGTACAAAAAGTCTCCCCACACTCTACATATATATCCTCATTTGCTCTATTGCCACTAGTCCATCTTCAATCTCATAAACTGTATCTTTTTCAAATGCATACACACTCACACACACATGCATGTACTCATGCATGGGTACAAGCGCACACATACAGTACACAAACCCCCACACACACACACACACACACACACACCGGTATACACACGCCCACGCAAAATCTAAAACTACTATAAACATATTTTTCTATGTGATACATTCCAAAATAATTTCTGAACTTTGGGTATACTGACTGAATTTTCAAAAACTTTTTGTAAATGCACAAAGTGAAAGCTAGCTAATATATTAACTAAATTCAGATTGTGTGCTTCCGTTATTATTTTCATTGCACTCTCTCATTTTAATGTTAAGTTGAGAAATCTTTTTCTATTTGCACTTGATCTTGGAGCACTGTAGAAGCTCTCTATTGACCTCTAGTGTTAATCTTTAGTCAATGAAGGCACACTAGAATCTACACAATCCCTGAATTTATTTGACCATTCAGAGATGGCTTTGATTATCTAAACCAAATTTATTAATTTCACTCTCTATGAAACATAAACTCTGTTGGTCTTATTGATCTATTTGGATGCGTCATGCAGAGTAAACCCTGTGTGATATGATCTGCGTGATATGATCCGAACATTGAATAACAAAATCAGACTGTGAACATTTGCATCTCTACAAATACATAAAATATCAGTCTAATCCTACACATGTGCTGACATTTAAATATAATAATCTAGTCATAAGTGATAACACTGGTGAAAATTATGAAAATTTAATTTGTTTCCTCATCGGTTTTCAGCGATAAGCCATTGTGTTGGGGAAAATTCTCTTAAGCGTTGAATAAGGCGTTCTCTGGCCAGAAATGCGAATTAACATTCCACATTCTACTTTTACATTACCACTAACACAAACTCACAAGGAATAAATACTGCATACTATTCTTGTTCATGATTTCTGACAATATCCCTGATTTACTTGGTCCTTATAGTGGGGCTTCAAATGTCCCACATTGTAGTGCTGTGATCTAAGCACTGTACTGTACTGCAGCACTGTAATGCCTTTAACTGCCGTCCGCTAGTGTAGCACACTTTTAATTAACTCTGATTATGTCGAGCAACTAGAAGGGCTTATAAAAATGAACGCTACTCCTTATTCCTGTGTGTTACTGTTATCTGTTGTCGCTGTTTAGTGTCTTAGTTGCTCTCAGCTGTATCTACTGTATGTGGCTATGTGACTGCTGTTTGTTTTCTATTACAGTAAATGGGAAAGTGAATTTCTGGTTCTGGAGGAGTGGCTGTCGCATGGAGCTGTTCTCATATCTCAGTGGACTCTATCCTCTCCAGACGCGTGGGTCCTGCCCAGGGAGGGGCCAGCTGGTGAAGAGACGGGGGACCCTTCTGATCCTCACAGGGGGGGGAGAGGGTGAGGGCGATGGGGGCAGGGAGAGAGGCGTGGGGCGGCGGGGACAGAGGGGATATAGCTGGCGGTGGGGGCGGAGAGATGGAGGAGGAAGATGGGGAAGGTGTGGCAGTGGTGTTGGCGGCGGCGGAGGTGGAGGGTGCGGTCATTTTGGCCCCCAGCTGTCCCATACGTTTCTCCAGCGCTTGGTTCTTCTGCAGGGTCTCCACGTAGCTGAGCTGCAGCTGTGCCTGGTACTTGAGCACACGCTCCTTCTCGTCCTGCCACGTGTGGCGCTCCTGGTCGAAGTTGAGCGCCTGGCGCTCCCTCTGCTGGCGCTCCAGGCGCAGCGCGGCCTGCAGCTGCTCCAGCTGCCGCCGCAGGTCGCCCGCTTCTTCCCAGTGGCCCTCCAGGGAGCGCTGGGCCAGGGACTCCTGCCGCAGGTGCACCTCCTGGCAGAGGTGGGCCTCCTGACGCACCTGGGCCTCCTGGCGTAGATGGGCCTCCTGGCGCAGATGGGCCTCCTGGCGGAGGTGGGCCTCCTGACGCTGTTGGTTCTCTTGGCGCAGGTGAGCCTCTTGGCGCAGGTGCATGTCCTGGGTGATGTGGGCCTCCTGGCGCCACTGGGCCTCCTCGCGCTGCTGCCTCTCCTGCCTCTGGGCCTCTTGCCGCTGGGCTTTGGCCTCGTCACTCTGGAGACTGAGCAGGGTGTCGGAGGTGGAGGCGAGCGGGGCAGACGCGGGCTCGGAGGGGGCGCGCGGGCAGTGTAGCGCCCCCCAGGGCGGCAGTAGCCCCGCCGCTGCCAAGTTTGGGCTGATGACCACTTCCTGTCCTCGGCCCACCTCACTCAGAGCCCGCTTCAGACTGAGGACTTCTGCTTCGAACACGCCCAATTTCTCTCTGAGGAGAGACACCTGTGAAGAGAAAGGTGCCTCATACATAAACCACGACACATAGCCGTTTTAAGACTAGAGGTTGAAACGTGTGTGTGTGTGTTACTTTAGTGTATTTAAAATGCATTTGCATGCGAGTGAGAAACCACCACTCCAGACCTCTGACAGAGTCCTCCTTAGATCACCCTCGCACTTCTCCAGCTCGCGGCTCTTTGAGCTGTAGGAGTCCTTCAGGCCCAGCACGGCCTCCTCCCGCTCTCTGAGCTGGGCATTGAGCTCTTTCAGCTGGCCCCTGAGGGCCACCATCTCCCCGGCTCGCTGGGTCACCTCCGCCTGGCTCTCTCTCAGCTGCTGCTTCAGAAGGGAGATCTCACCTGCTTTCTGACACACCTGCCACATTACCGGTGCACAGGTAGCGAAACAGTGTAGCTGTCAGTTTGTTTACATACATTAAAAGGTGTGGTCAGCTGTAAGCTCATACACTTTTTGGCAAATTCACCAAATATCTCCTCACACTTTGTTATCTTACCGTTCTCTGTGCGTACTGAAAAAATAATCTGGAATTTCTACACATCCTTGGCTCCGTAAATAGGAACATAAACAAAGTGGCAAACACCGCTCACAACAACAATGCCCTTGGATTTGCAATGTGTTTCAATGTGTGAGGCAGAGCTTCTGAGGGAGTTTGTTTATTAATTTAAGATAGCAAGCGTTCTAGAGAATAAGACTAACCCTATCTAAATTACTTACTATTACTGTACTGATGTAGAAGGCAGATTAAGAAGGTAAAAGCTCTATACATTTATTTTTAACCTCCAGTTAAACATACATGTTTCCTATGTGTATGTTTAGGCAGTTCTATCATATTATAACCCTAAAAATACGAATGAAGATATTAATGAACTACCGCAACTTTACTACCCTGCACTGAAAAAAGATCAAAACACATTTCATTACTATATCTTTAAATGTAGCTGTTAGGTTAAAGGCCGTAGCGTGTGTATGCACACATACTGTACGCATAACCACATGAATGGCTCACCTCCCATTTGGTCTCCTCCAACCGAGGTAATATGTCGGCCTGCTCCTTCCTGTAATCCAGACACTTCCTCTCCAGCTCCTCTCTCTGGGCCAGCAGAGCAGCCATTTCCTCCTGCAGCCTCCTCTTGTCCTGGGACAGGCGGGTTATCTGGGCCTGCAAGGCAGTCTGGGAGCGCTGAGCTCTACGGGTGACCTGTAGGCAAGCATGGCATGCATTTTACACATGCACACGGCCTTACCCAGACCTGGGCAAAGTCAGGACCGGGAAGGAAGGGGTGGATCCAGCCCTTTGAGATATTCTACGGTACATCAAACATTTAAAAAATAATACAACAAAAAATGACTTGACGAACTCTGCAGAATATGTTACTTTATTTGAACTGTTACGTTTGATTATGAAAATGGTGTTGCACAGGAATATGCATAAATGTAGCATATTGGTGTGGTATGCATATTTTTGCAAAAGTTTATTTTACTGCATATTTTACTTGCAAAAGTAACTTCCGAAAAATGAAAGACAACCTGTTTAGCCAGCAAATTGTAAGTAATAAAATTAGCTGGTAATTAAAGTGAATAAAGTGAATCCTCTTTATTGGAACAATAATTAACCTTAGGAGTCAACAATCAGCCAAAGTGAAAACATTGCAGCCTCTCAAACCAGATGATTGGACATGTTGGTTCAAATAACCTACCTTAAGTTTGCTAGGACCAACCAATGAATACAAAAGGCAAGGAGAATAGGAAATATCTATTTACAGTAATCTATAAGCACACATTCCATTTTCTCAGTTGATAGTTCTCTCCCATAATCGTTCAAATAAGTCTCCCTGGCAGATGATCATGCATATGATGCGTTTACACACAGTAGATAAACGCAACATGCTGAGAATATCACAACCATAAGAATAATTAGATCAACTAAAAGCTGACATAAGGCAAGAGAGGGAACGTCACTGCACACCTGACCTGAAAAACAAAGTGGAGCGCTGAAGAATTTGGTCCTCGGACATGACTACAAGGTGGGGGGGCAACGAGCACTTCATGTAATTGACTGACGAGAGGAAAAAGTTCACTTTTAAAATCAATTACGCTATCCAACAAGACCAGTAGACGTTCTCTACTGCTGCTCCACTGATTCCTCCTACAACTCGCCAATTCTTGTCTCATCAAAAAGATGTGCTGTATTCACTTGGACACTTGAACTGCCCCTGACCTGCCGGTTGCCGCGCAGTCGCATATATATGCGTATCCATAGGTTACGGCGTAGCTTTGACACAGAATCATAAATTGGCCCACATCGTTTCTCGTGGATTATCCTAAAATGGAGTCTAGGGGGAAGATATTGCGTTCTTGTAATGCAGCGTTACTGTAACGCTGGGATGGTGAGGCGAGTGCAAATGAACGAAAAGTAACACAGTTGCCAGAAAAGCCATGAGCCCCACGGCTCATCCTTTAATTAAACGGAAAAGAACAACGAATACAAACTCAAAAACAACAGGCGTGTGCAGTCACGCAGCGTATGAACAGAAAACATGCACATCAACGGAACAGGAACGAAGAACGTGAACCATCAACGAAACATTAACAATAACCCACACCCCTGTCCCAGTAGTCCCCAGCCTATATGCCCTCACACCCACACGGCTGAAGGCAATCGATCTGATTGCACGTGTGGGTGAGAGGCGCTGGGGATGCGGACAGTCTTTCACCGGTGTTACCACACCTGCGAGACGACGTAGATGTTACAGTTACTTGGATTAATAATTGTAATATTATTACCGTTTTGGAAATAGTAATTCATTACACTACTAGTAACTGAAAACATCTATAATATTACAGTAGCACGTTATGAGTAACTCGTTACTGCCCAACGCTGATGAATAATGTATGGCCCAATACGCCAGTAAGAGAGGTTTTATAGAGCATATTAATGGTTTTACAAGCTTTACCAGATCAATAGAATACATCCAAAGCAATAATTGCATTCCATGTGATTTATACATAATAAAAAAATTCTGCTTTACTGTTTAGTAATAGCCACTGTGACAAACTATTTGTATTAAGGATAAGGGATGTGAGCATTTTGTATGAATTTGGAATTATATGTTATTAATCATCATAGAGTAATAGAAGACATTGTGTTGTAAAATCTGTCCCAGGGGAATATAACTATTGCGACAAGAGCCATGAAAACCCACAGGTATGTATTTTTAACCTACAGTAGATCCTTTTCGATTAGAAGCAACGTATCTGCTTCTACAACTGCTACTGTGGATAGGATACCCGTAATCATAATCCCATATTATGCTATGGTGCAGATGGTGCAACTCACCTGTTGCAGGCGAGAGGCATAGTTCTGCCTCAGCTCATCCATTTGCCGCTCCCA
This sequence comes from Typhlichthys subterraneus, assembly GCA_027564835.1. Classification (NCBI taxonomy): domain Eukaryota; kingdom Metazoa; phylum Chordata; class Actinopteri; order Percopsiformes; family Amblyopsidae; genus Typhlichthys; species Typhlichthys subterraneus. The sequence goes on along the minus strand of JAODUH010000024.1, from coordinate 618,853 downwards.
GACACGCTGCTTCTCCTCAAACACCTGTATAATGGCGGCCTCGCTTTGGTCCAGGTTACGCCGCATGTGCTGCACCTGGTCGCGGTGAGGAAGACGACAGGGGTTCATGAGAACAGAGGACAGTTGGTCTCTACATCACATATGCTCTCGATGTCATTAAAAAACACCTGGGAAAAGGAAACATGAGTTTGTGGAGCTGCAGCTACTTCACTGCATTTACTAAATCGTTTACTACTAAAGATACAATCCAAGACAGTATTATCCTTTGTCATAACCACGTCTGTATTTAGAATGCATATCAGCATAAAAATGTAATATTAAAGGTGGAGTCAGGGTTTCTGGAGAAAGATCGATTATATTTGAACTCGATCAAAACACATCCACCTCTCCCTTCAATGCCATAGGGTACTGCCTCAGAAGCTCCGCCCCCCACATTGGAACTGCATTGCCATGGCTAGCATAGTGTTGTCTGGTGCAGTTTGCACTACTTTATTGTTTATGCTTCCATTTTATAAAGCCAGGGCTGTGTAGAAACACCAGATTATTTTTTTCAGCGCGCACACAGAACGGGCGCAAAACGTTTATTATCTTACAATCGCTGACTCCACCTTTTAAACCACGTTAGCAACATTAGCACTAGCACTGCACAGCAACACATTGTAGTATTGTCAAGTCTGTCCTACGGCTGACCGACCTCTTGCTCTTTCTCCCACAGCCGATCCTCCAGGTCCTGGATGATGTCATCAGAGGAGGGGGAGGGGCGCAGCGGCGCAGGGGCGTCGCTCAGGTGGCTCAGCCTCTGATACGACGACGAGCTCTTGCCCGAGGAGGAACGACCGCTGTCGGAGGTACTCAGCCCGTTCTGGAAGAAACAGGCAGTGTGGAGTCCAGGCACCTCGAGACAGTTCATGGCGTACTTTTGGGTACCACAAAGTCATTTTCTTTATCTTTAAAAATGCAAAAAAAAAATGTATTGTGTTTTTGGCTGTTTTGTTATCTCTGGTGTTATTACAGCACATGTATTTTGGCTGTGCGATAAGTAACATAGCTCGCAACCCTGCCATGATGAACATAGGTCACAGGACCAATAGTTTGAGAACGGCTGCATGTAGTGAATGACACAGTTACTGTGATGTAATTACACCGTGAGATGCCCCTGGGAGGAGCCTTTTAGGAGGTCCCCAGACATATCATATTTTAGGAGGTCCCCAGACAGATCAAGTGTGTACGGCGCATGCACGTGCCAGACTGACCTGGTAGCCGGGTTTGTCCAGCTTATCCAGGCCCCCGCTGGCCGCCCCCGCCATTCCCAGCCTGTTGATGTGGCTGGTGGAAGCACTGAGGGGGCCCAGGGCCGCCGGGGGGCCATAGCCTGAGCCAGAGCCTGTGTACGTAGGCAGGCTGGTCAGAGAGTTCCTCCCAGAGTCGGACAACCCGCCTGGCACTCCCTCACTCGGCCCTGCCTCTTTCCTGCAGCCCCTCACTGGACTGTCCTGGTCTAGGAGCAGGGCCTCTGGGACCTCCCCTCCATCTCCACCCCCTCCATCCCTGCCTCTCCTGCCCCCCCTGCCCTCGCCCATCCCATCGCTTCTGCCCTCGGGCTTTCCCTCACTCCCAGAACCTCCCGCCTGGCTCACCAGGTTCTGCATGGAGTGGAAGCTCTTGGGAACCACAGGCTTGAAGGCAGAGGGACGGACCAACCCCGAGTTATTCTGGAGAGAGGGGGGGAGGAAGAGAGAGGGAGAGAGAGAGAAAGGAGGGGTGGGAATGAGAGAGAAAGCGATAATTAATGAATGAGATAAAACACAAATGTCGGGCCTGTCCAATAATGTGTTGGCCTAGCTACTGCGCATTAACGGCATTAATCCCTCAATACTTGTTTTTAAACTCCATATTCTCACACATTTCACCAGATAACACTGCAAACAAAAATGCTTTCATAAATGGGGGGAGGTGGTTTAATAGTTTCTCAGCCCTACAAAATAAAAACTGACAATACATGCTGACGTGGTTTGAAATTAGGGCTGCTCGATCATGGAAAAAATCATATAAACGATAATATTTTGTGCATTTTAAAATCACGACTATTTAACATAAATACTAATTGACTTTGGAATGATGTTGTTACTGCACTTGAAAAACAACGAACAGTGAAAACACCTATACATTTCCCTTAGTACTGGTTGAGCTTTCACTTTCACAAAATAAGAGTTTACTCGCAAAACAAAATGTGCAAAACAATCGCTTTCTCTCCGTTACATTGTTACTGTAAATGTTAGAGGCGATTACATTTCCATGCATTGCACAGCCCTGTGTGAAACACGTTTGGACGTTACAGCTTCGGAGGAATCACCTGCTCCAGCTTCCCAGACACGGGCAGGATCTTGGGGGGGTTGTGGCCTGCAGGGTTGTCCCCTTCGGCCCTGGCAGCTGCCATCTCTCTGTGCTGGTGCTGAGCCTTGTCGCCCACGACGTTCCCACAGACGTCTAGCCCGCCGGCCCCCTGCTTCTCCCTCTCCCTCTCTCTCTCCCTCTCGTGCCTCTCGCTCTCCATCCTCTCCCTCTCCCTCTCCCGCTCTCGCTCCCTCTCCCGCTCCCTCTCCCGCTCGATCTTCTCCCTCTCGATGCGCTCCCTCTCCCTCTCCCGGGCTCTCTCCCTCTCCCGCTCTCGCTCCCTCTCCAGCCTCTCGCGCTCCACCCGCTCCCGCTCCCTCTCCCGGTTCCTCTCCCTCTCCCTCTCCCTGTCCAGCCGCTCCCTGTCCCAGTCGCGGTCGCGGTCCTTGTCCCTGCCCCGGTCTCCTCTGTCGCGGAGCCTCTCCCTCTCCCACTCCCTCTCCCTGCGGGCAGCGGCCGCGTTGCCACAGTCCAGCTGGTGGTGGTTGTTGTTGGAGGGGGCGGTCACGGTGCACTCTGTGTTGGTGGAGGAGGCCGTCTCCGTGGGCCGCTCCGTGCCCGCCGTGCAAGTGCCAGTCCCGATACTAACGCTGCCCCGCTCATCGCTAGATGCCGTCCCGTCGGATATAGTCGCCGGAGGGCGGGGCAGGCGCTCGGCGCTGCAGCTTCGGTCGGCGGGGCAACGGCGCGAGAGAGGAGGGGCGCGCGGCAGCGTGGTCCTTGTGCCCACAGACTTCATGGCGAACTCCTGCTCGCCGGCCACCCCACTCCCAACACTGCCCATAGTGGGGGTCAAAGGTCAGGGATTAAAGGTTAGCAGTCAGGATTTGAAGGGTAGGGTCACACATACACTTGGAAGTAGTGTGGGTCATCACAACCTAATGCAGGTAGTGGGGGCACACACACTAGAGGAACACAGAGAAACAAAAGGAGTTATACAATAGCCGCACAACATGTAGTATATATGGTCCTCCCACACACACACACAAGGACCAAGGGTGAGGAGATCATTCTGGACACTGGTCCAGAAGATGCCTTTTGTGGTTAAAAAGCCTCTTCATAAATGTGGTTTAAATAGCTGTGGGATCACTTAAGTGATCACTTAATCTCCAAGTGCTTTAAACATACTGCTACCACAAACCTAAACAAACACAATGTCTACACTGATCTGGATATCGATATCAATAAAGAAATGTTATAGGTCCGAACAGTAGGCCTATTCATAGAATCACGTATAAAAAAGACATAAAAAATATACACAAAATGTGTGAGACAGGAGGGCTGGATTGGAAGTAGTAAACCATATCACAGCATAGGCTAATGTACCCTAACAAACTACCGCATGCATCCGAAGAAGGTAGCCTAATGGATAGGCCGACGACATCTACATCTGCGAAGATGGCTACGCGTTGTAGCCTTCGTCCCTGAAACAGAATGCGAATGCTCACATCACAACATGTACAGCAGGCTAGGCCTACTATATAGCGCCAAGATGTGGCTGTCAAGCGTGCGTGTGTGTGTGCGTGTGTGTGTGTGTGTACGCGTTCGTAGGACGAAGCCGTTACGGCATATAGCCTACATTACGTTACGAGTAGGCTAGAAGAGAGAGAAGGGGTGGTAGTGGGGTGCAGTCACGCCACCACTGTTACCCCCCCCCCATTTACTCGAGGTTTACTTCCACTTGATTAGATGAATAGTAGTAGTAGTAGTAGCCTACGGTAAATACACTGTATATTTCTGCTTCAATCACCTCCCTACCCTCACGACTCCTCGCTCTTTCTCGCTCTCTGCATCCCTGGGCGGCAAGGGCGGCTTGACAGAATCCGCATCAATATCTGAATCAAATATCGCTTATAAACCATCATTCTACTTGCGACAAACACAAACGCGTTATCCTTGCTAAATACCGTGCTAAAATACACGGTGCCATTGGCGCTGTATCATGCAGTAGCTTTGATTTACCGACTGTAGCGTCTGTGGCGGTCTATCATCAAAAGCTACTCACTATTTGAAGCTCCGATGATGATACTAAAGATGGAAGCCCCAATACACAATTTTGTCTGCGACAGCAACGTCAGTCCAGGTCGTCCGGGCTCTGGGTTATTTCTCGTTGTTAATAATAATTCCGTAGGCTATTATGCCTTCGACCGCTGTCAGTGTCGGATGCTGATGATGGAGTCAGTCGGTTGATGCGCGCATCAGCTGAGACACACACCCACCTCTGGCACCGCCCCCTTTGGCTGCATGAAAGAAACGCCCCTTATGTGCACTCGTCCAGTGTGGTTAATGGCCTATAGAGGTTGCGGGCTTTTGGTACTCACCTGACCAAAGTTGCACGGACGTAACCTGGATGTAGCCTAGGCGATGGATGGATGGATAGATGGAGAAGAACTGCTAAATGACGCGGGTTCATAATAGCACTTTCTTTGTCACATTAGCCTACTTGCAGTGTTGGTTAGGTTAATTATTAAATGCAACGTGTTACCGTTAGTTGTTATCAAACAGAAAACCAGCAACGTATTTTTGGATTACCTAAATTTAGTAACATAAAATTGTATAATTTACTTTCCTCGTCTTTTTGTTTTGTTGCATTTTAAATGATCAGGGTGTCAGAGCTGCTGCCCCCGCGACCCGACTCGATAAATGGATGGAGATGGATGAATGGATGGGTGTCAGTTTAAAGTAGGGCTTTCTTTCACATATTGATTAACAATAACATTAATGAAAGGTTAATATGAGAATAAACAATATATTTATGCATTTTTCTTCTTATATAAATATAGTAGAAGTCATAGAAGCAATCGTCTAATTTGGAAAAAATACCTGTAATGTGACTACACTATTTTATCTGGTAATGCAATGGATTACAGATACACATTACAGAATGGATTACTCTCTCTCTCTCTCTCGCTCTCTCTCTCTGTCTCTCCCTATCACACACACGCACACACACACACACACACACACACACAGAGTACCAGAAAGCATATAAAAAAGGCCTCTTTCCAATCTTCAGACAGACGCATGAAAAAAAAAAGAAAATACAAATGTGAAACAATTGCATTTAAGATCTTGATGTCATCTGTGTGATCTGTTTGAGAATCCTTCACAACAAAGTTGTACATTTTTATCCCAGGAGGGGGCAGTAGTACACGATCTTCAAACACTATATTCAGATACTATGACTCAACTGAATGTAGATGTTAACACGTTACACTACAAGGTGCCATAGGAGGGCATATACAACCTCTGATAAAAGATTAGAATCTAATTTTATGCATAGAATCTGCTATGCATATTTTTATTGAATCTTAATAGGCACATAAAATCTTAGCCTTAGTAATTTAAATTAAAACAATATATAGCAAAGAGATAGGCTATATGGGTTTCACAAAATGTTATACAAAGTCATGGGTTATGGTCAAGTAAACGAAATTGTATGATTTGTAACTGTAATGTGATTACGTAATTTAGAACATTCGTGTTACATGCAAATGTAGGCTTGATGTGATTACAGCATCACTCTGAACACTAGATGACTCATTTAGATACATTACTGCTTGCACATCTAAGCAATGGCTTAGATGTGCAAATACTTCTATACATTAATTAAAGACACAATAGATTTGGTTGAGAAACAACATTTAGTGGGTCTTTTGCTATAGGTGTGGCTAGCAAGCCACATATAGGGCACACACTCAGCAGCTGTCCAGTGCTTGTGCCAGGTGCTCTGCACACAGTCAGTGGTTTTAAATCTAGACTATAATTACTATGTAATAAACTATTTTTAATATATACAATATATATCAATTCAATAATATATCAAATGAACCAGCCAAGATGCAGGATGTAACATCCAGCCCAGTTAGTTGTGATGTAACATCCAGCCCAGTTATTGGGTTCCAGTCCGTGTTTTGCCTGTATGCCGTGCTTTTCCTGTTGCAGTTCATGATTTGCAGTCTGTGTTGCTTTAGACTGAAAAAAATCTGAATTGGATATCAATTATTTATGGCCATCTGTACTAATTTTACGCAATGATAAATATGAATATTTCAATACATTTCCAATTATTGAACACTTCCTCTTCATGCGACATAAAGCATATTGATTGAATAAGCTATAGCATTTTGCAATATAAATCAAGCCTATTAGTTAATATCATCCTTTCTTTCTTCTCTTATACAAAATGCCATGGTCCATAATAATTTAGGTCCCTACTCCTGCAGTTGAAGGAAGACATAGACGATTCATATGTCCTGCTTTCATTCTTCATGTTATTACTGTATGTTGATCATGTTTGATAAAGGTTTGTGATGCACATATACGATGAGAGAAGGGCTGAATGAGAGGTAGAGCTTGAAGAGAAGGGAGATACTGTACATTGAGAGAGATCCAGAGAGGAAGAGAATGTGCCAGAACAAAGTAACAGATTATCTGTCCCACTATCAACAGCTGTTCAGCATCACACTTCTAACTCTTGACAGACAGGCCCAACTGAGGGTCAAAAATATCCCCCAGGAACTGGCACTCAACAGGGGTTGGCCAAATGTTGCTAATTTATCTTGCTTAAAAAACAAAGTAGTGATAAAAAAGTCATTATTATTTGAAGGAGGTCTGGGAATAAAACAGTTTATCTGAATCTTACTGAGGGTCACAACATGACCTTATCATGGCCATTTGTTTTTGGTTAACACAGGTTAAATACCTGTGTTTTTGTGTCACTTGGTATGGCCCAAGGGGTGGAGGGCTATTTTAGTACCAAGCGTGGAATGTGCAGTTGTTGTACAGCTAAAGAGGGCCAAGCCGTACATTTAGCCGCTCTTCCACACGCCCACGCGTTCATCCACTGGAACTACGGACACTCGGACCAAGACTACCATCATATTTGTCCATCATGGAGAATGTTGTAATATTTGACTCACCTGGGAAAGGGAGGGGTCTGAAGGCCACTAAGGATATGTGGGCTGGAGATGTTATTTTCTCAGAGCCAAGCCTGGCTGCTGTAGTGTTTGACAGGTACAGAAGTAATTGTGTGTGTGTGTGTGTGTGTGTGTGTGCGTGTGTGTGTGCGTGTGTGCGTGTGCGTGTGCGTGTGTGTGTGTGTGTGTGCGTGTGCATGTGTTGTTGTTGTGTTTCAAACTTTCAAATGTAACAGTGGTGGCCATAGCAAATGTAGAATTTAGTCATGTATTATTCTCAAATCCACAGTTAATCAAGAGCACACATAGCTGACAGTGAGTGACTCCAGGTGACAGATGTCACACAGTAGAACTGATAGAACTGTAGGACTCACAGTTAATAAACAGAAAATCGATGGTGAATGAAGGTTAAAAGTCTTGTAGTGTTGCATATCGGCGTTGTTCCCCACGCCCCTTGCTGAGTCACGCCACTATAATATTTAACACATGAGCCCAAAAAGCGCATCGCTGATTATTAGTAGTTCTGCCAAACTGCCTCATAACCTGCCTATATAATGTTGTTTAATGCAGGCAGGAATATAAAAGCATCGTTAATATGTTAAGGAGTCATCCATGCACCCATTGAAGTTAACATATTGTCTTTTCCTTTGCCTCCCATAGTCTTGCAGATCGCATATGCCACAGTTGTTTCCGCAGTCAGCCCAAGCTCCAGCGCTGTGGCCAGTGTAAGTTCGCCCATTACTGTGACCGCACATGCCAGCGGGCTGGCTGGGTTGAACACAAAGATGAATGCGCTGCCATCAAGGCTTATGGCAAAGCACCCAATGAGAGCATCCGGTAAGCAGAACATACAGTGCACATTCACACGCCAAATGTCAGGTTTGTGCCACCAACACTCCAGCCATGTCTGAACCATCCGTATTTAATCCACCATTACAGGCTGGCAGCCCGTGTTATGTGGCGTATTGACAAAGAAGGCAGTGTGATGTCGGACATGCAACTGACCACGGTGGACGAGCTGGAAGACCACATTGCAGACATGCCTGAGGATGACTTAAAGGAGATCAAAGTGGACATACACAACTTCCTGGACTTCTGGCCACGCAAAAGCAAGCAGCACACAGTGGACACCATCTCTCATCTTTTAGGAGTGGTGCGTTCGTTTACTGTCAGCTCTGTAGATATTTTGCATTTTTAATTGCTATCTTTCTCTTTCAAAAGGGTCCCTTGGGTAGATATTAACACTAGGCCAAATGCCAAAGAATCAATTACATCTAAGAACGACATATATTATTTAAAAAGCAAGATCTTTTTCGGGCCTTACTGGCTTAAGGTCCCATCATTCCATTTTACACCTGTCATTTTGAACAGACATTACTCCTCATTCTCATTCCATTTCAGTTATGTTGCACTTGAATATAATCCAGAAATGATGTCAAAGCTAGGAACAAATATGACAAATTCTTTCAGGGAATGATTTGTGCTAAATTATTAATTGGTTATCCAGTCGCAAAAAAAACCCATTAATTTTTCCTCTGGTGCTAGACTGTTCGCATTCCACTCAGCTATTTCTGTCCACCTTCCTCAGATAAACTGTAATGGCTTCACTGTGAGTGACCAGAGAGGTCTTCAGGCTGTTGGAGTGGGACTCTTCACAAACCTGTGTCTGGTGAACCATGATTGCTGGCCCAACTGCACGGTTATTCTCAACCACGGCAAGTATGTAAACTGTTCATTGACGACAATTAACAAGATTTACTGAACAGAACCACTGATGCTGCAGTTTATTGCAGCAGTGGTTCTCTGCTCTAGTTATTGAGATAGTCTTTTAATCAGGACAGGTAAATACAATGAACATACTTGCTTTCTCGAGCAGGAGCTAGGAACCACTGTATTGTATGTGTTGGCGTACAAGGTGTGTGTAACGTGTGTAAAATTGCTTCCTGTTTGTCTTTCAGTCAATCCGCCGTGAATACTATGTTTCACTCTCAGCCGAGGTGCGTTACCGCGACTCCTCCCAAGTAAAATCAATAAAAGTGCACTAAAGACTTATTCCATTCATATAATGCCTTACTATTTATTCAGCTAACTACCAACATGCATAACCTCACTTCATATGTGAAATTTCCTCTTGGCACCCATGTATAGTGTTAGGTGATGTCTAGAGCAGCGTCCGTGTATCTGCTTAGCATGTTTTTTCTTATTGTCTTTTAACTCACCATTGTGTGTGTGTGTGTGTGTTTGTATGTGTCTGTCCTTCATACCGACACATACTGATTGATGTGTAAGCGTGTCTTTCCCGTGACTTCCACACTTTTACAGTCAAACCTAACACCAAAGTCTGCTGTTGGGATTTGTTTGGCACACAAAGCTATATGCTATATACAAAAAAAAAAAAATGTTATAGCACATCCTACAAATCCAAATGGCTTTCTCCATGTCAGTTGGTTCAAAAAAGTATAAGTGAGTATAACCGAGTATATTATTGTTGATTAAACAACAATAATATATACGTGCATTATCTGTGATCCACGCATCGCTAAATCTGCTCTTCACCACTTCACTCTTTCTCAGGATCGAGCTGCGTGCTTTGAGTAAGATTGCAGAGGGAGAGGAGCTGACAGTCGCCTATGTGGACTATCTGAATTTGTCAGAAGATAGAAAGAAGCTGCTGAAGGCACAGTATTTCTTTGACTGCACATGCGAGCACTGCAAGAATCACATCAAAGATGACTTGAAGCTCGCAGGGAGGGAAGTGGATGGAGTGAAGGTATGGGATGTTTTCTTTCACTCACATTATTTCACTATTCAAGGGAAAGAATGACAAGATGTAGAACAAATATAAAGAATTCAGCAACTATTTAAAGCTGTGTGTGTGATACTGGAAAAGTTACCTTCAGTAATGTGTTGTCAGATTCCAGGCATCACATTCCACATCTAATTCAGTTGTTTTGACAATTCTTTGACATATTCCCAAATAGAGATCAATACTGTTTCTGTGTGACCCTGTGTGTGTGTGTGTGTGTGTGTGTGTGTGTGTGTGTGTGTGTGTGTGTGTGTGTGTGTGTGTGTGTTGTGGTGATGGTATGTCTGTGTGTAGAGTTATATATAGCAGGAGGTATCAGCCACATTTCAACAAGTGGAAGCAGTGACGGCATAGGCCAAGCCATTTTACATATTTGACAACATGACAAGCAATTGAACAATTTATAGATGTTTATAGATGTTGCTTTTCAGATATATTTCTGTCATATTGTCAGTTTTGAACATCATTTTAGTTATTTCATATTCATTGTATTACAATTCCCCCAAATACTGACATGTTATGATAAGTTATATACAGTACATTATGTATGAATATGGTGAAAACCAAAACACTAAATTAGATTTGAATGAATGATTCTGTCAGGTCATCCAAATCTTAAAACATGTCTCAGAACTATATGATAACATCTACAATTTGCCCACCAATAGTGAAACATTCTTACTGGAACTTTCTAGTCAGTTCTGTAACAACAAATAGGTACTCTCTCTTTAAGGTTATCATATGTGATTGAGTGTACAATATGTCTTTAAATTCAAAGTCCCTATATCTTTAGTGTTGTAGCTTTAAGCTCACTGTGTTTGGGACATCAACTCTCCAATTAACACGTAGGTACCTGAGGAGCAGGTGAAGAAAGCCACAGATTATTGCTTTCAAATGCTGGAGAAGATAGACGAGGCTCGTCTAAAAGGGGACTACCATGTGGTATCGTATCATATTTGCATTTTCTATGCACCTTTCCCTTCACCATTTCCCTGCCGCCATTTTACATTTGGGTTTTCTTTGATACAAAAGGTGGTAAAGATGTGTAGAGACTGCATAGAGAAGACAGAGAATGTCTTGGCTGACACTCACATTTACCTGCTGAAGATGTGGAGCACATTAAGCGAAGTGCAGGCTTACCTGCAGTGCTTTGGAGAAGCATCAGATTGTGCACGCAAAATGGTGGACGGATACATGTGAGTAAGCTAACAGACAATGTGACCTAAAAGTACACTATTCGATTTCTTTATTTGGTCCTTGTTTTTTTGTAAATTAAGGGGGGTGGAGGACATGCTATCTCCAAACAAATGCAGTTATCCAATGCTACTTTCACCTACAATTGGAATTTCAGACATTGACCATCTAAATGCACCCTCTCTCTGAGTCTGACTCTGCCCATTACAACTTGCAATGGGAGGCTAACCCTACCAATCAACATTTGATGACAAGATTACTGGATGTGACGTGTTGAGCCATTTTCAGACCATAAAATCTGATTTTTGTCATTGTGCTAAACGCCAACTTAGGGTAAAGTTACACTGTCAATGGTGTGGGTAGAGAAAGAAAACTAAACTTTCAGCTATGCAATGTTGAATTTTCATAGGAAGCTATATTACCCAAACAACGCAGCCTTGGGCATGGCCACCATGCGAGCAGGAGTTACACATTGGCAGGGAGGGTCTATAGAGGTTGGTCATGGGATGATCTGCAAAGCTTATGCCATTCTCATGGTCACCCATGGCCCGACGCACCCAATCACCAAGGACCTAGAGGTGAGGCTCACTATTTTGCCAGTTGAGTTTTATTGCACCATTGTGGGCTGGTGAGATTAACATTCAAGACATTTGTTTGTAACCCCTCATCCACAGGCCATGCGTGTGCAGACCGAAATGGAGTTCCGGATGTTTAAGCAAAATGAGTATGTTTACCATAGTATGAGAGAGGCCGCCCTGAAGAATAGACCAATGACTATGATGAATGAACCGTCATCTGTACAGGAAGGCATCAAGAACCTCTTTCACCGGAGAAAGTGAGAGCGGTGGTTAAGCTGTTGTGTTTAAACGCATGTACAGTGGTGGGAACACTGCAATAGGAAATTAAGGCAGTGCCGCTATAGTTACCACGAAAGGTTAAAGTCTATGCAACTTTGAAGAAGTCAGATGCCACAGCTGTGATGACTTGCCATGTGAGATCTGAGCCAAACTACACATTTCTCTGCCAAGAGTGGCCAGGTTGTTTGTTCAGTTGCATGCACCTAACCTGGTAGTGATTTTTGACTGCCAAACTGCAATCTACTGACGTTTGTAGCCACAATTTTCCATTAAAAGAAAAAAGTTTCACTACATTATCACTTGACTACTGCAGATGCACTCAAGGCCATATGGCCCACCCTGATAAAGCCATAGACAAACCATGTGTTCAACTTTTTTTTATTACATATTACACACGTTTGCTTGTCCTCTTGTAAACGATGCTGCCGAGAGTCATTGTCTGAGGAAAAAGACAAAAGCCACATTATAAAACATTGAAGTTAAAACATGTCAAGTTATCCGCAAGGCTACTTACATTAACAATTGTGTTAGCATCCACTAGTTCTGTGATGGATTCAACCCCCTTGAGAGAGACCTTTAGCTTGTTGCCATCACGTGAAACTGTACCCTATAGGAGGAAACATTGTATTTTAGCAGGAATGACCCATTATCTTTAAGTTTTGAGTTGAGTCACTTCAGAGAACTAAAGCGTGACAGCTGAGACTGCATTATAGCATCACTTGTCTGAATATTTGACCAGTTGACTTAAATGCTTGCTTTTACTATAACAAAAAAAAAAACGTCGGGGCTAGTGAACTCGTGAGGGGTGCAGGGAGAGATATAAAACATGTAGGGTGCTGTCCTCCAGGACCGGAGTTGAATAGCCTTGATATACAAAGTGCAACATTACTTTGTACTGATCAAGTCAATTACCATTACTCGTTCCTGTAGGTGGTGCTGTTCCCATTCACAAGTGAAAATAACTTTGTCTGCCTTTGAGAATATGGCAGTTATCTGGTATAGATTACAATAGCGCCCATGTAACCCACTGGAAGATAAATCCATAGTGTAGGAGTCCTCATATCACTTATTGAGTAGAAGGACCTTTCCCCATACACAAGTACACACACCGTACAAGGCTCAGTACCTTAACCTTCTCTCCATTGAGAGTTTCCAGTTCACCCTCCTCGCCAACGGTGAAGCTGTTGACGAGGACCTTTGAGCCAGTGGTGACTGTCACTTTGAAGGAATTGCCAGTCTCTTCAATTTCAGAAATGCTTTTGATGTCTTTACCTTTCTGGATAAGCTCATCTGAGAGACCTGGTGGACAACAGTGTATTACACCAGGTTACAAAGCTACTATACTGTAGGGTTAACATGCATACAAGTCAACCGCATGCTCTAGAAGCTGACGAGCATCTTAAACCTAAACTGGAAATGCACATACACAAATGCTCCAACACATAAAATCTCACCAATGGCTTTCATGAAAGATTCAAAGTTCTCCTGGGACTCAAGCTGGTACTTTCCAGTGAAAGCCATGTTGACTACAGACAGACACTACACACTGCAGGCAGAGCAGAAGCCGATACCTGTGTGTTTTATACTGTCTGCACCACGATCATTAACCACAGCTGTCTTCAATTAATGTCTGCCTGTTTGTATCAGAAGAGTAGAGTCAGCTGAGATAAAGACCTGATGAGTGGACAGTGCCTGAGGAGATAATAGACATGTGACCTGACCTGAAGCAACTATGTAATTGTATTGTATTGTATTGCATTTCAGCAAATACTGAGGTTGAGTGCTGTTGTTTTAACTGAATGTGTCAAAGCACTCAACAAAAAAGCCTAAAATATAGCAATAAATAAATACTACCAATAATTAAATAATTAGTGGTAAAGATAGAAAGACAAGAGATTGCACGTGCCCCCTGCTTTGCTTGGGATAAAAGCCTAACCGTAATTGTTATTGTAGCAAACTTGCAAGGCACGAAAATGGTTCCGTTGAGAGATATGGATGGAAAATGAGAGAGAAGGGATAAAGAAAGAGAGGACAGGATGTAAAGAGAAGCAGGAGAGAAATACAGTATGGAAAAAAGGTGGAGGTGCCCATCTTTGTGTATGTCAGAGAATGGATGTAATGGTTGTAATGGTTGTAATATATTTATAGGAGTGGCAAGACTACAATCGATGTAGAACAGTGTTCACAATAACACCATGATGTGTTTGAATTCAAACTCACCTTATTGTGATGTCAGCATGTAAAATAAGTATGAAATTGTGTTTTGACCATGTATCCATTGATTTTATAGTTTGAACCTAAACAGATCTTGATGTGCACTTAATATTTGGAACCCCACAGATGCGGGGGTCAATATACACAGTGCAACTTTATTAATTTTATATTTATTATTTAAGAGTTATATTGTTTTATAGGACACCGTTCAAAGGTAACTGCCGCTCATGATAACAAATGACGGTTGCAACAGAGACTAAAATGTTGCAACAGTGTATGTGTTGAAAATGAAGTCAATTCTATACTGCAGGTCAAAGGTAAAACATTAAATTGGTCTTTTTAAGTTCGAAATCATAGTCATATAGCTATTTTTATGAAAGGGAATGTGATAAAGCGTGAAGCTATTCTTGGAAGGATAATAATGTACAGCTTAAACTAAGATTTGTGATAATTTTATATTTAAACAGGCAAATAGTTGGAAATGCTGGGCTGTTTAATTGTTTTAATTTACATAAGTACATTATTGTATAAAATATTCTGAAGTGGTGATTCTGATCATTAAAATAGACAAACACAGGTTACACTCTCTCAAGCTTTATTCCAATACACAATACTGGGACGTTACAGACCATCATCAATACGTGTCATTTCAATACATAGAAATCTCTACACAAAATTACTCAGAATTTAAATTAGTGACCAGGTCATCTTCATTTAGTAAAGGAACGCTAGGACGCACATTTAACACGACAATGCTATTCTATCCCTATACCTGTCTCCTGTGGAACACTGATCTGCAAGGTATATCATTGGTGGATTCGATGGGGAGAACTGCGACCAACCAGGTGTAAGAGCCGTAGTATGATGTCGCTAGAGTCGCTGGCTTCTAATTGGCTCATCTGATCACCCCCCTCCTCCTCGGCAAGACAGGACATGTCTGTTGTGCAGCTCTCTGGGGTTTTAAAAAAGAGACATGAATGGGTCAGCTCCAACAGTTTTTCTTTCTTACATATGCTCATGCCATTATTCTCAATGCATCTATTGCCATTACAATAGATGCAACTCCAATATAATTTAATGTATTTAATATATATCGGTATCTTATCAGCAACATTGTCAACCTACAGCAGACTTCTCAAGCTACTAATGCTAACTAATGCTGCAAGCTACTGATGCTAACAACAACTAACCATGACTAGTGCATCTTTAGTGTGGATATATACCCAGTGAGAGGGTCATCCCACTGACCCAGAATCACAAAACATGTATACTTAATTTAAAGGTGGAGTCAGCAATTGTAAGATAATACACTATACATTCAGCCAAGGTATCCTCACGTTCCTTTCTCTGTGAGTGCTGACAAAATCCTCCAGTGTTAGCACTCTGTAAATGGGAAAACAAACAAGAGGTGCAGACCGCACCACACAACACTATCCCAGCCTTGACAATGTGTTTCCAATTTAGGGGGCGGAGCTTCTGAGGGAGTGTAGTATAACACTGAAGGGAGAGGTGTTTTTTATTTTAATCGAGTTCAAATAGCAACAATATTTTTCCAGGATAGCTGACTCCACCTTTAATTCTACAATGTATTGTAGATTTAACAGTCTGGGGGTAGTTAAACTAGCCCTGCTCTGCCCAACTATTGTTCTCAGCTCAGTTTCTTTTCGCTGAGGTTATAGTCTGGAAACCCTGTTCGTATTAGCGTTTTCACAGCCACCCTGCTAACGAGACCGATCAGGGTGGGTTAGTGATATCAAGTCAAGTGTGTTTCAAAATGGTGGTAGAGCTGAGGTGATTGAAACCCTTGTAGCAACGCTGATTGGTTAAAAGCTGTCCAACAGTTTCTAAATTAACCAGAGGTCTATGCCCAGTAGGAGGAAACGACGGTTAACACTTCCCAATGGAGCTATAGTAAAACTACATCTTTCTTTTAAACTACAAGACAGAAGACAGGAATACCTGTATCACAGCAGACACCGGGGGCAGCACACTGTCCTCCCTCAGAGCCACAGGGTCTCCCACCTGTCTGGCAGGGGGTGAGCAAGTAATTCTCTTCCACACACTGAGCTGTCTCTGGGGAGCCCAGCAGACAACCCATGCCCTCACCGCAGCAGATACTGGGGCCGAAACAATGGCCCCTGTCCCCTGGGCCACAGGACATGCACTAGAAAAAGAAGACATTCTAATGGTTACTGTATATCAGAAGCATTCCAACACAATGACAATATCAAGGCCAATCATTTACTGTATTTAGTTTTGATTTTGCCTTTTTAACCTTAATCCATGCATAATGTATACTGTAAATGAAACTTCAATAAACCTATTCATATTATTTCTATTAAAAAATCCCTTGTTGTACATAGTTGGTCAGTTAAGAAGTCTCTGATTGATCTTCTATATTAATAACAGCCTCCTAAAATTAAAATACCATAAATATGCAAAGCAACAAACAAGGTTAGGGGTTAGGGTTAGGGTTCCACGTTGCTGAATTTTGCTTAGCTGTCTCAAACCACAGTAGGGAGAGAATACAGAAGTACAGTACTGTAGCCTATTAGCTTTCTCCATGCAGTAGAAGTACAGTACTGTAGCCTATCAGCTTTCTCCATACAGTAGAAGTACAGTACTGTAGCCTATCAGCTTTCTCCATACAGTAGAAGTACAGTACTGTAGCCTATCAGCTTTCTCCATGCAGTAGGTGAACAACCAAAGCGTCTTACCTTGCGTAGGGGAGAGGCCATGATTGATCTCTTGCCCCCAATAGGACAGTTGGAGATGTAGCAGGCAGAACACACCGACAGGAGGAACAGCAAACACACACAGACAGATGCTCTACTCATGTCTATGCAGCGCATGGTGGAAAGACAGAGGAGGGGGGCTGATTAAAAGCAACATATCAGAGGTATATCTGGCAACACAAGGGGGATAGTACGTAGTTAAATCATGATCCTGACTTCAGTAATATGAAGTTACGTACTTACTGATCCTTTGAAGCACTGGAGAAACAAATCACTTAAGCTGTGGTCTCAGATGCTTGTCCATTTCTGCCCTGGCAACCTTTATATATACTCGTCCTCCGCATGTAGCGAGTGACACAGAAACCTGAATGCCACTTACAGGTCCTTAATGAGACACGTTTTAATTGCTGCCGACATGCTGTCCTCTGGACAGGGCAGGCCAGGTCATCAGGCCAGGCAATTCACCTGAATGTTCTGTGGCCTCGCTTTTATTACTCGCCATTAGCGAACGGACCTGCAGCCCGTGACTGTGCATGTCACTGAGGAGAGAAGGTCAGAGTGTCTGAGAGGAGAATAGTATGATGAGATTGTTAAAACGATTAGTGTTTTCTAACCCTAACCCTTCACGTAGCGGCAAAAAATACCTATTTTTAAATGTGAACTCTTAGATTGAGCTACCGATATAAGCTTTGGAGGAGGAGGGAGAAGAGAAGAGATGAGAGACTGCAACTCAGCACTCACTGTAAGAAGTGGTGTCAGTTTCAAAGCAAAATGTTTCAGTAGTGCTGGTTTCATTCATTTGAGACCCTAATCAAGCAGTCCTTTAAATATTTTTATGGTTTATTTTAAGAATTGGGGGTCCCTGTGCCGTGTTTCTATCAGACAAGGGCTCCTTGACCTGAAAAACATTGAATACCTCAGCCTACTATGTGAATATGATAGCAACATATAAATGATCTCTCACATCTTCTCTTTAATCTGTGGGTATGAAGATGTTCTCATCATTAAGCAGGTTAGTTGGGCATTATTCAGCATGTGGGCCTCCCACTTGAATTGATCTTACAGAGAGAAAATGTGAAAAATAAACAATTGTTAAGTGACCCTAACATTGAAGTACTGTAATTGAGTTTTATAAACAAAATGACTTAAATAGATCACATAATACATAAACTCACAACAGTACTAAAAGTATGCATGAGCACACATCCACACACCCACATATGCTAAACACAAAACTAAACTCTAAACTCTTTATTCTTTATCAGGATTGATGTACATTGTCTAGGTCTTAGGTTAATTGATGTAACAGGGTAATTAACACTGATGACGATTAGTTAGCATGGCTTTCACTCTTCCAATGATATGAGCTCAATTACCGTAACACAGTCTTCTCACTACTCTGTCAATTAACAACTTACTGCTTAAAAAACATTACCACACTAATTTATAGTTGGAAAGGTACATAGGACATTATGTACGTAATTAATAACCAGTAATTATTTAGTATGTATAAATCAAAGTAGCTAATCTATAAAGGATGTATGGCATAACAAATATTCCAAACACTCTAAAATTCATTTGTGAGGTCTGATACTTACTGAAAAATACTGAAAATAAGACAAAAAAAAAAGTTAATTGAATTCATATTGAAGGTGTTTTGAACTTATTTAGCACTTAGCTAACCACATTTGTGGCCATTTTTGGACATGAGTTCACTTAATGACGGTCATGCATGGGCCATGCTTTGAATAAAAGTAATCAAATCACTTTGCTGTAAAGTAATTGCAGTAATAAAGCTGAACATAATGCTTGATAACACATGTCTTTCACCATAAGATAAAATTACTTTTGAATGCATGCAACTTTAACTTTAAACAGAATGGTCCTGACCCTTGTTTGTCAAGGGCCACTTTGCCCTCTAGTGGCTAAAATTATTTTTTTTCTCAGCTATGCTTTTCAGAAATAGTAGGCCATACAAATGGTATTAGAAAAATGGGCTATTGTTTCAAAATATTGACAAGATATCATATTGGGAAATTGTGTTCCGTTTTACCCTTAAATTGTCAGTCAGCTTGGCATTAGAAGTAGCCTCACTGGTCTTGATACATGTCTGAGTCAGAAAAACACCATCCATCCATCCATCCATCCTCTCCCGCTTATCCGGAGTCGGGTCGTGGGGTCAGCAGCTTCAGCAAGAGACCCCAAACTTCCCTTTCCCGAGCAACATCAGCAAGCTCTGACTGGGGGATCCCGAGACGTTCCCAGGCCAGTTTG
>JAODUH010000024.1:583987-596459 GCA_027564835.1 Typhlichthys subterraneus | reverse complement strand
ACTAGGCTCCAGACAACACATCCCTCAGGTTCATAGGGGCACCCAAACCTCTCCACCACGATAAGGTGATGGTTCCCATCATAATGACACATTACAAATATCTTATCCTCGGTGATAATTGTCCAACGCATTGTGAGCACTTTTCCACAACACTCCATAAATCCCTTCTTCATAGAGAAATAGAGATGTCTATCTAGTGTTTCCTTATTTGTCTGCAGGAAGGCACTAGCCTTGTTGACTTCCTCTCCCCTCCCTTCCTTCCTCCTCTCTCCGAAGGTACTCATCAGAAAAAAAAATGAGAACAAAGCGATTGTTCCTGTTCTCTTTCTTAAGTCACTTCAAATGCCGTCCGTGGACAGGCATCACTGTGGAGAGCGGCGCGCAGCGAGAGGATCACTGAGAAGGCACAGGCAGCTGTACAGCGCAGACAGACACACAGCATCACAGAAAACACACTCGGCTGCTCTGTGCCGGTAAGTTACACACACACACACACAAGGCATTCTCCCTCTCTCTACACGCACACTTACATGGCATTTGGATAAGGAGGGGCTTCTGTGGGCTGCCAGTTTAATAACGGATGGCTTGGAATGCCCAAGCTATGTGCAATGTGAGACGATAGAAAGGAAAATAGAAGAAAATAGTGTGATGACATGCCTTAATTAGAAGAGCAGAAGAGCATTTGACATAGGTTTTTAAGAAAAGAGAATAGATTACGTGCAGGAAAATATAGTCATCTTTAGTCAAAAACATAATCCAGTAAGATAAAGGATTCATATAAGCAGACCTAGAATAATTTGTACATAATACATGCAGTGCACATACAGTGCAGTTAATAGAACATGCAAAGCTAATTAAAGGTTAAGGCAAAAAAACAACAACAATGACATATAGTAAACAATACAGTACTGTACGTCATTAATGAATTCCTTTAGCATGTAACCCTCCGCAGTTTCCTGTTTTCATCTAAACTACCTGTTCGCACTGCCCTTATCACTCCATCATAATTCTGAACATTCTCATTGATATAGTTATATCATTTTAGCTTAAATGCAATGCAGAAGTGAGACAGTTCCTTGTCTGATTATCAGCTCCTTTATTCAAATATTGCCCATTATTTTGGGTTTCCCCATATCAGGATATACTGTACACAAAATGCAGTAAAAATTATTTCATGTTCTGATATATTTTGAATGTTCTGATATTTCAAAGCATTGCATTAAGCTCCTCCACAAACATGTGCTGTTTACACACAATTGAAATAGTATACAGTATTACCATATACAGTACATATTATATATACCATTATAGAACATCATACAGTAGATGTTTTCCAGGAAAAGTCAACAATGTAGCACTGTTACTGTAGCTCAAGACAAAAGGGGGAAGTGTTCATTCATCATGAGAGCAGACAGATGAACAGATCAGAGATTAGGATAAAAAGGGAGAAGCGAGATGCGTGAAGGAGGTAGAGGTATGCATGTCATGGCTGCAACTTCCCAATTTCAGGAATGATAGGAGACCGAAGACTGGCGAGAAATGGAGAAGTGAAAGGTTTCAGGTTAAATGGCAAGAGAAGAGGTGTGTATGGGGTGAACGCAAACATTCGTGTGCCCAAAGGATGTGCATCAACTTTCAGATAAAATAATCTTTTCCTCTTTCCTCTTTGGAAACCTTTTTGAATAACCTATGAGGAAGTGGAGGTGTGGCAGTGAATAGGCCTAATAATCATAAATCACATTAGAACACATTTGAAAGCAATATAACTCACTGAAAAATAGAGCCTTGATTAATTATTGAGATAAAGGTCAAGTGTAAATATATTTTGTTTAGCTGAAAATAAACACATAAATATAGTCCCACGACAATCATGTCTATTGAATGTTTCTTTTTCTTTTTACATTACTGGCTGCAGTAACACCCTTTTGTCCTCTCCTGTCCAGAATGAAGATGGAGACAGACACAACACATTTCTCACCAGCGAGAAGCTCTGCCGCCAAGGCTGAGCCCAGGCAGGCAGCTCACCACAGCTTCTACTTATGCCCTTCCACGATCTACATGAACCCCTTAAATGTCTCCCCTGGCCTGTTCCCCGACCTCTCCCCGACCGGAGACTCCTCCTATGCCAGTGCGTTCAGCCACCCCGCTCTTCTGTCTCCCCTCGCCCACAAAAGCGAACACTCCCCCCACAAGGATGGGTCCCAGAAGCGCAAAAGAACCCCGTTGAAAATGGATGCGCCGCCGGGGGGGGGTGACTCTCAAAGCCCAGGAGGAGAAGAGGAGGTGGGCGAGGGAGCCAGCGTGGAGCGCACGGTGGATCTCTCCCACCTCCCTCCCTTCTCCCTGCCCACTGCCACGCCCGCCCAGGGCATGATCGACCTGAACCGGCTGCAGCTCCACCACAGGGCCCTGTCGGGGAGCCGCGAGCCAGCCAGGGTACCCGTGCGGGTGAAGCAGGAGCCGCTCGGCCCGTCCCCCACCTGGCCTCCCTCTCCCCTTCTCCTGCACCCCCCGTTCTTCTCCTCTCTCCACCCCGGCCTGCTGCCTTACCCCTTCTTCCTGCCCGGCCGCCTCACCCACCTCCCCCCAGGGGTCTTTTATCCCAGGGAGTCCCTCAGGGCCGGGCGCCACGGCGCCCTGGGAGCTCCCAGGGGCGGAGCGGGCAGCGGCGAGAAGCTGGGCGCCAGCGTTCACGTGGACGACAGCTACTGCGTGGACGTGGGCGGCGAGCAGAAGCGCTGGAAGTGCCGCATGTGCGACAAATCGTACACGTCCAAGTACAACCTGGTGACGCACATCCTGGGCCACAGCGGCATCAAGCCACACGGCTGCCACCTGTGCGGCAAGCTGTTCAAGCAGCTCAGCCACCTGCACACGCACCTGCTCACGCACCAGGGCATGCGGCCGCACAAGTGCCAGGTGTGCCACAAGGCCTTCACGCAGACCAGCCATCTGAAGAGGCACATGATGCAGCACAGTGACGTCAAGCCCTACAGGTAACGCACACAGAGCTGCCGTTGGCTGCAGGATGATCACACACTGGGTTTTTGATTGTGTGCTGGGCAAGTCGCTCAGCAATTGTAATAAGTTACTAGTTGTTTATTACTCCTTCAAAAAGTAATGGAATTATTTACTTATTACTAGGTATTAAGAGTAATTATACGTTACTCGTTGCATTGCTATATTATTTTCACAATCACTACCCTGCATCGCCTCTTCTGAAAAATGACAACCTGTGTAGCCACCTCATTTTAGAATTGAATCCTCTTTATTGGAACAATAATGAACCTTAGGAGTCAACAATCAGCCAAAGTGAAAACATTGCAGCCTCTCAAAACAGATGATTGGACAGGTTGGTTCAAATAGCATACCTTAAGTTTGCTAGGACCATACATCTCGTTCTTGCAACGCAGTAATGCAACATTACTTGGATTAGTAATAGTAATATTATTATCGTTTTGGAAAAAGTAATGTTTACTAGTTAATAATAATATTGTAGGATAGTAACTTGTAACTATACTGCCCAACACTGCTGCCAATGGTTACAGGAATCTACTGTTTAATTATTTTTTATATTTTGTGGTGTTCATGAATGTTTATATATTTCATGCTACGTTATATTAGCTTATGCTCTAGTGTGTTAATAGCGTGCTCAAGCTATGAGTCATGTTTGTTGGTGCCACTGTGCTAAATTAATGTAATCTGATCTAAACCAAGTTAATTTGATGTATTGCTAACAACCCTGCTAGGTTCCTCTTCTAACTTGTCCACCCCACCCCACCACCCCACCACAGCTGCGGTGTGTGTGGCCGAGGCTTTGCCTACCCCAGCGAGCTCCGGGCCCATGAGCTGAAGCACGAGAAGGGGCAGGAGAACGTGTGTGTGGAGTGTGGCCTGGACTTCCCCACGCTGGCTCAGCTCAAGAGACACCTGACCTCCCACCGTGGCCCTACCCTCTACAGGTAAACACGGGAGCAACATACCCTCTACAGGTTAACACGGGAACAACATGCCCTTAAAACAACAACAGCATGAGTGAGGCTTGTGCACATGTATGGTTTCACATTTAAAAAATACTGTGTGGAATGTGTTTAGCATGCATGCATAGCTTAGCTATGTCATTCCAAAGTGTGACAAGAAAGTAAATGATGTTCTGTTTTCTGAGAAAATCTACCTTATTGTAGGTGTATTATTAAGGTGTAAACTAAGCCATCGTTCTGGTAACATTCATTAGCTCTGATAGGCTGTAAAGCTAGCCTACACCTTGATGATTGTTTGCTGCAGGTGTGGCGAGTGTCAGAAAACCTTCCAGTACCCCAGCCAGCTCCAGAACCACATGATGAAGCACAGAGACATCAGGCCCTACATCTGCAGTGAGTGTGGCATGGAGTTCATCCAGTCACACCACCTGAAGCAACACACGCTCACACACAAGGCAAGCTTCACTGGTCCGACCTTCAACGACAACAGCACATTCCTATTCTCCTAGGATAGAGAGATGAATGGGATAACTGAGTCATTCAAGCAATAAATTAATGGATGGATGAATGGATGGACAGTGTGTGCGTGCATGAGCGTGCGTGTGTGTATGCATGCTATACTTTTATGTGATTCTTAATTGTGATCATTATCTTCAGATCATTGTACATTTCTCTAAAAGGGTTTAGACCAAATGTTAAGCTTGTACCATTGTCTGTTCCCTCAGGGGGTGAAGGAGCATAAATGTCGGATCTGCGGCCGCGAGTTCACCCTCTTAGCCAACATGAAGCGACACGTGCTGATCCACACCAACATCAGGGCCTACCAGTGCAACATGTGCTTCAAGAGCTTTGTCCAAAAGCAGACTCTCAAAGCCCACATGATCGTCCACTCAGACATCAAACCCTACAAATGCAAGGTATAGTTCACCTGCGGGAATTCACCTAACCTATGGTCGCACAGCGACTTACTGTTGAGAGAGGCCAGCTCAAATAATAAATGTGTTTAATTGTTTGATATACAAACAGCCTTAAAATATACATATGTAGTGTCTTGTGGTAACAGTATTTTTGTTAATGGTGTTAAAGGTAAAGTCAGCTAGTGCAAGCTAAATGTACACTTTTTGTCAAATGTACACTTTTTGTCAAATTCACCAAATATCTTCGCATTTCGCTATGTTACCGTTATCTGTGTGTGTTGAAAAACGAATCTGATACTTCTGGCTCCGTAAATAGCCCTGGCTCCGTAAATAGCAACATAAACAAAGTGGCGAACACCGCTCGTTTCAACAAAGCCGTAGCACTACGCTTTAATTCAAAATGCGTTACTGTTTTGATTTGAGCTTGAAGTTACTGTTGCAAGAATGACTGACCATGCCTTTAAAGTTAGAGTTAGGATACTTGGCCTTTGGTACTTGCTTACGTGCAATCAAGAGCTACAGTAGTCAATCTGTAACATTATTACGCTTCATGATTTAAGTTACGAAAACAGTGTTTTGTGTGAGTGCTGAGTGGCTTGCACCGTTCTCTACCCCTCCTTGTACAGCCACAAGAATGGGGATATCTAGAGTCAATGTTCACTGTCCACTGTTAGGAGTGTCTTCATGACCTTGGTGATTGGTGTGGTGTGTGTGTGTGTGTGTGTGTGTGTGTGCGTGCGTGTGCTGAGACGGTGACCAGATAGCAGACATGCTTTTGGCATCAGGAGACTCTATGTCCATAGGAAGGATATCGCAGTGCAAACCGCCTCTCTAACAATGGCCCCCAGCCTCCCTGGAGAACAAGGCCTGCAAATAGATTTCATCTCGCTTTCTCTACTGCTGGAGGGTTTTCCTGTTTTCTCACGGTCCTCTTGGACAGTTTACAGTCCCTCTCTCCTCCTGTAGGAAAGGGCCACCCTAATGAAAAAATAGAAAGAATTCAGAGGAAGGACTGCACAGGAGTTGCCCTTCCCTTTTCTCCTCCTGGCCCTTTTTCAACATGGCTTCCTCTATCCCTTCCTATTGTGTGTCAGAGACAGAGAGAGAGAGAGAGAGAGAGAGAGAGAGAGAGAGAGAGAGAATTGAAAAAATAGACAGAAGAGATGAAGACTAAAGAGAGAATACTGCACATTGCATTGCGATGACGTCAAGCGGCACCACTTTATTGTGAGAATTAGTCATCAAACAATATATGGCAGAACGGGAAGTGTAATCAATGATAGATGATGATCTATTGTTTAAGTGTGTTAAAATAATGTCTACTACAGGATGGGATTTGGATCAAAGAAAATCATAGGCAAATTGAAAAAAAATGCTAAATACATCTATTTAAGATGTTTACTAATTCCTTACACCAGCGGCAAATTTTAATCTGTCTTTCAGCTTTGCGGCAAGGAGTTCAACAGGATGCATAACCTCATGGGTCATATGCACCTCCACTCCGACAGCAAACCCTTCAAATGCCTCTACTGTCCAAGCAAGTTCACCCTGAAGGGAAACCTCACCAGGCACATGAAGGTCAAACATGGCATCATGGACAGAGGGCTGGACAAGAGATGTAAGTCTAAATGCTCTCTAAAGGCTCTCAAAGCACACCAGAGACGGCTTTTGGTTGATCTGATCGGTTTTTCTTTCTGTCCCAGTGTTTCGGCGTAGAGGGCGATTCTGCCTGTCCACCTCCCTGGGTCTCCTGACCCACTTCACCCAAGAGGAGCCCTTCGACCTTTCCCAGAAGACCCCGGGCCTTCCAAGCCTCCATCATTCCCAGTCGGATGGCGAGAGCGCCCCGGGAAGTTCATGTCAGGAGGAGGAGGACGAGGAGGGCTTTTACAGAAGAAGCCAGTACAGCCCTGAGGTGGCGGGTGAAGACCAATACGCAGAAAAACCTGGCGGGAGAGAGCGGGGCTTCTCTGGTGAGCTGAGTGCGGGAGAGATGCGGGGACAGGGGTATCGTGATGGGACAGGGGAACCCCTGCAGCACCCAGACGACAAGGCCTATGAGAGGGAGTCAGGCCGTTGCTATTCAGATCCCACAGCCACTCAGGTCAGTCGCTCACGGGCAGGGCAGAGTCAAGGGCAGAGTCAAGGGCAGACGTATGGATCTGACTCTGAGCTGGATGAGCAGGCATACCACAGAGAAACAGGATGTGGACAGTTTTATGAATATGATTCTGATACTGAGTCAGAACTGGATTCAGATGAGCTCTATCACAAAGAGCTAGATGAGACAGAGCAAGGAGAAGGCAAACAGAGCCAGATAGATAGGGCGAGTCGCTCATTTCCACTTTATGTTACGGGTAAAAAGCCACAAAATGATGCTGATGAGGAAAATAAAGAAGAGCAACAAGGCGATGCAGGAACAAGAGAATGCTGAAGATGACAAGTGGAAAAGGAAGAAATAAAACAGAATAGATTTAGGGATCTGGAAAATGTTGTGCTTAATATATTCAAAAATACAAAGTGAGATGTTTGCTTTATACTATAATGAGGAACATCTAAGGGATATCAAGCTGTGAAGCGTATAATGATTTATAAATAAACATACCACCGGTCATATGACATTGTATATATTAGAAATTTGCATTAGGGAACTGTTTGTTAAACAAAATATGTTTTATTTTTTAGTGTTAACTCATGGCATGACTGGTTACAAAATATTTTACATTCAGAAAGTGTAATTATATTTTCTGATGCGATAATTGCTTTTGCTTTGTTACTATTGCTAATGAGGTATGTTCATTGTCTTGCCATTTGTTGCAATCAATTATATTGTGTTGTTTTTGTACTGACTGACACTGAAAAGGAAACTAATCTATTAGCATATATAGTATTTATAAATAAACTGTGATTTAAAATAATGCACATTTGTCTGTTTGTGGCATAGATACCATGCATAACTAGCCTAGATATAGGCTAATAGCATACAGTGGAGCCCACATACTGTATGCTTGCAATTACCTTATATAGGCATGCTTGTTAATGTTTGAGAGACACTTTGCATGGTTTGAACAGAAATATCTCCTGTCTGAAAAGACAACATTAAAGAGCAATGATGATAACTTGTTCAGCTCAGAACATGTTCAAAGTAACGGAAGGGGAAAAGAAATCACCTCTAGCCTTCTCTATTTTAGGTTTTGATCAAACAGACATGAAGGACACAGTGGGTGTCCCAGACATACAGCAAGGCTTGTGTTACTCAGAAGAAAAAAAAAACAGTTTCCATTCATATCGAAACCCGGTTGAAATGGGTGGAATGATAGTGAAGTCTCTGAAAATATAGGAAATCTACTTTATATCTCAATATACAATGTGTGTAAAAATCTGTCACTTTCATGTTTAGGTCATTCTGGCACCTACTGTATGCAGTACTAACTGGTACTGGCCAGCATCATAATTTTTGTCCAAAAATTACATGCCGTTATTTTAGGAAGTTATACAATATGTATCAATAAGAGCTTGCAGCAGATACTGTATTATTTTTTCTGTTAACGTTGTACCAAGACACTAGACTGGTGTAACGAGACCAAATTCACTTTGTGAATATGGTGTGCCCACGCTCCATAGGGAAGTATTAGCAGTTGTTTCTTCCTACTTGATGTAGACCTCTGGTTCATTTTGAAGCTATCAGACAGCACTTGCCAATTGCCGTTTCTACAATAGTTTGGATCGCCTCATCTAACTACCACCATTTAGAAACACACTTTACTTCAACGTCATCTCATTAGCCCACCCTGATTAGACCGCCAGCAGGGTGGCTCTGCGGATGCTAACATGATCAGTCTTTCCAGACTGTAATCTCAGCTAAATAAAATGATCTGAGAGCAATAGTCGGGCAGAGCCAGACTACCAACACACTAGATTATATAAGAATTACAAATGGAAAGTATTTTATGAATGGGCAGGGCAGTAGTAATTATTAGATTACTGTAACTGTACTGCACTGCACTAACATATGGTTTACTAGGCTGCAAACATCTCACATTGTAATCTATCTAAAAACATGTTAGGTTCACCCTCCAGTCAGTGCCATCTGACCAGTGACACTGGCTCCAATCTGGAGTTTGTCCCCGAGCGCTGCACAGCGGCTGCCCACTGCTCCCATGAGGGATGGGTTAAATGCAGAGGATCAATTTCTCCACATGTATGTGACAATAAAAGCACCTTGACCTTGACCTTTTTTTGCAATGCTACATTCACACAGTCCAGTATAAAACAACATAATCTTCAGTATGTTGCGCAATTTCAGGTAAAATGATTTGGCATTTTTTGTCAGGTAAAATGCAGAACACTAGCTTCTCTTTTCCTACCAGGAAATAATACCAACATTCATTTTGGTTGAAACTGCAAACAGTTTGAGGAAGTTCTCATATCCTCGTCTCCTTTTCCTCTCCCCAGATACATGTTTTATCCCTCCACCTAAGCTAAGCATTGTGAATGGAACGAATGTGGTGGAAACCTGAAATCTACACGTGCTTAATGATATCAATTTGAACCAGAATGATGGAGCCTTTCTGATTCCATTCCCCTTTCATTGAGTTGGAATTGTTTTCACAGTGGGATAAAACATGTTTTCAATACAAGTGTTAACATATTAAAATTTTAACCATTTGAAAATAATAGAAAAAATGTTTTGTTATTGCACAATTTGAAAATGTAATATATGAGCAATGAATGTTTGTCTACATACATGTTTATAATTATTTTCACACATTATATTCCAACAATATGTTTAGTACAACATGTATATGACATACATACATAGGTTAAATGTATCCTACAGTATATGACATTTATATGCAAATCATAACCATACTAGACAAGTACATTGTAAGAATAATGTTACATGACACGATTGTTGTGGTTATGAAATGATTATTATCACAGCTATATACAGTACCTGACCTTGGTAAAAGTGTACCGTGTGCTAATTAGAATGCATTTATATGGCACTTTTCCAATTAGCCACTCAAAGCACTTTACAGGATTGCCTCACATTGATCCACTCACACGCGCACACACCAATAGTGGTGTCACCCATGCAAGGTGCCACCTGACCAGAGGTGTCTTGCTCAAGGACACTGCAAGGTAAAGGTGCTTTTATTGTCACATAGCAAATGTTGTTCTCTGCATTCAACCCATCCCTCAAAGGAGCAGTGGGCAGCCGCTGTGCAGCGCCCAGGGGCCAACTCCAGATATGTGTCATTGTCTCTGGTCAATGACACTGACAGGAGAGAGGGAACCTGGCATGTTTTTTTGGTTGTGGGGGAAACCGGAGCACCCAGAGGAAACCCACGCAAACAGAAGGGGGAACATGCAACTTGCTTTAACAATGATCACCACTGAATCACCAAGGACGATGAGCCAGTTAGCCACCCCGACTAATGGACTGTTCAACGTAAACAAGTCGGAGTGTTTTCAGTGAAAAGTGAGTATTCTACATTGCCAACATTGTGGAAACATTAGGTGTGACCATGTGATAGCCCATACAAGCCAATGGTCTAGCAATAAAGGGGAAGCAGCCCAATAGGTTCATGAATAAGGTACTGAAAAATACCTACTTCTGGATTCTAAACACTTAAACACAGCCACAGGTACCCGTTGTCTTTGTTATGTATGGAGCATGTCATGGGAAAATATTGTTTTTGAAATAATTAAATTCCCACAGCATAAAGTGGGAAAGTTGTTGGTGTGTGAGAATCTATACATAGGCCTACCATTGCATAACAAAATAGCCTACTATGTCCATGAATGGATCATCAAGCTATTTCCTGTTTTGGTTGTCCTTTATCAAATTGGATGCTACATTTCCCCCAGCTTTTTTGAATTTCTGTTCCACCTGTTCCATCTGTTCTCACATTAAACATGTCACCCTTTGTCTTAATTTGAGTAAGCAGCTTTAGTCCCTTTGTAAAGAACAAATTACAGTAGAACATGCTTTCTCTGTACAGTAGCCAGCCCTATATCCTAAACATCCACAAACAAAAACAAAAAATAGCTATATAGTGTAGGTTACATAGGTTCATCAGTTGGCTCTTGATTATATTATAGGCGTTTACTTTAATAATGAGTCTACAAGGATTTAGTAATCCATATGAGAAACAGTGCTGTAACAGCTCCCTCTAGTGTGTGATAGAGCCAAACTCACACAATGTCAATGCAAGTTTTATTTTAGTTTAACATGTTGCAAATAATAATTGTAAATTGAACACGTATATGGATACATATGTTAATATATTTTAATATAATTGTGCACATTCGCACAGTAGCCTTTGACTGTTTGTTTGCCGACAGTACAGTAGCCCTACTGATAATTTAGAACATCCCAAAACCAAAGGTATGCCACCCCTATTCTCTCAATAGATGGTATTGTCCAATATGGCAGCCTCCGTATTCCAACGCTGTGTTATTGCGGCTGTCAAAGTTAAATGTAAAATTCCTACTTTTACAGGTAACTCTTCATTATTTACTTCTATAAATATATATCGCCCTACACTATTAGACCACTGTGTATTAGACTGACCTTCACTGTAATTAAATTGATTTTGAAGTAGGACCTCTAGTCATTTCATATTGTTAGCTGACATAGCTGACATGCCGACCTAGACAAGCACATCTCTGGGTACATGCTATGCTTTTTGGAACAGGATTATGGTATTCTAATCGTGCCACTAGTTTACCTATCTGAAATGATCTCTACTTATTTATATGCAGCAGTATTGTGTGTTGCATTTTATTGTCTTTGTTTCCAGCTAGAAGATGCATACTTTCAGCAACATACACAGACAACAAAGTATGGGAGGCAAGAGAAAAGGATCCACAAAACTTGGGTACATCTTGTAGACCTTCTTGATTGACACTAAAGAGTTTAATTAACCCTTGGCTCTTTGGCAGCAATACATTGCATGTTTTGCAGTTTCAACTGATCATCAACACAGGGTGGCAGTGTCTAATTTTTCTAATTCAACCATCATTGGGAATATACCTACAGTATACTAGGGTTGATGAAATTATGAATGCATTTTATTTTAATAACCCATGGCTCATAATAAATAAACAAGTATTTTTTGAAACAACAACAATTAATCCTTGTTTTCACTTATAGCTCTATTAGCTGTATTCATGGATCAGCTCTATGAGAAGAAGCTTCCAGTTAGCTCTCTGACAATATCACGGGTAATGTGCATTGTGGACCTGGACTAACTACGCCTGTAATTAATACATAGAAGCATTGGAGACACGGCAACAATGTTTTCTTCTGTTTTGTTTTTCAGTTTGTGGAAAATATATCCTCACGAGAAGAGGTCGACCAAGCTGAGTACTACCTCTACAAGTAAGGGATAACACTTTTAATGTTTGTATAATGAAAGTTGTAGCTTGAAATATTACACATTTTGTATCAGATTTGGTCAGTATATGGCCATAGTGGATTGTATAAGATCTTTGTTTTGATTTCAGCCCAAAGATATTACTTTTTTTTTCAACCCCTATGAAGAAAAGAAAAAATAAATAAAATTA
>JAODUH010000024.1:569559-583887 GCA_027564835.1 Typhlichthys subterraneus | reverse complement strand
ATAGCAGAGCAGAGCAAAAGCTGATAGCAGAGCAGAGCGAAAGGAAACACGTCCGCTCACATTGGCAGACAAAGCAGAAAAAGATGTAAACATCCTTGTTAACCTTTTACACTGAGTTGTCGATGTATCTGCCACATGACCAATTTTTCAGTTTATATCGGTATTATAACCTAAACAAAAATTACAATTTCTAATTACTATATCAAACAGGATGTTTTCTATTAGTTCAGAATGCAGCTGGTACTGACCTGTCATTGGGTCATCTGCGTTCGATGGGCGGGGCTTAGCAATAGGTCTATTGCACACCACGTCGATCGATGCAGTTGAATAATGCTTTTAGCAGAAACCCAGATTTAAGCAACGTCGGCCCATTCTCTCCATTGGCCCTCAGATAGAGGCCAGAGACGTGGGGAAGATCTTCAAGATCCGTATCGGCCACGACGGGTCGGGGATCGGCGCCGGCTGGTTCCTGGAGAAGGTAGACGTCAAGCACCTAATATGGGCCCTGGCGCCTAAAGAGAAGAAGAAGGAGGACAAGAAAAAGAAGAAGAAGAAGAAGAAGGATGAGGACGATGATGACGAGGGTGGTGAGGATGAGATGCAGGAGGTGGTGCTGACATACCGGTTTCCCTGCTCCCGCTGGCTGGCCAGTGGTGAGGAGGATGGGGAACACGTGGTGGAGCTGCTACCTGAGGACACAGAGGATCTGGAAGGTACAAGGCAGGGGACCCCCTGGTGGAGACAAGTGGTTATTGCTAGTGGGAACTAGCAATAATATGTAACACATTGAAAGGACATCACCTTCCAATTACAATGCTGTAATCATCCAAAAACAAACAGAAACAATAGTCAGATATTGCAAGCTAAATGTAAGCTAATACAATTTTTGTCAAATTCACCAAATATATCCTCTGATACGTCTACACAGCCCTGACTCTGTAAATAGGAACATAAACAAAGTGGCGAACACCGCCCACAACAACAAACTTCACTTTGTCACCTAGGAATTTAAGTAACATTAACCAGAGCGACATTAACCAGGGACTTCAGGCCTTTCTAGAACATTCTAGAACAGCACGCATTACAGGAAATAGACGAGAGGCAGATCACTCAGAGCAACATTTTTTGTGATTGTTTGTGTCCTGATATGTTTACATTTACTATTTTGAATCAGTGGTGGTTTGATTTGACACATTTCCCTGGTACCCTGACCTACATAGACCGAGGGTGTTAGTAATGCATCACTGGTCTTGCATGACAGAAAACACCTATGAAGTGAGCGTCTTTACTGGTGACATGCTGGGAGCCGGGGCTGACTCCAACGTCTACATTAATATTTATGGAGAAAACGGGGACACCGGAGAGCGCTATCTCAAGAAATCAAACAACCTCAACAAATTTGAGAGAGGCCAGGTATGATTGGTTAAACAGCGATGAGAAGGTTGCTATATTTTAATTTGCCAGATAAAAGGAAAGGTGTAAACTAAAGAAAAGTAAACTACAATTTATTTATTTGTATATTTATTTATTTATTTTATTTGTTTGAGGTTTCAGTTTCAGGTTTTCAGGACACTATAGCAGTATATAATTTGAGTCCCAGACAGGAGTGTAAATATTGAAGTGTCATGATGGAATTACAATATCAATTTATTAACTTGTCTAATTATCTGTAAGGCGTACCAGTTTAAATATAAATATACTTATTTCTTATTTGGGTAAATTAAACATTGCAGGTCAAGTCAGTGATGGGTAAATGTTATGACATTTTCTTGTTAATTAAGTAACACAAGAATGATAATAATACTTTCATTAGCGTAAACCTTTACTTTTGCTTTGAACTGTTTGAACTTTTAAATAATAAAATGGAAATGTGCTATTTTAAGCCTGGATCCAGAGACTTAATTAGTTCTTTGGCTACAGAGTTATTAGAAATACTAGCCCACGGGAAATTAACCAGCAGTTAGACTCAAACACTTCCATGCAATATGAGACCTCCGTTGGGCAGTAGGTGGGCGTGTATTCTGGTAGGATTACATGGTCTCCTGCCGGTTAACCAGATGCGATGGAGAGGATCCGGAAGGAGTCCTCAGAGTCATTGAACCTGTCCTACTTACTAATCACTTAATTTAAACCAATGTATTATTCATCTCAACATTATACCTGGCTCCGTAGCAACACAAAACTCATGTCTATAGACAATTAGGTTCTTAAAGATCAAACGTAACAAGAGCAGAAGAAAGAAAGCAGAAAGAAGAGAGCTTTGTAAAAATCATTAGCATGGGGAAAACCCAATGTTTTAATTTCTGCTTTGTTATAATCTGTGAGTGCAGTCAGCCATAGCAAAAATAAATGAAATATTCAGTATTGGCTGCAATATTAAAAGCATAGTTTAATGAATATGCGGTTACAATACTGAAACGTGACATTCAGATAATTAGTTTACTCAGAAATCTATCTATGAATGCTTTTATTTCCCAGGAGGATGTTTTCACCATAACCGCTGTTGGCCTGGGCCCTCTCAAGAAGCTACGTATTCGTCATGACAATTCGGGGTCCCACTCCTCCTGGTACCTTGACCGTGTGGAGATAGTGGACACAAAGGAAGACACCACGTACGTCTTACTGAGACAGTTGTTTTACAGGGACATTCCTCTATTTGGGTGTACAATTAAGTTTTTCTTCTTTTTATTTTTTGTAAACGTTTTTCTTTGAGTTTGTGACTCGTGGAACAACATGAAAATTGTTTTCCGTGAGTGGATTTTTTTTTTTTTACCTCCTGATTGCGCAAGCACCACCTCCACGAATTATATCATATCAGTCTGGATTACTCTCAATTCAAAACCATTTACAAAACCAATCAGCAGCAATTACAGTAACTACCTTTGTTGGGGAAGGGGAAATAGGTCACACAGGGATCTGGGTTTTAATATCGTTGTCTAATGTAAAGGTTGTCTAATATAGTCTTCTAGCACTTGTGTTTCTTAATCGCCATGAAATGTTTGTTCTTATGATTACAGTAGAAGGTGGTCCAATCATCTGCTAATTATTGTACTGACACATTTGACCTATGACAAGCAACGTTGAGAGTTTCTAGACAGACTGGAACAAACTGTGGCGCTTGTAAAATCAGGACGCACATTTGGGCACTGATCATATATAGCGATGCCTTGCACAACAAGTTTACGAAAATATACATATCTTTACATATCTAATTCTAGTCTAGTTTACATATCTAATTCTAGTCTAGTCTACATATCTAATTCTAGTCTAGTTTACATATGTAATTCTAGTCTAGTTTACATATCTAATTCTAGTCTAGTTTACATATCTAATTCTAGTCTAGTCTACATATCTAAACACCATGCTCAGTTGTAGCAGCAGTGTTTGATGTTCATTCACTGATGTATTATTCAATCAGCAAGTTAAAAAAGCGTAACTTTGTAGGTACTACTTTCCTTGTAACCGCTGGCTGGCCGTGGATGAGGACGACGGACAGATAGCGAGAGAGCTGGTTCCCGTGGACGAGGCCTTCATGCGCAGGGAGGATGATGACGAGGGGACAGGGGCCACTCTGGGGCTTGAGCAGAAATGTAACATGTGCACCTTTAGTACTGATTTACAGCGCTCATGTGGCTCGTCCAAGTATGTAAAGCTGAGCAGAGGGCCTTCGGACATAGTTATAACTTATAGTTATAGTTATAGTTATGTGTTTGTGACTAGTGTTAGTAACAGCAGTAACATAATCATCTTCCACTGATAATGGGTCAGTTTGATTTAAGGGTGCTTATTAGCAAGATAGACCTTTTTGACAGGTCTGTTAACATCGTCAGCGATTAACACAAACTTTACACAGATAGCACTCATTTAAGTTTACAGGATGATGTATACGTAGTTGTGTTTAAATTCAAAAATCTCATCCATGACGCCTTACAGCCATGTCAACGACGTATACCATCAAAGTCAAAACCGCGGAGAAGAAGTATGCCGGAACTGATGCCAATGTGTTTGCCATCCTCTTTGGTGAAAATGATGACACAGGTGACATTTCCAATCTCCACTTTAACGATACTGGTAGGACAACGAGACAACACAGTTGGCCTCACAGATGGGCTCTAACATCTCCGTAGGAATAATCAACCTGAAGGCCTGTAAGAACTACAAGAATAAATTTGAGCAGGGGATGATCAACGAGTTCACTGTGGAGGCTGTAGACCTGGGTGACCTGGAGAAGCTGCGCATCGGCCATGACAACTCAGGTGACCAGGAGAAAGGAGCCTGCTAAAGGATTTGAGATGTTTCACTATTGTTTGTTGATGTTTCACTATTCAATATGGCAGTGAATGGAATTTCCATGTAAACACATTTATATGGGGGGATTTACCTTGGAATATTGATATTTCAAACAGTAGCGGAATAGTTGTAGAATATTTGTCATTAGATCTTGTAGTTCATTTTAAACCAGAATAAGTGAAGACCAGTCAGGATGAATGGCGGTAACTCAGGAAGCAGGCTGTATTAATGCACATAAACACAAATAAACATCTCTAATGAGACCTCACGTTTTATAGTTATGGGTAAAAGAGCAGGGGGAAGGGTTCACAATAGCCCTCCCCCGCCCATCCTGATGGTAAACAGCTGTGACACCTCCACAATTAAATTAATGTTAGTTAACGCTGCTTTTAAAAGCAGACACAATGTTAGATCAATATGACACGAGGATGCTAAACATGTTAGTTTATCTAAATCATTTAAGTAGATTCTATCTGCATTATCTCCCTGCGTGTGTTTTTATTCTTGCTACTGGCAGAGTAGCATACAACCGTTTTTGTTTCAGGGGGTTCACCTGGTTGGTTCTTGGACTGGGTGGAGATTGATGCGCCCTCACAAGGTCAGAGACTACGCTTCCCATGTGGCCGTTGGTTGGACAGAGGCCAGGACGACGGGGCCATCGTGAGGGACCTGTATCCTGCTGAGCTACAGACCGAGCTCTACATGCCATGTGAGTGAATTAAACAGGGAGTGAGGAAGGTAGGAAGGAAGGAAGGAAGGAAGGAAGGAAGGAAAGTCAGAGAAAGGAACAGCGCTGAGGTACAAACTGAATCTAATGTTATATAAAGCAAAGCGTCCATTTTCCATTGATATCTTGTCTTTCCAGTTGTGCCTTATGAGATAAAGATCTACACCAGCGATGTGTTTGGTGCGGGCACAGATGCAGATGTGTTCATAGTGTTGTACGGCCGCAAGAGTGTCTGTACTCAGCAGAAGTCGCTGTGCGTCAACAAGAGAGAGAGGCGGCTGTACTTTGAGCGGGGAGCTGAGGATATGTTCATCGTTGAGGTAAAGTGTGTGTGTGTGTGCGCCTCACAACTCTGGCTGCGAGAGTGTTGCTAACTCTATGTTCCCTGCCCCCTCAGCTGGAGGATGTCGGGGACGTCATCGAGAAGATCAGAATAGGGCATGACAACCAAGGGACTAACCCTGGATGGCACCTAGACCGGGTGGAAATCAGAAGGCAGCTCAGAAAAGGAAAGGTACTCCGCTAGAGCCCCACATTTACAATATACTGCCGTATCTATGACGTGTACTACTGTAAAGAAGTTCTTTTAACTGCTAGAGCCCCACATTTACAATATACTGCCGTATCTATGACGTGTACTACTGTAAAGCAGTTCTTTTAACTGCTAGAGCCCCACATTTACAGTATACTGCCGTATCCACGACGTGTACTACTGTAAAACAGTTATTTTAACGGCTAGAGCCCCACATTTACAGTATACTGCCGTATCCATGACGTGTACTACTGTAAAACAGTGCTTTGAAGCTCCAATGTCGTTAGTGTCCTTTTGGTGCACATTTCCTTTTCAGCGGCCAGTTTATTTTCTTCCATAAAGTGGAAATAGTTAAGCGCAGGGACGTATCCAACTGAACACGTCTGAACCCAGGTCAGACCCAGTCAACTCTTTTTCATGACAGGGTTCGGAGACGACCATCTTCCCATGCGAGTGCTGGCTGGCCAAGTCTGAGGATGACGGTGAGACGGTCAGAGAGCTGGTGCCTTCCGACATCATTACAGAGAAACTCCTCAGGGACGGAACACTCAAGAGCACCGAGGTAGAGGTGGAAGACGCCCTGGAAAGTAAGGTTTCTCTGCGTTAAATGCTACATTGTGATATATGGACACACACACACACACACAGGTTCCAGTTGAATTTAAACCTTCTTCATTGTGTTTCCTGGCAGCTCGCACATATAAGGTGTCGGTGCGGACAGGCGATATGTACGGAGCAGGAACTGATGCCAATGTCTTTCTCACCATCTATGGAGACCTGGGTGACACAGGAGAGCGTAAGCTGATCAAGTCTGAGACCAACAGCAACAAGTTTGAAAGAGGAGAGGTATGTGAGTCAAACAAATACTGTTTCATGAATATGTTGATTATACTGCTGTTAATCAGTGGTTAATTAAAGGTATAGTCAGCTATTGCAAGCTAAATGTAAGCTAATCCACTTTTTGTCAAATTCAACAAATATCGCCTTGCATTTTGCTACCTTTCCTTTCTCTGAGCGTGTTGAAAACATAATCTGATACTTCTAAACAGCCCTGGCAAGAAACACGAACTCCGCTCATATCAGCAAAGCCGTAGTACTATGCTTCACAACGCTTCACAATGCTTCACAATGCATTTCGATGTGTGAGGCTGTGCCTCGGAGGACTACGGAGCATTAATGTTTTAGCGTTCTCGAGAATGACTGACCCTGCCTTTAAACACAGTTAGGAGTCAGCCCACTGTACGTATTCGTATAAGCCTTTCCATTCGCTCGGTGTGACATTCCTGGTAGAATAACCTGAGTGTCAAACAAAGTTTGAAGTTGGGTTTAAGTTAGCACTGGCTAACTGCGTCAAGACCCTCTTACTTGACAGGAGAGGTATTTTGATTGACATGCACAATGACCAACTACAGTACATATGTAACTCAATGACTAATTTGGACATTAAACTGAGGAATTTGATCGGAAACTTAACGACACGAGTCTGGCTGATTGCAGATTTTGTCAATCTGTTAAAAACATAAGTGGATTACGGTTACTGCTTAAAATAAATAGAAAAACTGCACTACGCATACATATATAAGCTTGTGAGTGACAATGCTAACAGCCAATGAAAACAGGCAGTAAAACTTCCTGAAAGTGCTATCGAGCTTACGTCCATATTTGTCAGACGTTCAGTACAGTGTTGCTTATGTGACATTGTGGATGGAAGAGACTGAGACAGGTTCAAGTCGATCACGTACCACTTTCTTACTGTAGAGGTCATCAAATAGACCAACATCAGAAAAGGAGTGGCAAGTTACACACTGTTGTTCGATGCAAAGCGTGAAACATTGCAACATAATGTTGCTAGCAAATCTTGACCCCTAATGTGTCCAAAAAAGTTCACTCTAGTGTTAAGAATAACTAATTGAGGGAGGCAGTTTTCAGCAAACTCATGACTGCTGAAATTTGACTCCCCTCTATAGACAGTAAATTGAGTGCAAAGTGTGAAACACTTCAAAGTCACTTTGCTAGCATAACAAACTCACGACTGCCAAGGTACTGATCTGTCAAGGTACCTTATTACTGATTAATCATCGTATTACATGTTGTTCTTTGTCCCAGGTGGACAAGTTCACTATCGAGGCAGTGGATCTGGGCCAGGTGTTTAAGATCCGCATTCGACATGACAACTCTATGGTGGGCGCAGACTGGTACCTGGACCAGGTCGAGGTGGTTGACGTGGAAATGGAGGAGGTATACATGTTTCTCTGTGAGCGCTGGCTGTCGAAGAAGAAAGAGGATGCACGGATAGAAAGAACATTCTTTGTCAAGGTGTGTAGAATCTAGATCACGGTAAAAAATTACTTGTGAAAGTCTTAGTTTTAAATCGCTTAGCTGCATATTAGTTATACAGTTCTGCCTATAATATTGTTTAACAACAGATGCTGTTAACATCAGATTAGTGTGTGTTTGAATAAAGAAGTTCATGCCAAACTCAAATAAAAGGTGGATTGTTCCTCATTCAGGGATATGAGGGCGAGAGAAGCAGTGATCCAAACTCCAAGAAGATTGCCCAGGCCAAGTTAGGACTGGACAGAAATGCCAACAAGAAGAAAAAGAAGAAAAAGGTTGCCGTTGTGGAGGAAGGCCCAAGTAAGCCAGTGTTATTGTCTACAAATTGTATGTCATTGCGATGTACAGTATGTTACCATTAAAGATGTCTAATATTAATTCCTGTGTCAAAGGGCTGTAACTTTGAATCTAAATTTAAAAATCTAAATTGAAATCAGATTTAATTGAAATAACTTAAATTCATTTAATTGCTGAACTGATTAGACTGAATTGGATTGAATTGACCGATCCCAGCCCCTTTTTGCCTGTCCTCCAATAACAGCTGAGCATGTTTTGAATCCGACAGAAACTCCTTCAACTCTCGGGTTTCCTGTTATAGCCCACTATGCTGTTTTGTCCAGCCTAGTTACACTAACTAGGTTGGACAAGTGAAAATGGCGGGGCTCGTGCTCGGACAATTGAACTGAATGGATTGGATTGAGCTGTACTGAACTGCTCCCTAACCAGCCCACGTGCTCCTTCTCTCCTCACAGTCATTCCCTAACTGCTCCCTAACCAGCCCACGTGCTCCTTCTCTCCTCACAGTCATTCCCTAACTGCTCCCTAACCAGCCCACATGCTCCTTCTCTCCTCAGTCATTCCCTAACTGCTCCCTAACCAGCCCACATGCTCCTTCTCTCCTCAGTCATTCCCTAACTGCTCCCTAACCAGCCCACGTGCCCCCTCTCTCCTCACAGTCATTCCCTATCATTTCACTCTCTCCACGGGGATTGACCGTGATGCCAGCACAGCAGCCAGGGTGTATGTCATCATCCTGGGGCCCGGTGAGGTCGAGACCGAGCGACTGTGGCTTGACCTGCCGGAGGGGAAGAAGTCGTTTGCAGCTGGCACCATGGAGAGCTTTGTCTGTTATGGAACTGACGTTAGCGAAATCAAGAGAGTGGAGGTGGGAGTCCAGATGAATTAATTAATTAATTTACTTAAATAATACACATACAGAGTATATGTAGAGTACACATGTAGTACACATGTAGAGTCTATGATGTAAGTATACTATATGTAGAAATGTACGGCGTACTGGTACCGTATCTGCATTCAAGCTTTACCTTTAAATGTAATGCACTGTCTCTCATTCTCTCGTCTATCGTTCTGTGTCAGCTTGGCCATAACGGAGCAACCCCAGAGAGCTGCTGGTTGGTGGACGAGCTGTCGGTTGCCGTGCCAACCAAAGGCATCAAGTACATCTTCCCCTGTAAGTGCTGGCTGGCTAAAGACAGAGGAGATGGTCTCACTACTAGGCTGTTCAATGTGCTGGACTCCAGCACGATCAACATTATCCGCAAGGTGATGTACACCACATTCAGAGCAGCGCTGTCTGTGTGATATTGTTTCATGTGTAATACCGCTGTGTGTGTCTATCTGGCTAGGTCGTCTACGAGATCACTGTTGTCACAGGTGACACGCAGTACGCAGGTACCGACACCAACCTCTTCATCACCGTATTTGGAGCCAATGGAAGCACAGAAGAGATGCTGCTGCCTAAGAATGGAGATAGGTATGCTTTTCTTTAACCCATTAAGGACTAAGGGTTCGGGTAAAAATGACTCCCTAAATCCTGAAGGTTTAATGAAAAGATTTGATATTTTACTAATAAAAACATTTCTCAGCCTGTGTAGCAGATAAATACATCAAATTAAAAGCATTTCAGAGCTGACAGCTTTGGCTATAATACAATGTAATGTGTGACTAATAGTAAATATAGTTTTTTTTTTTTAATCCATGAACATCAACATATGAAAATCATACGTTTGTCAGAAATGATAATACTTCAATCCAATAATAGCATAAAAAAATCCACAATAAATAATTAGAGGCAGAAAAAAAAATTCACATGTTTTCCCACAATACTGTTCAGTCTGAACAATGTGGTGTCGATGCATTTCAGCCTATCACATTGCATTTAAATGCGAACATCAATAAAAAGATGATCACATGACCAAATGCAACACAGACATCCCATCCACCTGTAAAGGAAGATCAGTAATCAGTCCATAGTGGGTTTTAAGATCCTCTCCTTCACTAAACACACCGATCACATTAAAAGCAGGTGCTGCATAGATTGTCCTAAAATTGGCTAAAATACAGTTTTGATTAGTGGTGTCATTCATCTTTGTATAATGTCGGTTTGTGACATTGCATGTGTGATTAACTATGCATTACACACACGGCTCAAATTATATGCTGATTGATTTGTGCAACCATGTTTAAACCCAGGTTTGAAAGAGGCCAAGCAGACACATTCAACATAGAGGTAGATGACATCGCTCCTCTGAAGAAGATCAGGCTTCGGATCGATGCCACTGGAAGTCGTCCTGACTGGTTCCTAGACAAGGTTGGTGTTAAGTCAGCTCGTGCTTTTGGTTTAGCGGAAGAGTGATGTGGAATTTTCCAACGCATATGCGATTATTTCGATGAAATACCCACAGCCTGTAAATGTCACAACTCCTTTAGGTAATACTGCGGAACCTAACCACAGATGAAGGGTATCTGTTCACCTATGAGAACTGGCTGTCTAAGACTAAAGGGCCCAAAAGAGTTAAGGTTTGTGAGCTTCCAGCTGTAGTGGATGAGGAGGAGATGGTGGACAAGACCACCTACACCATCCATGTAGCAACCAGTGATGTTGGAGGTATGCCCACACTAACACAGGAGAGCTTTAAAGGTTTATTTCAGCTGGGGATGCTTTAAACGGACAGAAATAGGGTAATGTGTGTATGTAGTGTAATGTTGTGTGACGGTCCCATAGAACTATACATGTGGATGGACATAATTATGAGATGGGATGTTTATTAATTGTATAGCTATTGATGTTCATGTTTTAGCAATATATTTACATATGATTTTACCATCCTTCATGTGTGGAAATAATCACTATAAAACGCAGGGGAAACGTAAGGCTCAATGTTAATGATCTGTTTAGAGCGGAGGTTGTGTTTGCGGGTCTGGAACAACCTTGTTTTCCCCCTGTGTCTACATTCAGGTGCCGGCACCGACGCCAATGTGTTCTTGATGATGTTTGGGGAATACGGTGACAGCGGGACTCTGGTGCTGAAGGAGAGCACCAACAGGAACAAGTTTGAGCGTAAAATTAAAGACGTGTTCCGATTCCCTGAGATGCTTAGCCTGGGAGAGCTGTCCAAGGTCCGCATATGGCACGACAATAAAGGTGATGAGTACTGTTTCTGTCGACGTGACATCAGCGCCAGAGACCGGATCTGTATTTTCAGATAAAATAGTCTGATTCACCCTCCTCTGCTTTCTGCCATTATCATCACTCATAAATAATTTGCATTGTGTACGTGCACATATCGGTGAATGAACGTGTGTGTGTGTATATAGGTGAATGTGAGGCAATCGTGTACACCTCTTTGAGTGGCCTGTGGGTCAGAAAAGCGCTATAGAAATGCAGTCCATTTATTTACCATGCATTATTTCCTACATGAGATAGGATGAATCTAATTATTGACATGAGTTAACTTTATTCTCTATGTAAGGCAATAAAACAGGCAAATAACAAAGCTTAAATAATGCAATAAAAGAATATGGACGTCCAACTCAAAGTTGGGTTGAGTTCAATCTCCAACAAGCCCGCCCTACCTGTAAACATTCTTGAGAAAGATGTCTAAGTAACCCCAACCTGCCCCTTAATGCTGTAATAACTGTACACACTGCAAGTTAAAGCTAAAAGCTAAATGACCTAACTGTAAAGTGTAAGCTATATATAGCGATGCATTATATTACCCCTATCTAGGACCTGCTCCGGGCTGGCACTTGGAGTACGTGGAGGTGAAGGATGAGACCATGGACCAGGTTTTCAGGTTTCCCTGTGACCGCTGGCTGGCCAAAAATGAGGATGACGGGCAGATCATGAGGGAGCTGGCCTGTGCCAACAATGACTACGTGGATCTCAATGACAAAACCAGTTAGTGAACAGAGTCAAGAATGGGTGCTACTGCACTACAGTGTCAGTGTGGAGCCTTGTGTAGCCATTATCATACACCTTAATGTTGCACTCTTCTCTGTCTCAGAATATGAAATTGCCACAACAACTGCTAACACGGATGATGCTGATACCACAGAGAATGCCTGGATTGTGCTGGAAGGAAAGAAAGCTCGTTCCAAAGAGTTTGTTCTGGAGTACAAGAAGAAGAAGTTCTTATGGTAAGGCTCAGAGGCTTGTCCGGTGGAATGCAAACGGCACATTACGTAATTATTTATCATTCATGGTTTTCTTCTCTCCTTTATGTTGTATGCTTAAATTCTGTTTGAAAAGCTTG
The DNA here is from genome assembly GCA_027564835.1 of Typhlichthys subterraneus. NCBI lineage: Eukaryota > Metazoa > Chordata > Actinopteri > Percopsiformes > Amblyopsidae > Typhlichthys > Typhlichthys subterraneus. The sequence goes on along the minus strand of JAODUH010000024.1, from coordinate 571,445 downwards.
TTTAAAGCTCGGGTTAAGCCCACGAGGCTCAGTAGGAATATCAAAAGGAAAGGCACTCTTCTGATGCAGTGATGTCAAATCCAGTGGCAGATAGTGCTCTGACATTTGTTTCCTTTCACAGTGGTGCTACTGACACATTTGAGTTCTCGTCCAAACACTTGGGCGAGATCGTTGGCATCTGTGTGGGCCACATTACTAAGGATGGCAAGAAGCCAAAGGGAGAAGATTTCTGGCATGTCATGGAGATCATAGTGACAGAGAAAGAGCTAGGAAACAAGTGAGTGTGAACTGAAAAATATCATTATATTAAAATAATGAATATAAGAATGTTTTTTTTGAGTGTGTTTGATGTTTACACCTGATCTATCTCCACCCATTGCCCTCATCCAGGTATTTCTTCCACTGTGATGCTCGGATTTCCCTGGCAGCCAAAAAAGACAAGTTCCAGACATTTGAATGCTATAAGTCCATTGAGAGCTTTGCCAGTAAAGTTCGCAATCTCGTCCCTGTCAAGTACGAGATAATAGTCATCACTGGAGATGTCAAAGGTGCCGGAACAGACGCCAACGTATTCATCACCCTGTATGGTGTCAACGGTGACTCGGGTAAGCGTCAGCTACGACAGAAGTTCAGGAATCTTTTCGAGCGAGGTAGAACAGACCGGTTCGTTGTGGAGATGCTGGACCTAGGGGAGCTGCTGAGAGTCAGAGTAGAGCATGACAACTCCTGCTCCAACTCTGGGTGGTACTTGGAATGTGTGGAAGTGACGAATACTGCCAACTCAGTGACAACCATCTTCCTGTGTGGGAAGTGGCTGGACAAACATAAAGCTGATGGACAGATTCAGAGAGTGCTCTACCCCAAGTACTGAGAGATGCCTAACATGGCTGGTGGAGTTTATCTGATTTTTTTTCTCAACATTTTGCTTTTTGTACAACATGGTAATTGAGCTTTGGGAAATTATCTAAACTGGATGCAGCTAACTCAAGTTGAGCACTGTTTAAATGCCACTGTTCTGTTAATTGTGTCATTAGAAAATAAGCATTTTTGTACATTTCTCTTGTTATGGAGACAGTTGGCAATCACTATTTTTATATATTTAAATCTAAGCTGTTGTCTAGGTTTCATCATTTGCCTCGGCTGGTGTTAAACAACATATACAAAGTGGTTAGTTTCTGTTAAATTAGTTTACTATTATTGAACCAGTCCAGACAGGCATTCTCATGTAAAAGGTTGAAGCATTACCAAAACACAAATTGTATACGTTGTCAGCATTTTAGGCAGTTTATTTGAAAAACACATACAAAAAGATCATATACAAGACAATAAATAAAAAAGAAACAGAACAGTTTGGGTTAAGCTATGCAACTTTTTGCATCATCATTAGTAATAAATACAGTACAAAATCCACCCAGAGTGAATCTAAAGATTTTCCACAATATTCACTGATCATGTTATTCTTCATTATGATGTAGCTATTGCTTTCATATTATTGATACATACTTCTACTTTTCTATAAAATACTCAAGATCATAAAACATTGCGCGGTTACAGCAAAACAGCAGTGTGTTGTACAAAGATGGCCACTTCCCTTTTTCACTGGCAGGTTAATAATAATCCATTTTTTTTTGTCAGCAGCAAAGAAACATCTGTAATATTCAAGAAGGTACAGCATCATATTAAACACATCTACAGAGCTACTCCCACATACACATAGGAAAACCTGAGAAGGACATGCATTTAAAAAGCTTGTGCTTTAACTTCTACTGTTCATTCCGGTTCACCAGCTTGAGTTAATACTATGGCTACTGTCCAGTTCGCTCTGGAGGAATGGGGTTACAACTGTGGAGGGCGTGGGGGGGGTGTGGGGGGGGGGGGGGGTAAGG
>JAODUH010000024.1:558804-569459 GCA_027564835.1 Typhlichthys subterraneus | reverse complement strand
CCCAAGGCCTGTGAGAGCAGTACATGAAATAGTAAGACCAGCCAGATGCATTCCAATCAAATATATGGTATCATCATAATATGCAGGATTAGTAGATTATTGTTAGGAAATGCACACTGAAAACGTGGTTAGCTTATTATACCCAAGTGTAATACACACTATTTATATTGTATAACCACAGTAATACACCAGAAATCTGCTCAATAAGATCTATAGCTCAAGTCAGCATGTTAGCGACCTCCCAAATCCCACACAAACATAGAAATTGCCAGCAATACGTAGTAACAAGAAAATACAGTTCTTTACGTGGGTTTGTAAAAAAAAACTGAATTGAGTTCTAGATATGACAAAATATAAACATGGCAAATAAAACAAAGTTTAAATAAATGTTTGATAATGGAAAATAAAGCTGTACCATATTTCAAAAGCAATATAATTGTAGCGTCGTGCTCTCAGACAAAAGGGCTGTGTTTCATCATCTGCTTGCTCAGCCTGAACAAAGCAGGGAATACAAGTGGGTGAAAAAGAAAATTGGAGAAAAGACAAAAATGACATGGACGGAATGTAATCCAGATCAACAGCACCACGCTGGCTAGAATGTTTTTTAAAACACTCAGTCAATTTTCAACAAGTTTCTTTTTTTCTTTTGCCTTTGAAAAATAAACACAGACGGCATGCAAAAGCATCCCCACTGACCAATGCATAATGAGGTATTCTTTTTTAATATTTTGTGATATTTCTAAATAAATATATTGATTAAATTGCAAAGTTATCAGATAGACATTAAATATTCCACCACAATAGCTAGCTAGCTACAGTTAGTAATAAATAATGATTGTTAAATACTTAAGGCATCTTTAATCACAGCATTCTATGTGAACTAGCAACCCTCCATTAACATCCGTCTGTAGTTTTTTTTTTCTTTTGTTTTTTTTGGGATGGAGGTATAAAACACAAAGTAAAATATTGCAACACAAACAGTCAAGTTACCCTCCAATAGTACACAAGGAAGCATGAAGATACTTGTAACTGAATACAAACACATAAGCTAGGACAAGGAGACCCCACACCACCAAACCAAAGTCAGGCAACTCCATATTATAGTGCATTTACAAACACAAGCTACATTAGAACAACAATAAATATGTTTTTGCAGCATTGCAGCTATTTCTTCAAATGGTATAAATGGACATGGACTCAGAATTTTAAGTACCGCATCCAAGTTGGCGTGAGAGCAAAAATCATAATACAAGTAAATAAAAAAATAATAAAAAAATGGAAGAAACAGACAAAGTAAAAAATAAAACATAATGTTTAGAATAACTGTTTGGTATTTTTAAAATGGATGGCTTTTACTCCCTTTCACCCTCCTCAAGTGAACTACACCGATATGGTCCATGCATGATATAGAGAAAACGGCTTCTAGCACTGAACACATCACGGTCGTTCTAGCAATACCATACACCACTACCATGGGGGGAGACAATCACACACATTCTAGCACATCATAGGCAAACTAGTTTGTCTTTTCCCTGTAACACCAGATACAAGTCATATAATCAAACAAGGTGAGAAACTTGGACCGCGATGAATGGAGCCAGGACACAACTGAGGCGATTTACTATATGTAGAAATCACATGTGCTTGTTCAATAGGCAATAAGGTTCTGGTAATAGGTAATACAGATGTCATGTTTTGTTCACTGTAATGGCAAGACCCGGGCAATGTGTCCTCAAGTGCTATGCCAGTCCCTGGTGATCACAACCATGCCATGAATCGGGCAACAGAGAGGTGTTGCTATTAGACACCGACGGTAGCTCTCTTGTCCTGACATGTAGGAGGAGACAGATGCTACTGCACAGGGGTCGTGGATCGGTGGCTAAGGGCAACAGCGGCCTACTCTGGATGGGTAGTGGGTGCAAGAATGAGGGCGGGGCATTCAGGGTGCTCAGGTGCATTCTGCCCTCCTCTATGCGTGAGTGGGATCGTAGGAGTCATAGTATACGGTTCACATGCACAATCCCTGTTTCTACTGCTCCACAACAACAACACAGCCCAAGCCTGCCGTACAGCATGCACATCTGAGGCCTCTGCTCTAGGGTATAGAGGCCCAACTACGACACTACACACATCACTGGAAGCCATGCCTGCAGTTAGCGGTTTGAGCATCAACTGATGGCATCTACTAACTGGAAATCCGAAACCATGTTAGACATAGGAGAGAGTTTTTGGCCTTTTTTTTATTTTTTATTATTATATATTATTTTATTATTAACACAGCTAGCTCCTTCCCTCAGGTACCTATAAAGACTTAACATACCAAATATCCTTACTGTTAAAGAGTTGTATTTGTCCTCTCTGCGGTTATATTTTTCTGACACAGTTCTCAAAGCGAAGCCGACTGCCTGCTACACAACACTGTTACTCTGTCAATACTTCAGCACTACACCGTGTTACAGCACAAGCATTCAGCTACAAGAGGCGACGCCACACAGCCTCATGCCGACCATAAATGTTCTGTACAGATGTGCTGAGGGCTTGGCTAGAGGGCAGCTTAAAGGATTTAGTCATATGCCGGGACAGACGGGGGGTGGGGGGGTGGGTGGGGGGGGTTAGATATAATGGCCTCAATACAGCACACAGTCACAGGAGGTTGGGAGCGTTGTTTTCTATGTAGCTGCATGGAGACATGTACACAAGGTGCACAGTCTGGCAGAGCATCGTAAGAAGCCTCAGCACATCTGTCCATACATTTCTCTTCCCGTGTACTTAATCAAAGCCATTCAACAATTCCATCTCTTCAGACGCCCATCTATGCATCAACCCAATCCGCGTGTGTGTGTGTGTGCGTGTGTGCGTGCGTGTGCTTCGTTGATCCCCCTGTCACACTGGTTGTCTTCTCCGGTTGGCTCAGAAGGCAGGCTCATTAAGTGATGCAGAGGGATCACTCCACTGTAAGGAGGCGGTGGAGGATTCATACCAGATCCCAAGCTGCATGAGTAGGCCAGAGGCATCAACTGTCAGGGGTCAGTTGGGTCTCAATGTCCACACGGCAGATAGGGCATTTCCTGCTGGTCGCAAGCCACTGGTCCACACAGGCCTGGTGGAAGAGGTGCATGCAGGGTAATCTCCTGTGCAGTAAGAAAACAAAGAGGTGTTTAGGGCAATTAAGAAACAATAATATGTAGAATTTTTATTGTAAAATGTAGTACAAATACAAGTGTACAATGTATAATTTAACCACATTTCCAAAATGTGTATTTTTCTTACACATCATGATGATACAAGCTTGAGAAATGTAATTACACATTTGCTAATATTCACTTGCAACCACAAACCTCAACGACTTGGCGACTTAACATTTCTGCAAATGTGCTGTTAGCAAACTAAACAATGAACCTGAAGAAGAAAACATTACTTTATTACCTGACATCCTCCCCATCCTCCAACATTGACAGACAGATGGTACACTTCTCATCTGTGTCCAGCTCTTCATCGTCCAGACACATTTTCAGGTCCTGGGGTATTCTCTATGGCATTAACCAAATACACATTAAACACAGCATTGGCGTTTGCCCAGTGAATTTCATAGTGGCTCAACCTTTTAAAAAAAGCGTAGACTGATATTAAGCATATTTATTTAACGATCAACAAATCATTATCTAAACCACACTAACGTTTTTCTAAAATTAAATATCTTGCCTTTTTAACACTGTTTCCAATGTATGTGGGTCATACTCTCAAACAAAAAAAAATGTTTTATTCATTTCGCAGCCCAATCTGCAGACTGGATGAGTCATTCGGCTCTGGGTTGTGCACAGCCCTCTCTGAATCATCTGAATTTGTGAACAATGAACTAAAATTAGACAAGAGGCCACAGATATTCTATGCTAATCTATTCTATTCTATTTGACCCTGTGTGCTCTTTGCTTTGCACTCAGCTAACACAACACGGGGTGGCAGGTGTTCTGGCGATTTATGCTACTCGTCGAATTATGCTTCCTCGACATATTGTGCATGTGCACAGCAGTTATTGCGTAATTTTTGTCATGCTTGAGACAGACCATATTTTGTGCTACCGAAATCTTGATTTCTAGCTAGTTATTGCATGTTTTTAGCAAATGTGTACAACTTTGTCATTTTACTTGTAGAATATGTCTCGGTTAACGTTATTTGGTTGTAATTTAACATTTGTATATTTAATTATTATTTACATAATGTTAACCAATTCACACCATTAACAACAACGAAATGGTCGTTTGGGAATATTTGTTATTTCCCCATGCCAATTTCCAAAAGATTATGTAGGCATAAAGCTACGTGTGCAAAAATAAGAAGCTTTTTTAATCTCATTATACTGTGAGGATTATGGGATCTTGGAAATGGGAAGACTGAACACGTAATGTAGCAATTTTCAATAGGGGAGAACTATGGTAGCATTTTTCAACAAGGCAGCATAAACAACAGCGGCAACTTACTTTCTTATACTTGTGAGGGAAGGTGAACCTCTCTATGGTGGTCTGGACAGCACCACGGTTCACACTACCCAGCCTGTCTTCCAACTGCAACAGCTCCTAGATACAATTTTAAATCTGATTATTACATCATTACAAGTCATTAACTAACACAACAGGATAATTACAAAGAAAACTACAATGTTTTAATATAATATATAATAATAGCAATAAAACAAACAAATGTTCATTACAATATTTTTACATTTAAAGCCGTATTGCCAATTCTTCTCTGTGCTCTCTTTCACAAACATACGCACAATTGTCTGAATTCTTATTGGACAAGTGAAATCATATGCGTGTCTGAGCTAATCGGTGCGAGTGGGAGGGCACATGCATGCATGCACACACAACAGATGGGCATGATGATCTCAAACTCTAAATTCATGTCACGTCGTGAAATGTGTGCATCGCAAGTACTGTATCAAACTGTTATTACAAATGATAGACTGTCGTATTTTGCGGCAGATGCAAATGGATTCAATTGGGCTAAAGTGTAGATCCCTGCAGCATCTGGGAGCCTAGGAGTTCTAGCACACTGAAAATCAGTTACACACTCAGCCATGTCGAGCGCATTGGTCACAGACGCAACAGCGATGGATCAGTGAGGACAGGTGTATCGGATGAGAAGGAGAAAGGAAAACGCGCGGACATACCTCATAGCTCTCTCTTACCGCAGATGCGTGGCGAGAGGGGTTGAGACTCTGCAGAGCCAGCAAGTGGAGCTGGGGATATGGATAGTTTCTGATCTCATGTACAACCTGGAAGGTGACAGATAAATGGAGATCTGCATCAGCTCTGCAGTAGAGATACAGAAAACACTAGCGATACAGCTTAGCTGCTCGACACGTACTGGATTAGGATGACACATGCCAAGGACCATCATCTACAGCAGATGTTAAATTGTTTCATGTACTCATGGTGTGCTCGTTAAGATTACATTTACCTTAATGTTATTTATAACCAAAGAAATATTTTTTAAGCGATTAGACTATGCCAACACAAATGTAAACCGGGAATAAAGCCGATTGTGCTCACAACTTGTGTTGAGGCGTTGTTTCTGGGGAAGTGGTGCATTCTGGGAGAGGTCAAGTAGTGCTGATAGTGCTGTGGCAGAGGGTGTATGTGATACTGGTGAGGGGGCAGGCCAGCATCCACACTCAGGTCCCTGGACACACGACATAGATGGGTAAAGATCTCACTGAAACGCTCAGTGGTACTGGAATAGCTTGAATCAAATTAAATAGCTTGAATCTTCTGCATCAGTCAAGTCAAGTCAGGGTATAAAAACTACTAGGCACTGCTGCTGTGGCTCCTGTGGCAAAATACTCACACAAACTCAAATACATAGCCTACTGTACTTGTGCATATATTATATACACTGTATATCATAATATATATAATGTATTGATGAAGGTACTGCAAGTGAACACGTTTGCATTTTAAATAGACTGCTATAAGAGGCTGAATCCCTAGTTCTGAGTGGTCAGAGAGTAACAAGAAGGAGGTAAACCGTTTACCAGTCTGTTCCCTCAGCCAGATAACGGGGTTGCTGCACCACAGGCTGAGGGGGGACGTGGACAGGGTGGGCGAACTCATACCCAGGTCTCAGTCTGTGGGGCTGGTGGGGGACTCGGTCAGGGGTCCGTCTGCTTGAGGGCGGTTAAAGGGGTGTTTTAACAGACATTAACAAGCCACCATAGAAGTAACCTTGTAACCTAGTAACCTATTGTTTAGGGCCACAGAGACAACACATTGAACTTATACATCGCAGACATTGTTGACTTCTTTTCAAGGAACTCATCCCCACAACAGTGAAGCTGTGTGTGTGCGTACCTGGAGGGGGGCAGTATATGCCGGTGCTGGGCCTCAAGGATCTGCTGCTGGAGGAGGTATTGCTGGTGTAATGCTTGAGGTAGGAAGGGGGGGGCGGGGATGTCCTGGAACTGTGGTGTGGGCAGTTGGTTGAGGGGTGGGTGGAGCGGGGGGCCATGCTGGTGGCCCGGTGGGGCCAGGTGGGGGTTAATGCCCGACTGGGGCTGCCCTGGGTGGGGCATTGGGAAGTCCATGGGCAGCGGTGCCTGAGGACCTAACTGGAAGTGCCGGCAAGAGGTAGCATGGCTGTGCTGCTGCTGCTGCCGGTTGAAATGGGATCCTGTAGAGGACAAGGAGGACTTGTCAGACAGCCGACGGGGGAGATTAGCTGGAATTAATTCTGGGTGAAATGTGGTGTCACTGTGTGTGATGCAGCATCTTAATGAAGCCCTATCTCTTACCTATGGTGAAAAATACTTCTGTGGAGTGGGAAAATGACGATTACCAAAAGGTACCATGAAGATATAAGACCTTTGCTTTATGTCCAGCACAATGTGTGGACCCAATACAATTAAACGCTGTCCGATATCCTTTCTGACATTTGGTCGTCACTCCCATTCTTCCGATTGTCTTGACAATAAACTGGTATGGAATTGCTTGTGTTTAACTACCAGCAAAGGTATGTCAGCAGTTTTGGAAAATTCTACAGTAGACTACAACATTGTACAGAAAACCATTATCATTTACATTTTATTCAACTCTATGGATAGTAATAATATAAACAGTTATTACATTGTATATTCCTTGTGCCAGCATTTTTACCAATTTCTTACAGTAATTATATCTAAATTTCTGCCATATGGACATTCACAAGAGGAAATTGCTTGAATGCATTTCATGCAATTTTGTGGGGCTTTTCTGCTCTCCCTAACCACAGCTATTCGGGCAGCTGGAATGAACTGTCTGCTTTTGGAGGTTCTGAAGAAAGAAAAAGCCAGGCAGGCATATATGTATTGTGCAATGTTCCTAAAACCGTCATAGAACAAACCTTTTTGATTAAGGAACGGTTAAGAAATTGCAACAACAAATGAAAAAATTATTTGGGCCATTTGAGAAAACTCAGGAAAAATAAAGCAAATTAGGAGTTCTTTGGATGCTTAATTTTAATTTACTGCTATGCCTATTTAATTTACCTCGAATATGTATATTTACATACTGCAGCAAATGTAAGTACAAGTACTATCCAGAGGAAAGCGCTGAATTCCAGAGCAAGCTATGGCTTTGATGGTGTAAGAGACATATGGCACATTCTGATGGAAACAGCAGAAATCTCTGAAATCATGGAGAGAATAGGCAGTCTACATTGCATTTTCTTGGAGCACGCTTGAAAAATGCACTGCAGCTGTGACAATACTAAGTGGGGGTGAGCGGGGAGAGCAAATGTATATTTTCTAAATTCGTCTTGTTTGAAGACAGCCCTCAACTACTGTTGACCAGAGGCTCAATTCTAGTAGCACACTGCATTTTCAAGCGTCTCAGTAAAACAATCACCATGAATGACAGCAGATAGACTCATTCAGGCCCTGTGATGGAGGAAGCGTGAAAATCATCTATCTTTGTCACAGCAGGGGGTGGGGGGTGGGGGGGGGGTGGAACGTGGGGGGGGGGGGGGTTGGGTGAAGGAGAGGGGCCAGGTAGGGGTCACGGGAGAGGTAGGACAATAAATGGAAATCAGCAAGAAGCACACTGAAGGTTAGGAAAAACACTATATTCTTTATTGAAAAATATTAGTATATGTGGAATTTGTGTTTTTGTTTTGTTTGGTAATAATAGTAATATAATAATAGTATAATACCATGCAACAAAAATAAACAACATAGACTGAAGGCAAAGCCCACCATGCTCCATATAGGGTTAAAAAGAACAAAAGCGGCATCCAATGAGCAGACGTGTTGGCTACAGCACATGATTCCAGTACAGCAGGGTACATCTTTACTACAGAAAGATTACATTGGATTTTCACTAGTCAATGTAGAAAAACAAAAACAAAAAATTATGAATCATAAATGTGACCATGCATTGAAAGTACTATTACCAGAACAAAAGGTAAAGAGAGACCACAACCAAACAATAAAGACGTTATTACTAATAGAGGATATCTTTAGCAGTGCAGGAAATAGGCATCCCTGTGAAATGGATAGCATTTTGGCCTTATGTTAGTGGGGGAAATTGATAAGAGATGAATCACCAGTGAGCACATTTTGCTTACATGGCTTAATTATTAATATACAATTTATTTTGCCCTCAGATTTCAGTGTGTTTCAAAGCTTAAAAATTTGCAAAGGGGAACAAAGGATTACACATAAATGGAGACAGTTATGGCAGGTTGTTGTGTGCAGATGCAGTGTACCTTTAAATACTTTCACGTGAGCATAAGGCAGCATTACCTAGAATGCTGAGTTTGAAGTAACCAATATAAATTAGCATGCGCATGGTTTCAAGATGCATGTGCTTAAATGCAATGTAATTCACACTATGTACACTGCACCTTGTGTGAAGAGAAGGAAGATGAGCCAAATTCTGGTGTTCAAAAATGCAGTGCAGTATTTGAGATCATGCAAAATGTATCCACTTTACAGGAATTTACAGCATGTTGTCTATCAAGACTGGATGGGAGGTACACAATGACATTCAACTGACCATCTAAAAAGGAGCTAAATGTTTATGCTACAGCAATTTTACAGAAAAAAAGACAAAAGGTGCTCTGCTATAGGTGTTAGCTATATTTTTAGTCTGGTTTACATGGAAACGCTATAGCTGAACACATTCTTAGGAGGGGTGCTTTTTTTTTTTTTTTTAATACCAATGTCGTCTTCTGATGGAAATAGGAAATGAAGAAGGGATTCACAATACAGCTAAATGCAGAGAGCAGGCAGAGGCCACGCCACACCACACAGCAGCAGATGATCATTAGCTACACAATGGGGGGACGACAAAGATCTGATAAATGCAGAATGTAGAGCCAGCCTCGATACTATGAAACAGGGAATAAGAACAGAAATAAAAGCACAATGAAATCATTGATGCCACTGTTGTGAAATTAATGTTACACTGTAGCTTTATAATTGAGTTTTACTGTGACTGGTGTTACAATATTTTGACACAGCGTCAAACGGCTGCTTCAAACTCGCCAATTGGAATAAAATATAAACGACCACTAATAATTGATGGCCAAGAAGTGGATGTTTATTTGGTAGTGAGTCGTGTGTCTTGTGATGAACAGGCATATTTTGATGTAAAATGGCTTATTATTGGAATGTTGGAGACTGGGAGCCCAAGCAGCAGCAGATGATCTTCAAATGACATCATCCACACACCGATAAGCTCACTAGCTAGCAGGCTCAGGCTATTTCGGTCCTATTTAACGGCTCGAATAAACGAGAATACTAAAGCACACCGAATGGTGACATTACATCATAAAATGTTATTATGAAGAAGCCATGTCCGTGATGGGTGGCGTACTTGTAAATTTCACCAGCACGTGTGTTATATTAAGAGCTTTCACACCACAGGACCTGAACGTGTGATAGCTTTTGTGGTGAGGTTTCCATTCCAAGGAATAGTCTGAGCCCACTAATCAGTTTGCTGGTCTTCGGTGGCGATTTCTTTAGTCGACTCTATTAAACTGCGTTATTTAAATAATAAGTAATACAATCTTAAATTAATTAGAATTGCATACGCCTTTTTTATTTCTTCCGATTTGGGGTACCTAGCTAACACGAGCGAATACAACAGCTAGCTCGAGCTAGCAAGCTAACAGCTGCAGTGAATATTAAGATAAACAGGGCACATGTTTTAGATTAATATAATAGAGCTACTGTACCTCTATTTCTTACTGAGCCGAATACAGGAAGAACCAGGTATCCGACATGTACTAAAACCATCCTGGGATCCTTGTCTTATCTCGCCGCTGGGTTATTTGGAAAGGTAAAATATCCCATGCGGATCTACATTCAAGCGGTTGCTGCTGGCTAATAGCACCACGGCCAAAGCGGCTGGCGTTGACAAAGCAGACATGTAATTTTAGGTCGGCGCACAGGGGGCGATATTTTTCACATTATCCGTTTGTTTTTGTCAAATATCTGACACACGGTACAGTAGTCTACATGGTCAGAATATATGGTTTAAACATGCATGTGTAATGTAACCCATACGTTCTACATATTTAAATTAAACAGTATTTTAACCAAGCTTTTTGCATATATTACTATAATATATATATATATATATATATATATATATATATATATATATATAGACACACAC
>JAODUH010000024.1:537039-544539 GCA_027564835.1 Typhlichthys subterraneus | reverse complement strand
GAAAACAACGTGGGAATACTGCTCACTCACTTGGGGTTTGGATTGTTGAGTTACAGTAAGTTACATCACTTCACATCACAATAAAGACAGACGAGGGCATGGGAGGGAGGCGAGATAAGTCTCTTCAGGTGCAGTCATGGCCTAGATCAGATTGGAAGGGGATGTGGGTGTGTGAGGGCCATTGTTGTCGTTCAGCCTTTTACCTGTGTTTAATCTTGAGTTGCTCCCTATATGGCGCGCTGGGTCTGTGTTTGCTGTGGAGCACTCTTCCCTGGGCCAACTGAATTCCCTTCATCAGACTGCTAGCTGATTGCAGCTGTGTCTATCTAGAACATACAGGGTTTCATGCCGGCTGCCTGATAAGATGCGTCGTCATTGTCATGTGTGTTGTTCACACTGGCGCCTCTGCTGTAGTCATTTGCTTCACACATAAACAGGTGAAAGGCTTAGCCTGTGCGCATGTGCCGCTGTGCGGATGCCTGTATACTATGTGTGCCATTGTGTTAGTGAGGCTGTCTACTTCCCTGGTGACCAAGATGTTTGCAAATGCATGATGAGATCACACACACAACCTGATATCATTATGACAGTTTAAAGAATGAGGATGTCATTTTATGCTTTTATATTACTTGTGTAAATTATTGTGTACACATAACTGGACACACACACACACACACACACGCACACACACAAACACACACACGGTCAATAAACCATATGGCACCTAAGGCAATAAACAAGTAACAGCTGAGTAATTTAGTGACAGGTTTGAACTATACTATATTGGAATTGTGCTCATAAATTGCATTCCTCTATGGCTATGATGATCCCACATACTGTATCTTTGCTGTTGTAGGCCTAACTATATTGCCCATACAGCCATGTATAATTCCAGAGCTCCACCTAAAACATAGACTGTGTAAATATATGGACAAACTCTCTGTGATATCACCAATATGTTTTCTCAGGTTGAGCTCTGTAAGCTCTCCCGTCGCCATCTTCGCAGTAGCTTACTCCAACTGCACTGTAACTCCCTGCTATCCATAATAATGGATAGTGGATCCATACTAATGGATGGTTTTATAACTAGGCTCTAAACATGTTTATTTTCACTGTAAATGTGGACATTTTAACAAGGGGTCTATGGGGGTTTACTTCCTTTTGCAGCTAGCCTCAATTGGCCAATCAAATCTGCACTTCCCCATTGGATTAAGGTTCCCGCTTGATCTGAAGCCATATACCCTTGTACTCCTTGTAAGGAAACAATATATCTTTAATCCTTGTACTGTACAGTAAAAACCTTGTGGTGTCATTTTCATTCTCTATATTCTCGTGGTATATGGAGCCTTGAGATACAATGCCTTTTAAAGAGAAAGCACTCCAGGGAGTTCTGGTTATTTTCATTTCAGATCTAGCATGTCCGTCATGTTTTAATTGTCTGTTGGCAAAAGCCTACATGGCTACAGTTACCTGGGGAGCCTGTGTTTTTTATTTCCAGTTTTCGCATACAGTAAGCCGTGCATTTCTATTTGAATGTTCTCAGTCCCTCTCCCACCCAAGGCAAGCAGCTATTATCGCATCACTGGTTACTTCTACCCCTTTAACAGAGGACTAATTGCTGTAGTAAACAGTGGCTGGTCTGAGACTGCAGCTCCGACTGAATGGTAAGTGGGAACACAAGAGAGAAGGCTTTAATTAATTACCATTGATTGCCAATTGGACTCGCTTGCAAATAATTTGAAGAAAAATGACTGAACACACACCTAGGGTGCTTTCATACAAGCTTTACAAGATGGTGATTTTTGCATGAATGTGTTACTAAGCTTAATATGCGATGGGTTATTTACAGTAATAGTGTTTAAACTTCCTAACAGTTTCAAAATGTTCACCGGACTGAATAAGAAAGTGAACAGGTAATTCTGAATATTCAGGTCTTTATTAAAAATGTGAATCTGACATTAGTGAATAGGCTTAACGTCCGCCACTCTCTTGCGGCTAAGCAATTTCTCGTCTGCCTTTTGTTTCTAATGCCTTGTGCCACTGTATTGAGATTAAATAAAGATTGTGGTTGAAGAGATATTGATTCCCAGCGGCAAGAATGTTAGCGGATTCTCAGGAGCTTTTTATAGCCATTAGCATTGGTTATTTATTCCCCGGGACGCATTGTGTTTCATCTGTGATGGCCTTGAGCGGATGGATAGATCGCGATCGTCATCAATAGAAGCATTTATACCGAGCACTGCACTGCATGTCATTTTCCCCCTGGACTAAACGACCGCTCTCATTCTATGGCAGTCCAAAATAACGTTACATTATTACTACAAGAGATAACAACATCCGTGCCTTGTGATTTAGTCACAGGAACGGTTAAACAACTGCAATCAGCTGAAAGGTCATAAGAACAGCTTGCTGTCTACAGTAGGCCTGCCATATGCCTCAGGTAAACAAAGCTAAGGAGAGACATTATGCACGCTGAATGGTTGGGAAAACAGGAAACCCAAGTGAGAAGGCTTCAGTTACCCTTTTAACTGATAGCTATCTTTCAAAAGGGACACAGAGAAGACGCCCCTGTATCTTAGGCATTTGTGAAAGAGGACAGTTTCATCACCTGGCTGATGATGGAACTCTATCCACCTTTTAAGGTCTTTCCGAGAGCAGTTTTAAATATGCCACGGGAGATAGCACACTTTAGATTAGCTTTTATGGTGCGAGATGTTCACAATGAACGGACATGCAAATGCCCGTGCTTTTAAGTGAGTGAGGCATCCAACGCTACATAATGCTATATGGGCTGGGCTGGGTATGTGTTTTCCTTTGGTATATAATATGGTTCTGGGTTGGGTTCTGCAGATCAGGTGTCAGTGGGTTGGACATGTGCTGGGGGTCAGATAACTCTGTGGTTAGATAAGGATTTGATGCCTAAGAAAGCTGATTCTC
This sequence comes from Typhlichthys subterraneus, assembly GCA_027564835.1. NCBI lineage: Eukaryota > Metazoa > Chordata > Actinopteri > Percopsiformes > Amblyopsidae > Typhlichthys > Typhlichthys subterraneus. The sequence continues at coordinate 541,602 of JAODUH010000024.1, read as the reverse complement.
TGACTCAGGTTTTCTTTGTGCTGTTGGACTCGGATGACTAGTGGAGGCTGAAACATTTGCTAGAAAGATTTTTGTCTATGCAGGGTGAATGGAGGATGAGTTTAGTTTAGATATTCCATTTACCAAGGCAAACATGCAATGTTTAAGCAGTTTTCTATACATAACGTAGACCAATTGTGATCATCTACGTTTAGGGGACACTAACCACTCTATCTGTAATCCTTCTGAATCGTTGTAATTGTTGGTTTACATTTAATTAAACTACAGCATTGCATTAACTTAAGAGTAGTGTGAAAGGCGATGTAACCTTGAAATAAATATTTGTATCTGCTACTCTGGGTATTCACACAAGCTAATTTTAGCTACATGGCAGACTTAAACAGTATTTTATGAGATACCCTACTGTACATACTATCTAAGAATCGAGGCAGATCGTGCTCACTGAGCGCATCTGCCAATAAATGTTACTGTACATTGTGTCACAAGAACCCATGATGTAGGATTAGATTGTATATAAGTTAATGTTTCTTTACATTTTTAATGTTATTAAACCAAGAAACATTAACCAGTGCTTGGTACCACAATACGGTAATGGCAACACTGATATTGCGTGCTTGAGCCACACAATTCCATCATAACCTATAACTGAATCACTTCAAAATGCCGGTCATCAGGAGCTGTGTCAACAGCATGCTCAGAGCCAAATATACATAATTATGAATAGATTTGATTGAAAGGGCATTCCATAGATACCAACGCACATTGTGCTTTTAAACATATAATTTGAAAATGTAATACACTGTATTATATGTGTGAAGAGAACAAATTGTTTATTGTATTGTTACGATACACCAGAGAGAAGCACCTGTCTCTGCTACTTGAGTCTCTTCACAGATGGCAGGGTGGCTATTTAACACAGCGAAATGCCATCTTCATGTTTCACTAGCGAAGAACAATATTCCGTTCAGTGTGAGAATAAGACTAATTGATGTGCAGTCAATCCTATCTTCCTATGTTTCTGGCCACCCAGCCTGTGGGCTAAAGAGCTATAGCAGTCAGTCACAATGAGCCATTCAGTAAAACTTCCGCCCCCTCCCAAAAAACAGATCAAATGCATAGATTAGACAAATGAACTCGTGTTGGTTACCAGACCAAATCATATGATATTTCCCCTTCTCTGTTTCAGTCGATACGATTGCTCTTAAATAGCTGCTTGCTTGTCATTTCCCATAGAGTAGAGGAAAGGAAGGCAAAGTATTATATTCAGTGGGAAACTCAACAATCTTGGAGTATGTCAATTAAAACATTAGCGACAATGAGCTATGGTATTGTAGCAAGTGAAAGGTTGCTATATGTTTGAAGTGTTTCAAACATATAGCAGAGGATTACCCATAATGTTTTTGTAATTCTGGTTTCAGCCACAAGGGTAATACCAGACGTGTCTCTTTTAACCCCAAACAATTAGTAGGAAAATTGAAAATACCAAAAGAAATATTACAAAAAATTGGTTACAGAAAAGACATAAATGTTCTGAGGGGCTTATTTTCTTTTGTCCAGTGGTCCAGATGCCAACATAACAATGGGTTATTTAATGAGGATGAGGGGGAGAAATCTCAAAATGTTCAAAGCACTTGGCCATAGATGACTGGCACTCAACCTAACAGTAGGGTGCATCTGCTGTGCTGTAGTTGTTTTCCCTGTGCTTTGGTTTGAGTGTGTGTGTACCTGTCTTTGCGTGCACACGTGTTCATGTGTGTTTGTGTTTTCTCTGTGTGTATTCACTACCTGCTGTGAGCTGTATGTGCTCAGGTGCTTTTCAATCTATAACCCCCTACCAGGTGAATATTCCTGCACTCAGAACGCAGCACAGCCAAGCACAGCAGTCGGGTAAAGGCGTGCAGAGACCCCTCTTTGTACTCTATTAATAAAAGCCTGTTGCCTGAGAGCCACAGGCCAGGGAGGGTCTGTCAAGGTAGTTAATTGCGGAGCAGGAAGTGAGCCGCAGTAATGGTTCCAGGAGAGCTTGCCTTCGTAGGCAGTTCACTTCAATGAAAGTTGCAGTCACTTATTGTGAGGTACTGGACGGAATGCGACAGGTAGTGTTCCTAATAAATCACCCTCTCTTTCCCTGTAAGGCGAGTGGTTGGGGTGGGGTGGGGAAGGGGTGACTGGAAGGCATGCTGGAGGGATACACAGACATATACTGTAGGAAGGGGAGAATGAGACAGACACAGACCCGTCAGTGGAGATGGTCAGTAGTCAGTAAACGCAACGAGATGGATTCCCATTCCTGTGAAGTCCTCTCTGCTAATGAACAACTTGGTCCAGCATAATTATCAGTGTAATTACTTTTTATGTACACCTCTGTAGGTTATTTTCTATTTTTTGCAAGATGAATAGCTCTTCTGTTATCTTGGCAGGGGAAAGTCTGAATGTTGTCTTTTCTCTGTGGAAATAGCTATTTAGCCTGTTAACACTGTTTATGTTTCTGCAACATAAATTCGGGGGGCAATTGCACCTGTCAGCCTGTATGTGGTTTTGTACATGTGAGGTATGCATCTCGAGTGACAGGGGAAAATGTATTTTGCCTAATAGGTGTAAACATATAGCAAGACTTTTCAGTGTCAATGTAATTGTCTAAGCAATTTATATTTGGTTTCATAGTCAATGCAATGCTTTTGTTGTTTCTGTACACAAAGTGAATGGTGATAAGAGATATGTACACGCATATTGTGTTTGTGTGTGTGCGTGTGTGTTTGTGTGTTCAGCCAGAGTATCAAATAAAGGTCATCTTGTTGTGGCGTCATGAGAATACCAGGCAGACATACTGTGCACACACACACACGCACACACGCACGCACGCACGCACGCACGCACACACACACACACACACACCAATACACCCATAGTGCTCCAGCATTAGAAGTTAAAAGCTTCTTCTGCCATCTAACCTTGGGTTCTCTTTGCCCTTGCTCTGACTGGAGGTGACCATGTAATCACACATGCAGAGACCCACACACACTCTGATGAATAGGACGCCGTCCTGTACATTATTTGGGTTAAAGCGGAGCTACATTTGCTGAGCTATTTTAAGGCTCTGGCTGGCTGCTGCATGCCTTGAAGCTTCCTCTGTCTGTCAGTGGGAACACAGAGACATTGATCTGCTTCCTTACGGCCCACCTGTTCCCAGCACTGCCACAGGACCCCTTTTACTTTTACTTGGAGAGAGCACCTCTGCTAGCCTGCAGATTTGACATGGTGGATGAATCAGTGTACATTATGGTTATATTGGGAGAGGAGCAGCACGAGAGAGACCTCTGTGAAGTATTGACAATATGACAAGTATTTAGATTAGTTTGCCCATCGTCTGTGCAGGCTTGTGCACGTTTGTGCGCGTAAAATAACTATTTGTGCCCAAAGCGTTTTAGAGAAATAACATAAGTTTACATTTCCATGTCAAGACATGAGGGATTCAGCCCATTCAAGCTCAAGACTAACGGGAGGACTATGAGGTCATCTGTTTACATAAAATAACCCTCAATAAAACGTAAAAAAAAAGCTTAATTTTTTACATTTATTTTTTAACAAACGTGCACATATGATGCATAAATGAATTAGATGAAATGATAAATACATTATTAATAGGAGGAGGCTGAGGATGTAAACATAATGGTTAATTTTCCAAAATCCCATAACCCATTTTTATTTTTCATGCACAAACAAATGCAAAATACTTTTATTCACATTCTTATTATATGGGGTGCCAACTTTATTGAGGTGAGAGAAAAAAGAAATCTTGAAAAAAAGCTGAAAAATGAAACACCAATGCAATTGTTTTCTCAAAACCTCACAGCACAACACAACACAAGTTTGCAGTTGCTTTAAATCATTTTTAATTCACAAAATCATCCACCGAATCGCAAAGCACCCTCCCCCCCCCCACACACACACATACACACACACACATTTGGGAATGCAAACATGCTCCATGGTTGTGTGAACTGAAACAAAGTAATAACAAAATTATGAAATGTGGGCTGACTGTCCAGTCGAGGATTACATATCCTCGCTGAGCATTGATGATTAAGATGAATGAAACGCATGTGGGCCTCTATGTGGGCCTCTATTTTTCTATTGATATTGTTTAGTTTTTTTATTTTCTTTACAGCAATAGCACTTTGTACTGGTTCATTCATTTAAATAGGCGCACTGTGTTACTACTGCTGTACTTAATGCAACACTGTGATTTAAAGGTATTTTATCAATTCTTCATTGCTTCATATGGTAATACTACCTGAGAACACCTTCAGATTTGGTTTATGTGTACAACAGCGAGACTACATGACATGGAGGTATCGTGGTATGAAGCTCTCAGCTGTCATCTGTTCGAGGCTATTGGCTGAAGGGTCTAAGCTCAGCGACATTGGAGAAGAGGGAAACCAGCAGAAGAAAACTCCTCTGAAAATCAGTTTTTATACATCCATCTATCTTCATCCGCTTATCCAGAGTCGGGTCACGGGGGCAGCAGCTTCAGCAGGGGACCCCAAACCTCCCTTTCCCGAG
>JAODUH010000024.1:518245-536939 GCA_027564835.1 Typhlichthys subterraneus | reverse complement strand
ACACATATATATATATGAGAGAGAGAGAGAGAGAGAGATTGGTGTGGAGGATGTCATGCTTGGCTTTGTGTTTGTGAAATAAGAGGGTCACTGCCAGGCTTTGTGAGTTATACGTGTGTGGGGCCACTGCAGAGTCAGCATGGAGAGTTAGGGGCCAGGCTGTTGGCACACTGATCGGGTTAGGGGGCTACAGGGGCCTGTGTTGAGAATGAAGCAGTGCATTCTGAGCCTGCATGTCACTGGCATTGAGAGTTAGCGGGTGAGGGAGGGAGCAGTGCCAATGTGTCTTTGTGAAGCCCTTGTTAAACAGATGGAGAGAGAGTTTGACTTAGGCCTGTGGCACACAAACGCACACACACACACACACACAGTGTTCTCACTGTTAGCTCTTTGTTTGCAGTATTTGGCCTCTGTCATTGTTACTGAGACCTTGGACCTGCTAGCTGTGCTTTGAAGCAGCTTAGCTGCTGGCATTCTTTAACTCCATACAAGTAGTTGTCCAAACAGCTTGAAAAGTGTCCTATTGCTTTATTGGGTACAGTGAAATAAATCTAAAGTAACTATATAATGCACTAATTCCGCTAGTATGCTCTGTCAACCTCTGGTTGCGTTTTAAGAGACAAACATGGTGTTTCAGTCCATGGGAAATGTTTCCTTCTCTTTCTGGTGTCTTTCATTCACTGTTTATTGAGAGCTACAAAAGCTGGTTATTGTTAGCGAGAGAATTCTTGAACAGAAACACTTGGTTTCTGTCATAATAGCCTGGATGGGGGTTTAGAAAGCTTCAAATAACACAGATGTCATTAACTTGCATGTTGTTATACATCACAGTGCATTTTTCATTTTGTGTCACTCCACTCATTCAGTCACTCTTTGTGCTTTGTAGTGGTGTGTGTGTGTTAAAGCTGGTGAAATGTGTCCCCAAGGCTACGATAGGTGTGGCGACCAGGAAGACCATTATACACACAACCCATTGGCTCTGTAACTTGTCTACTATGCCTTTATCGCAAGCCTTTGTTCTATCTCAACACCAAGACCTTCATCTGTAGACAAGTTTCACAAGGAACCAAGTCTGTCTTTTCCACCCCAGAGAGGGTGAACGTTTGTTGTCTCTGAGAATATAAACACACGATGTGATGAAAGTGTTTGAGTCAACACTGCAGGGTATGTGTGTCTTTATTCTGGCTGAGGCTATGGCATGACTGTTGCTCTTATGCAACAAGGCTATCATTCAAGCTGTCATGTTAGAAGAGAACCTTGATAACGCCACAAGTTTGCTCTCTTTTTATAATCCTCCATATTTGGTTTCTTTCATTTATTGACACCTTGAGATTTAGGCAGACGGTTGGTTGTGTGTGAGTGTGCTGTGCTTTCCTTTTGGACAGTGTGTGGGCTGTTAGCTTAGCTTGTTAGCTGTTGCATTCTCAAGCAGTTCCACCCAGGAGATACTTGCATTCTTTTATGATAGAGGGATAAGTTTGGTCCTGCCTGACATAGAATGGTATCACACAGCTTACATCTGTCCTGCAGGATTTCCTCGTTCTCCTGTCTCCACAGATCTCCATCTCAGTAGCCTATTCACCCACAGTCCTCTTGTTTGTGTAGCTGTGTAGACCTGCCCATCATTCACCCTGTAGGCCCGGCCTTGAAGATGGTGAAACGTCCTTTAAAGTGGCTTTGGTTCCAGGGCTTTTCCCCCATCGCTAGGCCAGATGTTTGACCACAGTAGTATCCAGAAGCTCAAGGATAGGATTGCATGCATGCAGGTTTGAGGTTTCTGGGCTGGGGTCTCTGAGCTAATGTGCTAAGAAAAACTGGCCAAAAGTGTCCTCGTTGCCCAGATCACCTTGGGGGGTCAGTTCATCTGGGTGGGTGAGCCACGGGAGAAACCACTTTTATATATAGGGGCCAGTGCCCCTCACAGCATCCACCATAGAGACCTATCATTGTAAATGATGAATATACCGCCATGAACGCAACTGCTTTGACCAATGTCGTTCCACTGATAGCTCTCCTTGGCAACCATGTGTCAATTACCCACTGGACCGTTCCGTACTCAATAACCCCACCCCATCCACTCAGAATAGCTTGTTTGGAGTCCAGCCGCTCATTACAGTACTTCAGCATCATGGCATGCGGCCAATGCCTTGGCTAATACCTCACACCAATTACTCCATGTTTACTACCCCTTGCCCCCCCCCCCCCCTCCCCTCTATTCCAACATCCAACTGACTGTACTATACATTATGCCTGATAGCCCCAGCCATATAGTGTGTTGTGAACCGCAAGTGAAGGCAGCGGGGTCTCCCAGCGGCACAGTGGCGCATGGTGTTGGCCCGCTCACCATGCTATTGGAGAACTGAGCTGACGAGGGTGCACTGTAGAGTGTGGGAACGGCTCCAGATCAAACGCTGTTTACTTTAGCTCCCACCTACAGCAGCATATCTGGCGTCTCATTCTGTCGTAGAGCTCAGTGACCTCTTAGTGTGGATTGTGATGCATATCTAAACTGACTTGCGGTCCCTCTCGCTCTGCCTGCACACAGAGACAGGCAGAAAGGGGGAGGTATCTATTGGGAGTGAATGGGAGGCAGAGAATGTGTGTCCCGCTGACCTCTCCCCCACACAGGCTTCAGCGCTTTTATCTCACCCCTGGAGTTATGAATAAGTCATTAATCTGGACCACTGATGGGCTGTGAAGTGTAAAGTACTCCTCCCCTGACTCGCATGTAAACACGGAAAACCTTGACCTGGCAAAGGAAGTGCTGTTTGAGCGCATTCCCAGAAGTGTGCTCAGTGTGTTCAATGCCCAGCAAACAAGTGGAGCACATCCATCAGGTCCCGAATGTGCAGACCACTCCATTCTCTAATTTGGATTAAAGCGTCTGCCAAATGCTGTAAATGTAAAGCATATATACACACTTATGTCATACTGAACACACATCAAAACCATTTAGCACTAATCATTTAGGCCTATTTATTTAAGATTTGAATTTGAATCGTTCTTTCGTAATTTAACATTAAAACGGGATATAAAACACTTTAAAAATACATACATTTTGTATTACCTAAAAACATTATCGATGATAAATGTTGAAGCGTAATATTTTTCCATCTCTCTTTGATAGTAGTGTTTACCAACACTGCAGTAGTGCCATGATAACATATGAACGATGTCACTTCCTGTAAGACAGAGGTGCCGACTGATGGCTTAGACACAGTATGTTTAACTCTACCTCTGTAGCTTAAAGAGAGGGAGCTGGTCATTGCTGGCTATTGTAGTCTTAACAGAAGCAGTGTGCAGTGGACTATAATCAGCTTCATACAGACCAATCAAACTTCACAAGCAGCCTAAATCTGGGAACTATTGGTTGTTGGAGACATAGTACAAACACGTACTGTAAATGTGTGTGTGTGTACTGTTTGCACATGGATGGACACACACACACACACACAAACACCCCATGCACACTGCATAATGTACACACCCTAAACACACAGAAACAGCTCAGGATGTACACACACAGTATGTCATGTACAGGATGCACACACTTTGAAAACTTGCTATTGTGTTCTCTAAGGGTTTGTTGTAAATAGTGCTGTAAAGGGTTGTGTGTGTGTGATATTATCAAACTCAATAACAATAAGCGGGGCTACAGTATATTGTTGATCTTGGGGCTTTCCCTAGACCAGAATGGTAAACACACAACACACACAAACTTTGATTTAATGTCATGTAAAAACTCAAAAAGATGACGGTTAGTGTTCTTCTAGTATTTTGACTTGTTAATGACAATATGATATAGGCCTACTGTATCATTTGTAATCATTTACATTCTCTATGAATCAATTTTAAAGGTGTGATATTAAATCTGCCTCATCTTTATGTAGACTTGTTTATCTGAGTAATTTCCTCTGATAGACAGGAGCAGATGCAGTGTTTCTGTTCCTGCTACGATCTCTCTGCAGTTGTATTCTAATGTATGTGTGCGTGTGTGTGATTTGTGTAAATAAAGTCAAATGGACAGCTCCAGTTTGTTTACAAAACCACATAAGTACAGACAGGCAGATATCTAATAAAAAATGGTGTAGAATTTTAGAAAAGTAGAGACAGGACAGGAGAAAATCCGGGACACAGGATACCATAGTCAAATGAAAGACCAATTACTGACTCATCCCTCACACAATGTAAGAGCCTTTTCTCAGAACTCCGACTGACTCGTCTTTTACGGCGCTATAGTGCTTGAATGTGACCTCCGGTCTGGTCTGACTTTGCCCTGAGTTCACTTGAGCAGTAGATCACATTAGACTTTAACCAGATTAGTGATGAGTACATTACATGTGTCAGGCTAGTGAATATTTAGCACCACCAAAGTGATTCGGCCAGTGAGAACTGGTGGAGCACCATCACGTTAACAAAACAATGCAGACTCATTAGTGCCTGTTACCCTGTGGACGTTTCTAAAAGCGGGGGCTGCAACCTAGCATGAGTTCGGTTAGATGCTCTAGTGTGCCGTGTTTGTGCGGACGTCTTTCATTGTGGTAATGTAGGCTGTGAGGTCTGCCGTGACCAAAGAAGCTGTGCTGTAATGAAACCAGATCCCACATATTTTCCTCTGTGTGTCATAACACTGACTCATGATGTCACAGGACAACTGAGAGACCCCCAACCCCCCTTGAGGAAATGACGCCATCCAGGCCCGTTTAGCCATAGTAACAGAGTCATAACATGACAACAGTATCCAAATCATTACAATTCAGAACCCCCCCCCACATACAAACACACACACACACACACACACACATACGCACTTGATCAGAGGATGACCTGTATTTTAGAATGTCATCTGCTACAGGTTTCTGCTAATAATTAGTGCTATTGGATTGTAAACAATTAGAAAAAGCACTATTCGGCTAAACAGATTACACTCTTCCTGCTGTAGAGACTGCGTGGCTCCAGAACCCTCAGACTGTGAAAGACAGATAACATAGCACATATTTCCAGTGCCCTGTGGGTGTTTGCTGTGCGTGCCATAGCAGTGTGGGCCGGCATGCTACACCATGTCACATGGTGGACTATCACAGCCTCCAGGGCTTGCACTAATCTGTACTGGCAGGTGCTAATTGGCAACACATTCACTGGCGTTGTGGACGGAAATGAAAGCAATAACACATCAATGTAAGTTAAAGGGACACCCCTCAATTTGTGTTTGTAGTTAACTTGTATGGTTGACACCCGTGTTATGCTTTGAAACTCAAGAGATCGCAGTCCCCTCCCACACTAGTCTGTATTACTCTACCACTCCCACAAACAAAATCTATTTGCAGTGAGCTGGAGAGGACATTTGGGGTGCTTTGCTGTACCACAACTGAGGAGCGTACCTTAAATGGAGAGCAGTATAACGTTCGGATGTGTGTGTTCTTGTGTATAAAATCATATACTCTTCTTCACCTTCTCTTCTGTAGTTCTATTGAACAATTGCAGTCGGGTCATAGGACTGTACGCGAATAGGGTGTACAGAAGCTGAAAAGTTGAAGCTAATAAGGCAAAAGCGTAAACGTTTGAGAGCCGCGGTTCTCACACATGTACTGTAAACTATCTCGCCGGCTTGTTCGGTGTGTGAGTCTGTGTGGGTCGCGGTCCCTTGAGTGAATGACGAGCTCTACTCTTAGACGCGGATACATCGAGGAGACATCGTGTGTCATAAGTCCAGCGGACACAGGCCAGTTGAGTGACTCAGAGTAGATGACTAATCAGCGTGTCCATACTTCCCGTGACCGGCCCGTTTCTCTTTGTCTTTACCATTTATATATATCCCATAGATGTCAGCGCCTCGCACTTTCCTTTACATCACTCTCTGGTGCCGTTAGTAACTGTATGTGTGTGTGTGTGTTTTCCAGTTGGCGCTATGGCTGAGGGAAGCTGCTCAGGGGCATTGTAGCAGCGTGGCACCAACACACATCTCAGGACAGCGAGGGAGAAAGTCCGGGAACACAGAGAGGAGGGAAAACATTTGCTCAGAGAGGATAAGATCAACAACACATCTGGATCTGGACAGAGAAACTCTCCCCTGCAAGCGCCACTCTCTCTCTCTCTCTCTCTCTCTCTCTCTCTCTCTCTCTCTCTGTGTCTCACTCTCTGACTGGAAGGTTCTCTTTTTAAGGAAAGGTATTTAAGCTCGTGCAGGAGTCGCGAGGGCTTCCCGTGCGTCCCAGGGGCTCCTGGTGGTGCCATGTGCCAGGTGATCGTGACATGCCGCTCCATGCTGTGGACCCTGCTCAGCATCGTGGTGGCCTTCGCCCAGCTCATCGCCTTCATGAGCCCCGACTGGCTGATGGGCTCCACCCGCTCGGACACCCCCGGGGCCGTGGTGGGCTCCGGGGAGTACCGCCCCTCCCTGGGTCTCTACAGCCGCTGCCTCCGTGTGAGCGCTGGAGGAGGCTTGACCTGCGGCCCCTACGCCGGGACGTTCGGGGAGGTGGCCAGCGGCTTCTGGCAGGCGGCCATGTTGTTCCTGGCGGCGGGGACGCTGGTGCTGGGGGGCGTGGCCTGCATCTCCATCTTCAGCCTGTGCTTCCAGAGCATCCTCAAGAAGAGCATCTTCAACATCTGTGGGCTGCTGCAGGCCATTGCAGGTGCGCACGCGTGTGTGTATGCGTGTGTGTGTGTGTACGTGTGTGCGTGTGTATTTAAAGGACTGTGCGCATCATTTAGTTAGTTGCAGCTTAGAGAGGTAGGGTCTATGATCCCATTAGTTATTTATGAACCTCCTGTCTAGGCAGGATATTTCCACGTGTAGGTAGGGAGCTTTTCCTCTCTGATCACAGAATACCTTGTTTGAAATAAGGCGCTGCAGCTGCGGAGCGCCATGTGAATGCACATACACGTACAAACATGCACAGCCTCCTGGGGTCTCCACGTATGTGAGCGGGGTTCGGGGGCCTTCCTCTGTGCAGTGGTGGTGTTTAGCTATAGCGCTTCATATCAGGACCGGCGCCGTGCTTCGAGGAGCACGCTGTAGCCAGCGGTCTCTGATATAGCCGCCTGCATGTTGCAACAGGCGGCGCATGCAGGCGTGTTCATGTGACCTCATCCTCCCAACCTAAATCAAACACGCCTTCAGGTAACCAGGGTAATGAATAGTCTGTCAAGCCGAGAGGAGACATCCTTCTACCAGATGTGCTGGGACGTGTGCTGTGTGTGTCTGACTAAAATGCCATTGTGCTTGATCCATCTTCCTTACAGGCCTTCTGTTGATAGTGGGCCTCATGCTCTATCCTGCCGGCTGGGGTTCAGAGAAGGTGATTGGCTACTGCGGTCCCGAGGCCTCTCCCTATAGGCCAGCCCAATGTTCCCTTGGCTGGGCGTTCTATGCAGCTATCGGTGGCACGCTGGCTGCCTTCATGTGCGCGGTCTTCTCCGCTCAGGCTGAGATCGCCACCTCCAGTGATAAGGTCCAAGATGAGATTGGGGAGGGGAAGAGTCTGATCTGCCTGCTGTGAACCTCCAGAAAGCCCAGGGGACACACCGTCTCTTTGGACAGGGGAAAGAAAGATGAAAAGAAAAGGTGTAACTGCAGGAGCTTCTGAAATGCTGTTAACCTGGGTCAACGTAGTTGTAGTTGTATTGAGGCTCGTTTACAGTGACACTGTAGCCTCCGTTTCACTGTTTTTTATAAAGATGTAGGAAATGTAAACTTTTAGCTGTCAATCGACATTCGTGGCAATTCTCATAGTCTTAACAATACATGGCATAATGCTCGTTTTTGTGATTCTCGCTATGTCACCAACTACCAGTAAAAGAAAGTGTGAAATACCACATTCTGGTGCAAAGACTTTGAAACTGCATCCAGTTCCTTCTTATTCCAAAAACTATAAGCCACATGCAGGACGTGTCCCCTGCAATCACTCCCACGTCCTGTCTTCAGCCACAGGTTTGTGACTAAGTTGGAGGAGGTGACAGACAGGCTTTTCTAGCTTGTTTCATACCTCTTTAAATACATGAAGATCCAGCAAGCAAACCACAGTGCCTGATGTTTCCATTATAATGTGGCTGAGACCAGCAGGAGAGGCTTTGTGACTCCCATGGTTCACCTGCAGGTCAACAAACCACCTTCTTAAAGCTTGCAGATGTGGCAGCACTCAAGTGTGTGTACGCATGCGAGAGTGCATGTGTTTCTAACCATTAACCTTTTTTTAGTTGTCCCCCCCCCCCCCAAACAACCAGATGTTCTGACTCTCATGGCACAGCAGGGCAGAAAACATATTTTTTCTTAGTTTACTTTATATTTGTCAGATTAGGAATTATCCAATTTAAGTGAGTTTTGAATTGTTAGTTTCAGAAATAGCATAAATGTGGTAAAGCGGCATTGAACAGACTTATCATAGGTTTTACTGTGGTGAGTTTTCACTTTGTGTCTGTAGGCTAAAGCAGGCTATCATAGTGTCTTATTCCATGTTGTGTTCTTCTCTTGTTCTGCATTTAAAGATTGTGTAAAGCAGACACATTTGTGTTTGGAGTTTGTCACAACACAGAAAAAGGTAATATTAACCACCCAGCCAAATATTTATTAATAAAAAAGTCGGTAAGTATATAAAATTACATTTAAAAAACTGGAAAATATAACCATCTGTTCTCAAGATTTCTCAAGTGTTCTCAAGGGTGTGTCAGTAGAAGGCGCTGTAACCACGCCCATTGGTGTTCTACGGTAAACTCCATACCACGGTGTAAAAGGTATACTCTGCAGAACATTGATTGAAAAATTTAGCCAGGAATTTTATGAGTTGTGTTTTCACTTTAAATAGATGTATAATGGTAAAAAGGATTAGAGTGGTTATAATATATGTCTCTGTGTTATCTCATGGGCAGAAATCAGTTTTTAACAAACCACTTTTTAGCAGATCACTTTTTGGCATGACACCTGCAGATTCTCTGATTTGCTGTTCTTGTCAAGTTAATTGATTGGATTTTTTCGTTTGGATATGTGGTTTATATTTTCTTTTGGAAAGAGGATTGGTCTACATAAAGACAGTTAAATTATTTGGATGCTGATTTGAAAATGAGAATGCCACTGGATTTGGCAGCCAGCTGTTAGCAAGTAGGCTAGGCTACTAAACCAGTAGCTTTCAAATAATGCACATAGACTCTGAACCACATTGTGTGCTTATTTCTGCAATGAAGGCATAATAAGAAGAATACAGTTGGAGTTGGATACAGTTTAAGGGTCTAACTCTACAATAATACATAGTTAACAGTGTTTTCACATGTTTAAAAGGAATGGATTTCCAAGTAAAGCTCTGTATTTGCTTTACACAATCTTTAAATATTCAATAATAATTGCTGTAAATAAATGTATAATTGTGAAACAAGTTGAGAAAAATATATTAATTGTAGATGAAATGTGCAATAAATCAGCTTGTCTTATGTTTTACAGAGAAAGTTAATTAGTAATCTGTGTGTGACAAATAAGTGTGTAACATGGACTTGTTACCAAATAGCATTTCTGGTCTGTCTGTGCTTATGTAAACATGTCTGTCCATTGTTTTGTTATATTAACAAAATAAAAGTGTCTGTAGCATTTTTTTAGTTTTATTGTTGTGTATGTGAAAGCTTGATTTGTGTAAGAAAACATTCAGTTTATATTCTGTAGTCCATATGTAAATGTCCCGTCTTAGTAAATACTGTACATGCATCTGTTTATCAATGTATTAAACTGTCTGTATTATTTACTTTAATAGTGGAAAGGTCTACAGAACCAATGCAGTGGCTGAAAAGTAAAGCCAACACTGCCACCTAGTGATGACATTATGCCTAATCCTACCTACAGTAACAATCCTAAACTGGGAATGATACATATACAGAAATATCTTTCAAATTTTATTTCATGTTAATACCATAAATATACAAAACTTAAAACTATTTCACATGCGACAATGGCGAGACAAGAGTGCATCTTTTTTTTTTTTTTATACATAGGATTGATGAGAACAAATTTAACTTCACAAACTTTACAAAATATACAAGAGTCCCTTTAAATCATTTTTTGTTCAGTGTCAGTGAAATACAAAGCAAATGATGCTGAACTGTAAGAAATGTGGAAAGGGAACACACCAAAAACATATTGAGAATACAAGATTTAAAAACAAATCTATAGGTACAGTAGATTTCTCACAGCTTTTCAAAACTGAGCATAAAATAATTTACTTTTGGACAATCTAACCAAATCCAACTCCAGTCATTCAAGCATCTCAGAGGGTCAAGTTGCAAACTCGCTGATCACTTTTGGAGCAAACAGATGCTACCATATCACTACAAACACAAAGCCTAATGTAACTTGATTTTGCATCAAAGCAAAACTTTAAATGGAAAATTACTGTAATTACACCATAAAAAAAAAGTTATTTTGCTTTTTGTAATATGTTCAACATAAAACAAGAAATATGCAACAAACCTAAAACACTTTACAATTAGTTCAAATTAATAATAAAAAATAAAAAAATACTGTCAGGTAATTGGCCTATTTACTGGTGACAAAATGTTTACTTGGAGATTCTTTAAACTCACGAGTATTTAGTCGCTATAATATTCAATCCATACATTAGTAATAACAGCAGTACCAGTCGTCAGCCATCTGTCATGCACAACTTCTAACACTCATCACAATAGCTGAAGCGATACACAAATGCAATTCTCATGACTACACATTCCAGTGGCAGTAGTCTGCTAGTACATGTAGATAATACAGCTTCCACTGTATAATACTGAATACCAGCAGTCATTTATTAGTAGTGTATCCCCAAGCCTTTGTTTAAGTACGGAGCTCACACTGATCTTTCAAACAACAATGATTTCTATTTGTAACGTCAAAACACAGTGTTTTGTTTTATTATCATTGGCATGTTCGCCTTCAGAACAAGATCCTTATACTTTATCAGTATCACTGTGCAGGTCCTTTTTTTTAGTACAAGGGAGTGTCTCCGTTCGTTCTTCCCCCATACCTCCAAGTAGGCCCGTTTTCTTTCTCGTGGTCAGTGAACGGATATGCAGCAGACCACTGACCAGTTGCTCTTAGACTGATACAGCAGCAACATTGCACACAAAAACAACTCAGAACCACATTTGTTTCAAGCTAGGATTACAAATAATAAGGCATAGAGATGAGTATAAGCATTTAGAACAAAAGCATGGTGTTTCTTAGCCTCAATCAATTCGATGATCGATAACAAGTTTATGGTGAAGAACAGTGACTTGCTGGGTGCTCAATTTGTCTTCTACAACCAAACATAGATGCCACCGCTTGCCATAGGAACAGAAACGTGGAGAACAGAGCCCTAACCAGGTTACGTCAGTGCACCTGTGCAGTAAGCATGCATCATCATGCCGTTTAGCTTTATTAAGCCACGGAGGATCCCACCCAGCCCACTTGGTCAGTCAATGCAGACATGGGAGTTGTATGACAAACATGGCACCGCTGGGTCAATTGCCGAGTTGCACATTAAGAACCAATCTTTTCACATGTCTCAGAATGGACCTTTTGCCAGAAGCAAGTTAGCCACGCCCATGGGCGGATCTGTCGGACAGCTGAACCACATGGCTCTGAGCTGACCATAACATCAGAGATGACTTAACATCCATGCAACATTGTCTCATTAACAATAACAGGAGTAATCTGGAAACAGCAGGATTTAGCTACCTGATGTTTTCAGTTTCTCATTTAAATCTAGTAGCCTACGATTGAATTAAGAAATAAATAAATGTACTGCAGCCTATTTTAGGGTCATAACGGTACATCCCCACGGCAAACGCCTATCTAGAAAAATAGGCTTACTAGTGATGATAGTTAATCCTACTGTTAAAATAAAGACAATCTGCACTTACATTTTAGATAGTTTCATTCTCAGGTAATTAGACAAATTGAATTAAAGTGAAGTGAAACGATTCAGTCAGCAAACGCCTATTTGTTTGGACGGACGGATGAGGGAGAGCAGGCTACCAGGCAGTCTAGAGCTATTAGATTACATTCTTCCAGTTATGATATTTTACACATTTATAAATGATACAGGTTAGTAATTATATTACCTTATAACCTTGTGTTTGGCTGTCCCGTGACTTCTGCTGATATCCAAATCCATAGCATAGTTTACCCCTACCATTTCCCTGCATGGCTTTTGTTTATCTGGCAACTGCGGCACATAGCGACATTTCGGCCTTCTGATTAGTCAGATTACCTGTCAATCACATTCTGGTGAAAGGTCCATTGAAGCACTGATATAGGATTAGGTTTCAATTGTATCCTCTCGATTGCGATGGCCGAGCATTCGATTATCACAAACACACATGTCCACCATTATCCTAACAGTGAAATAAAATTGCACACGCAGGCTCAGCCATTCAAACACGTACTGGACATTTCAGTGTGTGAGCAAGACACACTGCAAAAACTACTACTCAGATTTTCAATTCCCATGACTCCTTATTGTACTGTATGCTTCAGTACAATAAGGAGTCATGGCAACTGATAATCTCCTACTATTGTCATGGCAACTGATAATCTCCTACTATTAGTAATACAATAGTAGGTGTACCAGTACCTAGCCAGGCCTAGTCTGACCTAGAATGACCTCAAAAGGAGGCACACGGTCACCGACAAGGGAAAAAGTGTAAGAGTTAAGATGAGTGTGTGTGTGTGTGTGTTAAAGGCACACAGAACACACCTGGATTCACCAGCACATGGAGTGATGGGGTTGGATGTGAGCTGGGGTGGTGGCCAGTCCTGGCGGAGAGGGAGGGCTTTCATTGGTTAATGGATCTAAGGAGGTATCTAAGAGATGGACAGCTCTGGTCACTGAGCGGTGCTTCACCATCTCCCCTCTTGCTGTAAGGGAACACGTCAACGTCTATAAAGCCAGGCGTGAGGGTGGAGAGCTAGTAGAGGCTGATCTCTGATCTCGTGGCCAGGGTTGTGCATCTCCAACCTATGACTATGCGTGTGTGTGCGTGTCCGTCTGTGTGCGTGTGCGTGTGTGTGTGTGTGCTTAAGGGGTGGCTTTGAAGGCCCCGCGGGTGGCGTTGGAGGCGGCGTTGGATGCAGCGTTAGCCGCCGCGTTAGCCGCTGCGGTCTGGACGGTCTTGTTAGACATGACCCCAGTGGCAAACTCCTGCTGCGCCTTCTCAAAGCTAGCGCCGGTGGTCCGATACAGGGCATGGACCTGGATGACGCAAACAGAGAAAGTTTCATTCAATTTCACTTTACTATCATGGTATTCAAACTGCATAGGTCATATCTGCCATTGAATTTAACCAAAATTCACAAACTAAGTCAATGCTAACAACAAACTAGTAGTTAAATGACATTCTCAAACATGCAACTAAGGTAAGGCAAGCTATCGCTTCACACAAGAGAGTCTAATGCAGTTAAACAGACAGTAACGTGGCGTTACTGGAGTGTCACCTTTTTAAACATGATCAGTGAGCCAACAGACAGAGCCGTGAACAGCGCTGCAATCAGCAACATTATGATGCCCACTGGAATACTTTTGTTCAAACCAGTCAGAGCTGCTATCCAACCGCTGGGGAGAAAAAAAGAAAAAAGTCAAATTGTGAGTTGGCACCATTCTTATTTGTAGATCTATGGTTGGCACGCATAACACACGCATAACACACAGCGCAAACACATTTCACGCGTACACAGAGTAAGCCCGTCCAAACAATACTCACCATGTTCCCCAGCCAGTGATGCCAATAGATTGCAGCACATGAACTCCAAACTGACAGATATAGATGAAGAAGAAGACAAAGAAGCGAAATGAACTGTCACTCCTGCAGTGGAGAGAAAGAGATAATAGTGAGCTGACCACAACCAAGGTACCTAAAGAATCACTGCCTAAAATGCAGAATGTGCCACATGAAATGACCTGTGGTGTTTTTTTTTTTTTACTATATCCTCCATATGTTGAGAAGCCAAATGTTCATGTTTTGTTTCCAATCGTCCTGTCTTGCATGGAGCGCAACGCTAGGAAATGTCATAATCCTCTACCACTCTACCTCAGTCTCTGTGTCAAACGCTGTAGGAGCAGTTGACAAGCTCACCTGAAGGCCCCGTAGAGCGGTCTGTACCAGCAGACAAAGGAACAAGGGGTAAACAGCATGAACCACAGCATGGCCAGGCCAAAGTCCACGCCGTGGTCCGTGTCTACGATAAACCACGCCATGCAGCCAAACATGTTCACAAACAGCGTCCCTGCATGAACTGCAAGGAAGAACAAGCACATGAAGGTTGGATTGGTTAGGCATGGTTTAATGTGAACCAATTTACGTACATCTCTGACTGGAATATAATCAATAACATTAACGCAGGTGTGTGTTTTATAGCAAGTGGCCTTCTACCTAATAATTTGTATTTGGTTAAAAAGTTGGAAACTTTATATGTCTAGCATGTGATAAGAAGATGGAGATGTTTGAGGCATTCTGCCTGATTCACTCACACATCCACAGGTTGTACATGATCTTGACAGTCTTCTGGAACTCTACAGGAATGTCCACTGCGATGTCATGGTAGAAACACGGTCCGACAGGGAACTTCTCCGGCAGCGGGGGCCAGTTGTTTTTACGACCTACATTGACCAAGGCAGTATTACTGGACTGGCATCTCACACCTGACCGTTTATTTAGATCAGGACCGATGAGACAGATTATCAATGCTCTATATACATCAAGTAGCGGCGGCCGCTCCTTCTTTTATGCCGGTGCTTTATCAACATTTTAGAAAATGTCTTTAAGTCGCCTTGACTGTGTGCAGCTGCTCGACTGCACGACTTAACTCCCCTCTCTCTCTCTCTCTCTCTCTCTCCCTCTCTCTCTCTCCACTTTAAAGAGTGCATCGCGTCATGCATCTTACTAGCTTGATGAAGGGATGCCCAATAATTGCCACTTACTGTTAATATGCAGTGTGAGAGGCAGACAATAGTGTAAAGTTTGTTAAATGCAATGTCATATTTTTAAATTACCGACTGATATTCACTCCGACCACCAAAACACGCACCATCCAGGTCTAACAAAAATCTATCCCCCCCATTGCTTAAAATAATCCTAGAGGAAACACTGGAGCTCATGTAAGACAAGGCATTTCTGCCCTATTCATTCTTAGCAGGAACACCTTTGGAAACACAGGGAGAACCTAAATGCGGCAAGTGTCTTCCTCTGTTCAAACTCTTGACTTCAAGCTCCTTTTCTGTGTCTATTTAATTGACCTGGAGCCTCTGTGAAAGACAGACTTACCTGCGCCGTGGGACTGTAACTCTCTCTCCCGGCGATCGAGCTCTGCCGCCTTCTTCTCCAACTCCTCCTGCCTTCTCAACAGCTCAGCCTGAGCCCGTGCCTGGTCCTAACAAACACATAGGTACACTTTAAGCTAACGGCTTTTGTAAAATCAAACAAGCCAAGGTCTGGAGATGGTGGTATTCCCTTCAAATGGGCTTAGGACTGGGATGAAAGAAGGGTTTGTGATTTCAGACAGAACAAAAAGTTGCTGTAGTTAATTTGAGTTTCTCCTTTGGTTGTGAATGTGTGCGCTAGTCACATGGGTACAGCAGGGAAAACAACACTGTTCTGTTGTGATCAGAGGGAGAACACAGGGATCTAGTGGACATGAAACTAAATCAGACGAACACAGTACCTGATTCAGCCGCTGTAGCAG
This sequence comes from Typhlichthys subterraneus, assembly GCA_027564835.1. NCBI lineage: Eukaryota > Metazoa > Chordata > Actinopteri > Percopsiformes > Amblyopsidae > Typhlichthys > Typhlichthys subterraneus. Next base: position 521,245 of record JAODUH010000024.1, on the reverse strand, counting down.
AGGACAGACAATAGAAAATGTACGGAAGGCAAAGGGGAAAGGTAAACAAAGGCTGTGTGTGTGTGTGTTCTACCTGAGTCTGTTGCTGTGAGTATGCTGGAGGCTCTTCTGTCGGTTTCATGATGGCAGGCTGTGTGTTTTGGGAGGGGGCCGGGGTGGGTTTGGGGGCGTGTCCTGGCTGTGCCTGAGCACACATATACAGGAATGTGTTAGTGTATGAACATAAAGGCCAGTCTGAATGTGAAAGTAGGCCAAAGCTGCTGTCAGTGAAATCTGCAGTGACTGAGAAGTTTGGGTTAGGAGATGAAGAGAGAAATGCTAAATCCAGGTCAACACGAGAAGCAAAGAGACGGGCTCTACCCTCAAAACACACACATATGTGCACAACTAGACAGGCAAATTCCTCCACCAACAAAAGATCATAGAAATGGTGGTTAATCTCACCGTTCTGGCATCTGTGAAGGGGTTATATTCCTCTAGTCCACCAGGGGGAACAGACTGGGTGACCTGCGTCACAGAAGGGTCCTACATAATAAGAAAAATCATGTATAATCATTATAGTGTACCATATCATTCATATAGTATCATAATGGAAAAATCACTACATAATAGGAAAGATCATATAGAAAATCATACTACGATATATAATAGTAGTTATATTATAATCTACAATATCAAAGCAATTGCTAATGTAAAATTCCTATTCACTGCATTATCTGTCTTGTATGAAATGCTAGGTGATTGAAGTTCAAGTGCAGGTACAATCTGCAGTTACGTAAGGTAGGTACATTTACAAGGACACAAAGTATTCCACTGTGATTGTCTCCTTTTGCATAAGTAGAAAGAGATGTAGGCTCTGATCCATTTTGCTTACAATTAGTAAAGTAAGTTTTACAGATAACACATACAGTATATAGTCCAACTAAGTACTGTAATCCATCACAGCTAAACTGTAAAAAAAAATGGTCTGATAGGTATAACGGTACCGGTACAGTTAGCAAAACAAATACTGTACCGTTACTGGTACAGTAGACAAAGGTGGCCTGTTACCGTAACATATTTTTGTTCAGTTGTTATAACAATTAACAATTAATTCAAATCTTTCATGAACTCGTCTTTTCTATGTAGTGTAGCTGAATGCCTGCATGTCATGGGTGTGCAATATACATATTGAATGGCTAGCTCGTTCTACAACATTAGCAATAACTAGCATCCAGTTAGCCGTAGCTATATGCTACTGTACTCTGCTGTCATTCAGCACCGTTTGGTAAAGGGAGGCTGGCCTGGCTAAGCTAGCTGGCTACCTGAAAAGGGTTGCTGAAATCTGGGTCTGCGAACGGATTGCTGTCAAAATCGGACATTGTGGAACCTCCAAAAAGCGGTTGAGTATCTGGAAGAGTCCCCCGATTTCACGGGAAAGGTTCAGTCGCTTGGTGTGCCTAACCAGTCTGCGGCCTTTCTGTCTCCTCCCGACAGACCAGAGAGACCCGCTCGCTTACTGTAGGAAGCTAACTAGCCACTAGCATAAAAATGGCAGGAAACATATATCTATGGCAGGAAACGATGCGTGGTGATCTTCCGTCGATTACGTCACGCTTTCAGCACCACGGACAGAGACAAAATCAGGGCGAATGACAATGACAGGCAATCTGATAGACCACTGTCAATTACGTGCATTGGTTTTGTAATTGACCTACGTGACAATACGCAGTCAAAACTGTCACAATGGTGAACGGATTGGTCTAGTTTTGATTCATGTGTTTTTGGAATTAAATGTTTACCACATTTGGGCCTACCAGTCTACTCACCATGGTGGGCTACTCAAGCTTCAAAGGTGCAGTGGTCATAGACTATTTTATTTGCCTACATAGGCCTACATAGTCTATTTGTTACCATGTTATTGCTGGTCTTGGAGCTTGATGTTAACATTTCTATTTCAACAATAGGCTAGCGCCAATATTTTAATTATATGACCAATATGTCTAGACGGACCTTTGTTCTTCTGTGATTACAGATACATTAAATAAACCTTAGAAACTAGTCACAAACAAACACATCTAGGCCATAACATGTTTTGGTTGGTTTAAAATAGTAGCCTAGTTGCACAAATCTACCACTTGGTGGAGCTATGAGGAAGGATGTGGTCTCAACCACAGTTTCTCACAGTTTCTCATTTGCCATCAATTTATTTTCATCCAAACGAAGGGTGACCATGTGAAGAACATCAGATCAGTTGACAGCCTGTAAATGTGATTTAAACATTTAAGCCCCATTTACTCAGATTAAATTTCAATTGTAGTACAAATGATATTAGGTGGGAATTTAGCACTATCTGGTAAAATATGGTGGGTGAGCCATATTCATTTATTTGAATACAGTTGTTCTAATGAGGATAATATGCCACTTACAGTTGCATTTTTTTATTTGTTGCCATTCCTTTCCCCTTTAACACAAACGGTAAAATAATTTAAAACGTCACATTGCTCCGTGGGTTTACGATAGGCTACATAGTTTACTTTAAAACCTGTAACTAATGAAAGGATATCTAGAAGGCTGAAAAACATGGTGAGGACTGTAAATAGACACAAAGTGAAGCACTTTTTTGGAAAACATATAGTCTATTGTATTTGTGTGTGAGAGATGGGTGACCTGTCTTCCCTTGTCTTTTCTTAGGTGACTCTGTGGTTGAGTTCCATAGATTAGTGTGTGGAAACAACCACTTTGGTTAATAGATGATACATTAGGCTCCTAACCAGTTGGCCATGGTCATTTAAAAGGTTCATTAGGTCGTTGACCAGACAGGTGAGGCTCACTCCCTAGCGTTGACTTTTAGATAGCAAAAAGAAGACAGAGATGGGGGGGAGACAGAGAGATTGAGAGAGAGAGAGAGAGAGAGAGAGAGAGAGAGAGAGGGAGAGAGAGAGAGAGAGTAATCAGTGGCTAACAAGAATGTGTTAAAAGCCACAGAGGTAATTATCCTTGTGTGGGTCTGAATGCAAA
>JAODUH010000024.1:493589-515358 GCA_027564835.1 Typhlichthys subterraneus | reverse complement strand
TCTCTCTCTCTCTCTCTCTATCTCTCTCTCTCTCATGTACAGTGTACGTGTGTGTGTTGTGTCCATGTGTGTGAATGTTGTTCCGCACATACTCTTCAATTCGATTTGCTGATATAGTACCTCTCTCATATTTCATGGGCTAATGTTCCCCCTACCTACCTCCATCTGTTTTATTATCACACTGAATATGTTTGTCTAAGGATATCAATAGCCATAAACAAAGCCATGCCTCTTTCACCTCTTTCTCTGCGCCCTAATCCATGTGGCTCTGCCAGAAACAAAGCTGCTGTCTGTCCCATACCTGGACACAACGTACGTGCATTACTTCAATGCATATAGAGGAAAAACAAACAATTTCATTTTCAATCAAAATGTGGGTCAATAAATCCAACACGCACACGCAAATACAAGCAATATGCACATAAATGCAGGCATGTGCTCACACACACACACACACACGCACGCACACACACACACACACACGCACACACGCACACACACGCACACACGCACACACACACACACAGTGACTCATGCGTTGACTGAATGTATGCTCTCCTATTACAGACAGTAATTACCGTCAGTCACCCTGTGTGTCCATAACAAGCCGGCATAATGCCCTAATCAGGCCTGGATTAATCCAACCCTCTCTCTAATCACTCTAAAAGTGATTTATATTGTTTTTCCTGTTCGGAACAAATGAAATCTGTAGCCTAAATTAATACTGGCTTTTCATCACGGGGAAGTTAAAAAGCCAGTAACCATCACATTCCTGTCATTAAGGCAGCATTTGAAGAGGAAAACACACACACACACACAAAGCACACACACGCACACGCACACACACACACATATACATGCATGAAGCATTTTCCAAATTTTGGCAAATTGTAAACCCAAGCACACACGCACACGCATTTACACTACTTTGAAAGCAAAAACATTTGTCTTCTACAGAGAGTTAATCATTAGACGGAACAAACACGAAGAAAAAAGTATCAGGATACATTTTTTTCGGTATGTAATTACTTGGCCTTCCTTTAGCAGTAATCTGAAAATGACACAAACATTACCATAAGAGAATATAATGATAATGCTATCCCAGTCATGTATTTAAGATGAATACCGTATGCTAGAGCCACACTTAAGTCAGTATGTGAGTCAGTCAATCTGCTGTAGTGGACAATACATCATTTCTGATCCATCTGCCAATTATTCTTGTGTAAAACATTCTGTATCTTATTGCACAAGTCATTTGTCAAATGTTAGCCACATTCTTGCAATTTGTTGCTCTCCATCTCTCATTTAAGACAGCATGCATCCTATTTTAGTATATGCATCCAAGTTTGTTTCATTTCCATTGTTAAACAAATCAATTCCATCCCACCCTCTTCCCACTGTTTTTCATTAGGAGCTACAGAGACCAGGCACGAATGGTAACGGAATGTTGAAATCTCCCTGTTCACCCTTCATTGTGTGCTTGGAATACAAACCGAGTCAGACACACACACACACATACACACACACATATACACACACACACATATACACACACACACACACACACACACACATGCAAATTGTCAGCCAATCTGGTCCAGCTATTTGGAGCTGGAGGCTCCATATTCATTCCCTGTGCCGTACAAACACAGTGCTAGGCTAAACATGTGTTTTGAGGGATACACCTTTTAACCCTCACTTTCTTTATCTTCTGTATGTCTAGCTTTTCCTAACAAAGATGTTTTTGTACATATTTTGGAATGTTTCAGCATTCACATTAATAATTGTGCGTGTGAAATATATTTGCATGCATATTCACTATTACAGTATTTACATATTGTGAATACTGACATCATCTTAAAAGTGGTGGAATATGAGCGTGCACGTGAACACAGTCCCTGTCTCTCACCTTTGTCTTCCTCCATCTCCTCTGTCTCTGCCCCCTCATCCAGCTCTCCACTGTTCTCTTCATGCTGTGTAATTCTCATCTTACACACTCTGTTGCCCTGGACGATGAATAATGCATGGTGTGTGAGAAATTCTCAATCTCATGCTTGGCTCCCAGCGAGCATTACGGGGCTTGCATCTCTATTACCGAGATGAATGGGGGAGAGGGGAAAATATCACATTGGATATGCTCTGACTTCATTGTTTGTTTTCAACAGTAAAGCCCTAATTTTCCTGTATACAATGTATGATTTATGGCCATACTGTATGCACACAGTTGATTGAAAATATTTTTCTGTAGTTATCATATTCCTTTCCAGATAAAAAAGTGTAAGAAACCAATCAATTAAGATGACCAATAGATGTGAAAAAAATATTAACTGTTTACAAGTAAAATTTAGAAATATACTGTATTCAATTTTCCTCTAATGGTTTGCATACTGCCTGGTACAGTATATAAATAATCAATTATTTTTGGTTTTGTTCTAAAGAGAAACGAGACATAGCATAAAAATTTTGAAAATAATTAAATCTGCTGTATATTACGTTTTTGCTAAGTGAGATCGTATTCTTTTTCCACTTTTGATTAATGTTACTTCCTTTCTTTCTTATTCCTCAATATAATTGGTAACATGACAACCTACATTGCCTTCATGGAGTGTATTTGTGCAGAGGCATATTACTGTATATTCCCTTTCAAATGAAACAATATACAATAATATATAGTACTGTAGAGTATACTAGTGCATACAAAGTGAAGCCACATATTGAACAACCCAGGAGAAAAGCATTATCCTCAATCATCCCATTTGGAATAAATAACAACCTTTATCTTCTGACACGTCACCTCATTGAAGTGGCTGGGCTATAGTGTCAATGATGCAATCTTTAGTTTCTTCCAGACACAAATATTGCACATAGTAGTTTTACTAGCTTCTTGTCACCTTCCCTTTATTGATTTTCAGTCCTGCCTTTGGGGGAAAGGTGACAGCACATATACTGCGCTGCTATTGGGAAGCAATAAGCGCAAGCATCTGGGGACGGATGTGGAAGTTGACTTTTTCAACCACAGCACAGCGGCTTCTGTGCATGTGTTTAAGTGTCGTGTGATAGCAGTGTGTATGTGCACTGGGCCTCCGAGCCACACTTTATGGGGTGTGTACATGTGATAAAAGCACTGAGGAGTTAAAGTGCTTTTCTACCAAGCTCAAAGCCACGTGTCAGCATCAGACCACTAAATCTACAGTTCCCTTGAACGGTCTCCCTTCCTCTGATAGTCTATCATTCCTCTGTTTCAGGTGGCTAGCCACTGCGGCGGACAGGGGCGAGTCCTTGAGGAGATCATGTGTCTGTGGAAAGTACAGGAGAAGCGGCGGTGTTTGAGCTTTAAAACGAATGTCGCTGTTATTGCTTCTCTCCCACTGTCTCCTCGCTCTGCTTCTCTCCAACGTCTCTATGAGAGTGCCTCACGCCTCGGCGCGGTGCACTGTTGACACGGCAGCTGTTGGACTGTTTCACAGGTGCATGCCGTGGTGCCCTACTGCTATTATTATGCTAAATGCAATTATCTATTTAGAGTTTAGTGGTGACCTTGTTTCATTGTATTTACAGCAATGTGTTCGGTTCATCGTGCATTTCATTTTCTGATTGTTTTTATTTCCCAGCATTTCATAATATAGGTACAGCACAGTATATGATAAATGATATATCACATATTTGCTAAAATGTCTTGGTACTAATTCCTATAGAAATGCTCCTTCTGTTATTTGCATGTATGGCTATAGGTCTGTCCTTGCTGAATGAAGCCCAGATGAATTACGTTAACGACCTGGGCTCTGTGCCGCAGCACTGCTCCCAAATTAATATCTATGCACTGGAGATATACGACAAATAGATGGGAATAGAAACCCAATATTCACCATGGGGTACTGTGCACACTCACACACACACACACACACACACACACACACACACGCACACAGACCCTGACAGGCAGGCTATTATCCCCCAGCCCGGGCTTCCGTAATTGGCTATCGCTTTTTACAAATGTGGCTCCGTCTGACTCGCATATCAGCCCCCCGCCTCATCAACCGTGTAGGGGTCACCATGTCCGTGCCTGTGTGTGTGTGTGTGTGTGTGTGTGTGTGCGGGGGTCCATCCGTAGGGGTCACTGTTCCCATCCTTCTCTGTGTCTCCATGTCACTTTCTCAGTTCAGTCCAACGGTTGCTAAGTGTCCGAGAGGCTGGATCCTCTTTAACCGAGTATTTAGCCATTAGTCCACTAATAGCATCAAGATCATTTCAACACCAGATAGCTTGTAATGACATATTAGCTTAGATGTGGCTATCAGTTAGTCTGGACCTGCCGCGGAGGTCAGGTCTTATTTCTCACACAAATATAGATATCAAAATCTATTTCGGAATCTAAATGTACAACTCTAATTATTATTTTGGGATTTTGTACTGCACATATAGATACAATCAGTAGCCTACACATTCCTGTGTAGCTTTACATTTGTCAGCACCTATGGTAAATTAACTTACCTAAATCTGTGGCTAGCAGATCTGTTTTGTGAATCATTTTGGAATAATTTTGAAGCGTTCAAATTCATGCCACAAAATTCTTACAAAATAATTAACAAAAGAAATCCAAACATTTAATATATGTACATTTTTGTATTGATGTAATTTATGCTATGATATTACAAAATATCCTGTTCAGATATATACACTTTCCACTCAAAAACAAAATCATCCCTCTCAGGCTAATCTTGTCCAAAATAACCTTCCATGTTTGCATTGCTTAAAGTCCCTCTGTGATGAACCAATGTCTGAAAGTACTTACCATACCAAAGCTGAAGGAACCCAAGCATCAAACATTAAAGGTATAGTAAGTCATTCTCGAGAACTCAAATCAAAACAAAAAAAACTCTCCCTTTAATGCTATAGGGTGCTCCCTCAAAGCTCTGCCTCAGACATTGGCAACACATTGTGAAGGCTATGTACAATGTTGTGTGCGGCCTGCCACTCTTTGTGTACGTTAGTTTATGGAACTGTCTGTGTACGGCTGTGTAGAAGTCCTGGGTTATGCTTTCAGCATGCAGTGCAGCCATGCACAGACAACGGTAAGCTAGCTAACCGCAAGGAGAATTTCACAAAATGTTATCTTATAATTGCTTACATACCTTTACACATCACATTGTGCCAGTTGACTCAACACTCATATTACATATTACCACCGTATAACGTATATGCATTCTAAATGTTATTCTAAACCATATGCATTTGATGTCATGTTTAATATAGTTCACATTATTATGAAAATAAATAATTTCTAAATTCTTATTTAGAAAATAATCATGAGAATACATTCTACCAGTAATTCTATATTCTACCAGTATTTGTACCTATAATCATCTTTGCTGAAAAACTATTTCCAGTTTGTCACATTAGAAACAAGCGATTTATAGTATTTCATGAGTTGATCATATTGTAAACTTGTACTGTATGTCCATTTTTATTTTGAGTATTTATGTTTAAATTATAATAAAATAGGAATTTGCAATTACTTCTCCTTCTTTCAACTTTTCTTTTAAAAACTATTTAGGCCATATTCAAGTAAAGTGTTGAACATGTAGGTTATCTGTGTCATAAACCTCTGTTTGCAATGTATATTGTCTTTATTTATATAAAAACCACGCAGAAAAACACAAGTGGATTGAACTCTTAACATGTCACTCTCCTGACAAAAACGTAACTTATTTGAGTAATAATGACCTGACCACAAGAAGGGGCTTCTTAATGCTAAAATGGCTTCAGGCATAATTGGGTTTATTTAAACCTATATTCTAAAAGGTAACCGCTTGCCTGTCATACTTTTGCACCTTGTTAATCCTTAACCAATGAATTAACCCTCATTACTGTTAGAATACTGATAAACCTTCTCTCTCCTGCGATATAGCCTCCATCCAGCTCTGTGATGGGAATGTCTGGGGTCAGTGATTCTGTCCTGTGTCACAGCTCACAGTTCCTTTTGCATCCAGATTATTATTCTGACCTTCGTTCAGCCTGCCATCTGACCACAAACCCACTTTAAAGCCCTACTCTTCCAGCAGCCAGCTGCTCCCCACACAGCCACCATTGCTTATGTTTGGTTTTCTGACTCACCAAAAGTGCTAGTTGGAAAAAAGGAATAGAAATATTGAAGCAACATAAGAAATCTACCCTTACGCTGCTGCTGTGATGACAGAGCAGAGGCTGTGAGCTGAGTGCTGCCTTGAGATGGGCTTTATCCTCAGGTGTGATTTAAACCAGGCTCCGCTGTCTGAAAATAAAACACTGCTGTTTACACAGTCAAGTGCTCTCAGTCCTGTGTGTGTGTATGTGTGCGTGTCTTTGTGCCGTGACTTCATTGACTATTTAGGCGTTTCTGGAAACATCTAAATCCCAGTGCTGTAAATGTGAATTCAATAATAATAATAATAATAATAATAGTAATAATAATAATAATAATGCACAAAAAATTGTGAATACAATGTTGTCTCCACAGAATCCGGTGTGCTTCTGTGAGAAAGTGTGTGCGTGTGTGTGTGTGTGTGTGTGCAGAGGCAACGTGACCATGCGTTTGCATTCAGATGAACGTCCGGTCTTATTGCGTGTGACCTGCATCTCTCTGGCTGCTTGCTGTCTCGGATAACATTTTGACATTCCAGTCTCCTCTCTCAGACGCTGCACTGCCTTGCAGCCCGCGCTGGACGGGGGGCCCAATGATAAGGCTTCACTCACAATTAGCAGGCAGGAGCAGGGAGGCGAGAGGGGGAAATTGAACTGTCAGAGAGAGGAGAGGAGAGGAGGAGCGGAAGAGAGAGGAGTGTGGAGAGTGGAGGGGGGCGAGGGGGTGACCCCATCCTGCAAAATGGAGCCCGTCATAATTTGTTCATTTGGTGCCCATCAGACTCTCCCCTCTCTCACACCACTTCGCTGACCTCTCTCTCTCTCTCTCTCTCTCTCTCTCTCTCTCTACTGTGCCAGCTCTCCTCTCTTCCTGCCTGCTTCCTGCTCATGTCCTCATCCCTACTTCTGTGGGTCTTTTAACAGAATAAACCGCCCGCTCTGCCCTTCATTATATCGCACACCTATGTGATTACACATTCTAACCCCTCAATTCTCAATTAATGTGCTATTTTCTATTAACTGACTCAGGCGAGGCTGTTTAAAAGGTAGCATGTTGTGGAGGCTGAGCGTCAGCAGCAGCAGCCAGTATGACCGTGCCTGCCTCTCTGGAGCGTGTCATGGATGGTAATGTTAATGTTAAATAAGCAGAGAAGCTTTTAGCAGCACTGTATTTAAACACTGATGGGCCCTAATGAGATAATACTGCTGAGAGCAATTAGCCTGCTATACACAGAAAGGCCAATTCACACGAACACGCACACATGCACACACACACACACACACACACACACACACACGCATGCACACACACACACACACACACACACACAGAGCTGCAGGTCAGGCGAGAAACAACACTAGGAAAGAATTCAAGATTTAACCTTTACTACAGCGATATGAAGGTTATTTCAAATGGCATTTTAGAGACAAAACTGCATATCTGATTTTTCCCAGACAAAACACCTACCGGTGGCAAACCATTTGTACCTGTGAATTGCTCTTCTTTCCTCCCGGCTGCTCCACGATGATTGTACATCGTAAGCACACACGGTAACAGGTTTACAGCTACAGTACACATCAAATGTATACTCCTCGCAAACATTGCCTGTGACCATTTTAAATTGAAGGCTTGTCTGACTACAGGCTATAGATACAGAATATAGTGACGTCCATATCTGGTGTCCTGGAGAAATGGAAGAATAAACTCTAAGTCTAAGTGATATTTGTAAAGAATGTATTCACACAGACATGCATGCAGAAGGGCAGGAACACTTGCACACACACAGGTGACACAAGAAATGGACAAACAATATATAAAACAAATTACACATGTTCTCTACACATCTTACACCCTATCAATTTGCACCATTTATTGTAATTAGTGCTTAAATTATGAAATTAGTTATCAATCAAACATTAAATTATGGACAGATGTCTATAAATTATGTATTTTTATGTGTGTACTTTAAGACAGGGATTCCCAAACTTGTTTGTGCCAAGACCCACCTATAGAGGACTAATCTATTTAGAGACCCACCAAACAAAGTATGTCAGTTTCAAAAACCTAAACATTTTAGCTAATGCTATACCTGTGTGTGTGCGCCAAATATTTTAGAGCCAAGCGCTCCAGAATATATGGTGTGCACGCGGCTATATCATCCAATCAGGAACAATATTTTGCCGCAACCTTACTCACGACCAATGAGTGGAACAACACGATAATAAAGCGCGGACGCCTTTCATTGTTCATTGTTCATTCATTCAATGGCCGCTTGCAATTTACCTGACCCGCTCACTCCCACTCAGTGACCCACCTGTGGGCCCGACCAACAGTTTGAAAAGCATTGCTTTAAGCTATATGCGTGTTCCTTTGTAGAGCTTGATATAAATATAGGAGTACAGTCCAAGGTCTCTCTCTTTATCTTTGTGTATAAATGTCTGCGTGTGCTTGCACTTGAGATGCACACAGACACTTACGCGCATGCACACACATTTTTGCTGACATATCAGAAGTCATATTACATGTGTTATTGTATTGTGTGTCCACCATCTAAACAGGTGCCGTTGTTAAACTATCTGCGCGTTTGTGTGTGTCAGCGTGCACAAGTGTGTGCGTGTGACAGGGAGGATACAGGTGTTGTTAGCAAGCTCTGAAGGTGACTGCTGGTCTCATCCATCAAACAGGCTTTCCTCAGGCTGATCCCTAATGGAGCCCCTCAATCAGAGCCGCTGCCTGTCAGTCGCACTGCAACAAAATGAGGAATCAGGCAACTGGTAGCACAGCCAAGGTGGTGAGTCATATAAAGGGGACAAAGTGATAAAGACCACCTCGTGTCCAGCCTGTTGATTAGTATTGAGTGATCTCAGCCCTCTGGCCGTTCATGACAGAGAGAGGATATCAAGCTGAACAACTAAAGGTAGTTTCCTTGTAGGTTCATAGAACGTGACCTGCAGCATCAACATGACATGAGGTACTGTATTAGCAGTAAACGGCATGAATGCTAATGTCAGTCTATGGCTTTAATAGCATTCTTTCCTGAAATATGCCCCGTTCTGGTAAAGTATGATGGCATAACGAGACAGAGACAAAACATGTCAGAGGTTTTTATTTTTAATTTTACATAATTTACAGCCCTGGTGTAAATGGTAATGACAAATTGGTTAAGGCCTCTTTGTGCATTCAAGAAAACTATGCAGGCTGTTAAGATGTTTCTCTTCATGGGCCAATATAATTCATGAAAGAAGGGCTGGCCCAAAAATAATATTCACTTTTTCTCTTGTGATCTACTTTGGGCTTCTTTGGTTGAAACCCATTTCTGTCCTCTGTCCACCATGATTTGATTTGAGAACTTAATATATAAAAAGCCTCTACCTGCTCTCTGTCTCCAACTGCTCATTCTCTCAGCTTTAAAAGCATAAAGCCTGTATTATTGAAAAGGCCCCTATACACCCCAGTCGAGATGTCCGCCAATGAGGGCGGAATGAAAGGAGATTGAATGCCCTGGGTGCAACAAAAGTGATGCCTAAATAGATTCATTATATGCCATGTATGTGTTTATATGTTGTGCATAAATGTTCCTATGTTTCTTGATATGTGTGTGTGTGTGTGTGTGTGTGTGTCACAACAAAAAATAACAAACAAGTCCATTCACTCCTCCCTGTATGATGCACAGTAGGTGGTGCTATTAATATTGGTAATAGCGGATATTGATTTGGAGGCTTGCACATACCCATACATAGTATAGCTGTCTGCTGGTGGGCTCACCAGCCACCATACGTCAGTGTCAGGCTGGGAACACCAGAGGAGGTGTCAGTAGTACCCATCTGATATTAATCAGAGAAACACACTGTAGCCTCCCACCAGACATGCTGTACCGTTATTAAAGAAGGGATAACAGGAGATAAAACATTGAGATGGATCATTTCAAATATAGAATGATTATACGTAGAGTAGGTCTATATATACATTTATATACATTTATTATATGCAGTTGTTGTTGCTACTGAAACGGTTTCAACATTGGGAAAATACTGGGAAAAAATATGGTTTTTAGAAACCACTTTTTCCAACCACAAAAATATTTGTGGTGTAAAGTGTGTATGAAGCCAGCTGGACCAATATTTTGTATTTTCTACAACACACTGTTACACTGACATTAAATGTGCCTCATAACGCAGAAATATATATAGAAATACAATATATACTGTATGCATTACAGAAATAATCATTATTTTTCACTGATTCTTGCAATAGGATTTTTACACCCCAATGACATACCAAGGATATTTATTGACCTTGATCCTCATTTTCAGAATGTGTGAAGATAATGCATTTACTGTAGATGTTTTCATCTGTTTGCAACTATATTAAATTAAACAACATTACATTAATTAACCTGCCACTCTATAGCTTCAATACAATATATTTACAGTATTTAGCATATATTTTGAATATGTCAACCAAAAACATTTGTCATTTACTTTATAAATCCACCAGCCTTCGTAATCATTATTTTATAATAATAACATCAGTCACCAGGGCTAACTAATGTTTTTAAGAAGCTACAGTATATACACTGTAGTAAGTTGATAAAATATGCACACAGCTTATGGTCTAGCATCTATTGCAAGTGAGGGGTTAAATCATGACAAATGTCAGCCAGAGGACGTAATACTAAGGAAAGGAAACTACGGTGTCAGGGGTTTAACAAAAGTTCCATCCGCTTTGAGAGATTGAAGCATGTGCTATTCTCTCTCTCTCTCTCTCTCTCTCTCACTCTCTCTTCCTCTTTTTCCTTTCTCTTACTCTCTCTCTCTCTCTCTCTCTCTCTCTCTCTCTCTCTCATTCTCTGAGGCTAATGAAGGTTCCTTGGTTACAGTCCATGATTATCATACAGATAGGATCATATCCCATTGATTTTATGCAGATGATCACCTTTCTGTATACACAGGGCTGATGGTGGCAGTAATTTACACAAGAAAATCAATTATCTCGCTCGTCCGCAGGAGTAATTGTTTATTATTTTCCTATTAGACAAACAGTGTTGATCAATGTTATGGAAAGATTGCCCATGAATACTATCAGCATAAATATATTTGCCTTGGACATTAGCCCTACTTCTCCTCTAATGACCTATACAATGTCATTCAATGACATGGGCTAAGATTTACAGTACACACCTGTGTGTGTGTGTGTGTGTGTGTGTGTGTGTTTGTGTGTGCATGCGTGTGTGCGCAACTCACGTGAATGTACTTTCATAGCCAGTACATCCTGTCACAAAACATACAGAGGTGAATACTGTACTGTATATTGATCTCTACATAAATGTTCACAGCTAAGATTGTATTATTTACATTTTTGTTGAAATTATTTTATTTTCTAAATATTCCCATTAAAGTTTAACTTTAAACATTTAAATCAAAGAAATACTTATTTACATAAAGATGTATTATATTACATGTTTTAAACCGTGACTCACGTTGACTCAAATAGATGTATTGGGTGTAGAATGATCTATTTACAATATAAAGCATATAGAAGAGGCATGTATCTACACATCACAGCTGTTTATGAGGGTAAGCTACTTATTGGACCTTTATTATGCAATGGGAATATTATCTGGGTGTAGCAGAAAGACACATGAACACACTTCATACACACACTAAGAAGACACACAAATGTGTGTGCTGTTGATGTAAATAAGCAGCGGCTCTCTGGCTCTGTCCAAGGCTCCTTCCCCTGCGCGGTCATGGATTGATCCAGACACAACCTAATCATTATTACCTAGCAGTAATTAGCCTGGCCCAGATCAAAGAATAGCAACGTATCGACCCTCTGATCAATACTCTGATCAGAATACGTGGGGGCAGAGAGGAGGGATGCAGACACAAATACTTGGATTGGAGAAGTATGTGGAAACTGCCTCTGCTTGAGTGTTGGTCCACCTAACACAATAAGCATCTTCTTATAGGTCTGTTAGCGGAGCTGTTCAGGTGTTACAGTATATGTTCCAGTGTATATAGAGAATTACAAAAACACATACATTTCATACTGTAAAGGAGATAATGAAATACAAGGAACTATTATTGAGCCCGCACACCCTCCTTTCACTGAAATCTATCAGAGTGTGTTGAGCTTCATCTCTTTAACTTAAGGAGGTGTGTGTACATAATTGTAAAGTATAGGCCTAATTGCAGGCATGCATGCTGTAATACAATACTTCAGCAGAATGGTGCTATCTCAATCTGAGAGGACCAGTTTTTATTTTTTTTACAGGCGTTGGGGCGCCATTTTGTTTGAACACAAGACACACGGCCAAACAAGCACAGGTGCCTCCTCTGGACAATAAATACCCGCCACCCTTTATATATTTCCCAACGCCGCGTGTTTGCGATGGTACACCCCCCCCCCCCCTTCCTTGTGTGTTTACCTCTCAGCCCGCTGTCTGTCCTGCTGCTTACAGAGGGCTCCTGCTTGGCCAGACAGACCGCTGAGCACAGTTCCGGAGCACTGGCCGCTTTTTCAACACTCTCATCTTCGCTATACTCCCCTGACACTGCTCCTGTCTCGCTCCTCTTCCCCTTCACGTCCTCCTTTCCATCTGGCTCGACCCCCCCCCATCTCCCCCTCGTCCCCTCTTTCTTCTGCTCTCTCTTCTGTCTTTGCCCCTCTCTCTCTCTCTCTTCTCCCACTGCTCCTCTTCTTCCTCACTCGCTGGTTGTTGATTGGGTGTCTGAGTGCTTGTGGCAGCTGTGTGTTGTGTGTAATAGAGCAGAGAGGCTAGTCTGAATACGGCGATAGGAGAATTTGTTTATGTGAGAGATGCATAGATGGAGACAGGTCTCCAGGCGCCATGGGCTCTCTCTCTCGCTGTCATCACGCATTCAGGCCCTGACAGGAGATCTGAGATGGCCAAATATGCCAGGCGCACGCCCCAAATCCCTGAGCTGTACCCCACATTCCAACTGATATGTGCTTGTGTTTATTCAGATTTGACAGGGTGTTTCTGCATATATATATATATGTGTGATTTTGTGCGATAGGTGTGTGTGTGTGTGTGTGTGTGTGTGTGTGTGTGTGTGTGTAACCAAATATTGTGTGCTTGATCAGATCTGCCTGCAGGCCTCTCCCAGGGTCCATTACTGCTGAAAGAGAATAGGTCTACCAGCACCATTCAGTTTGTTTTCATCCCCTTTCTCTCTCTCTCTCTCTCTCTCTCTCTCTCTCTCTCTCTGTGAAATGTTAAGTCTGTTCAGCGGGGCAAGGACTCAGGTTCAATCGCTGCTCTCAGATGTGTGTCCAGCTCAAACAGCTCATTTAGCAGTTCCATTCCCTTCTCCTTCGGTGCAAGTGTGGGGACAAATATATCTGAATGTTTGCGGTGGTTTGTCCAAGTTAGTCCTGTCACTTGAGCCTTGTATCTTCAGATCTTTAGAGTCTTTTCTATTGTACGGTGTGTGTGTGTGTGTGTGTGTGTGTGTGTGCATATGCGGGTATGTGTGTGTGTGTGCTGTTCGAAATGATATGCAGCGATATCTTATTGAAATCAAGCGTTTCAACCCAATAACCGTGGGCCCTTTTTGGTAATACTGTTCTCTCTGGACCTTTTGTTCAGTTGCCATGTGGGCAGCGCTCTGTGTTGAACGCTGCACTGCGTTGAACGCTGCACTGCAGTGGCACTATATGGAAAGAAACCCCAAACAAACTAATCCAATGCCACACAAAATGCTCAGCAGAAAGACACACTTAAGCACGATTAATGGAGACTGAATTCAAGCCAGTCAGCTATACGGCATTGTTTCCATTAGAACATGCTTCCATCAACACTGCCTGTACCTTCATCGTGGCATAGCACAAAGACTAGAGCCTGAAAGCTCAGCCTGTTGTGGCCTTTTAACTGCCTTCAGCAATCACATTAGACGCTCCTTAATTATCCGACGGTTCCCCGCTGCATTGCTCGCCTAACTCCAGCCTGCGGGCCACGCGTTTGCTTACCACCACTCCTCCTCTCCTAAGTGTTCACCCGCATGTAAATTAATCTTGATTCACTTTACCCCGTCCTGCTGAGTGCTACAAATTACCCTATAGCGACGAAACAGCGCAAGTGAAAAAAGCCAAATCGCTGCACTTGATAGGATGGTGCTTGTGTGTTTTCATGCAATTACATTAGGACTACATAATGAATGCTCTCCTGTGAAAAGCGAGGGGCTGTGGGTTTTTAATTCAACCTGAATGGCGAATGTTTGTGCGTCTCTCTCTCTCTCTCTCCCTCTCCCTCTCGCTCTCTGTATTTGCGTTCTCCCGGAAGAAAGCTTTAATGAGAGAGGCCTCTATTTGGGGAACTACGACTCACAGCGGCCTCCTCCTACATCAGCACCCAGGGCTCCATTTGCAGGGCCCTGACAAAATGAACCGTCTTTGTGCCATCGCCTCTCTAATTGGCTGCGGAAGAAAACAGGCTTTTCACACAAACATAAGCAACACATTCACTTATGCCGCAGCGGTTGTCTCTCCGTGAACGCTAATAGGAAAGAGCTTTAGGCTTTTATTCAGCTGAACAGAAACAACTCTGACTTGAGTGCTTCTGTCTCGGCCCTCGCCGCTCTTCACAAATCTCCCTGTCGTCTTTTATGGCTTTTAAACCACAGCTTTAATGTTCATTCTTCGCTGATGGACGCTCACTCATCCCTCGCTCGCTTGTCTGGTGGAGAGAATACGTCTCTTAAGAAGTCGCTCTTGTGAGTCTGTCTGGACAGAAGCACTGTTGTTGTCCGTGTTTGATCTCACAAATATTCTACTGAATATGAAATACATTAAATAACCTTGTGACAAAGCAAGGACGCCGCACGCACCCGTGTGTGTGTGTGTGTGTGTTTGTGTAAATCAATGGCAGTGAATGGGAGGAACCCCTCTACAAACCCTCATCTTTCATCTTGAATAACCAATATCATAAACAGTGGCTACTCATCAATCTCACCTGGGTTCTCAGTACAAACATTGGTAGCAAGCCTATTTCCCTATCTTTCTGCAGACCTTGTGACATTTACAAAATTGCCCTATAGGTGTGTGTGTACGCGCATGTGTGTGTACTTGTGCGTGTGCATGTGTGTGAGTGTGTCCACGCTTGTGTACATATGCATGTGTGTGTGTTGGCGTGAGAGAGACAGAGAGACAGAGAGACAGAGAGAGAGAGAGAGAGGGCGCTGGGATATTTTAGCCTACACGAGATGAGCTCTATGTAATGTATTTTTTTGTTTTTACGTTATTCATTCAAATGTGTTTAGCTTTTGTTACAGTTTTGCAGCTAAACAATTTGGCGTTAGACGTCCAGAGTTCTTTTCCCGTCCCGTTCGTTGGTGGTCTGAAGTGCATCTTCCTGAAAGTTTTGTCACTCCAGCCCTGCAATACATCTACAAACCACTGAGCGGCAGCGCAACGGTGTGTACACAACCTCCGCGGCGCAGGAGGGGGATAGGGAAAGAGTTGTGAGGATAAATCAGGAAAACCAGCAGATATAAAGGAGAGGTAAAGATTGAATTATGTTTAATGATGTCATTTGGAGAGGGCTGCGTTATATTAAAACAAATGATAAAAGTGTGTTTTAATGAGAAGTCATAAAGCCCCACCAGTAGTCTCGTTCGGAAATGGACGCACAAGGTTCTTGGCAGAGTGAAAAAGAGCAGAGTGACTTTGGGATTATTATGAAATGCCTGTTTATTAACACTTAACCAATTCCACGGCAAATTGAGTGTGGTGCGGCGTGTGTGTGCGTGTGTGTGCGCGCGTGCATGCGTGTGCGTGTGTGCGTGTGTGTGTGTGGCCCAAGGTCAAAATAAACATTGTAGGCTATGACACTGCCTCCGGCCAAGACTGATAATCCCTGGATAAATAATAGATGGAGTATATAAATCTATTAGCCAGCACAAGATGGCTGATAAAGACATTTGTTCCTTTGAATGGTGGATTACCAAACAAAGATTGCGCTTGGAGAAACGTGCATGTGTGTGTGTGTGTGTGTGTGTGAGAAAAAAAAGATGCCAGCCTCAAGCCCTCATATACATTATAAATCCATATTCAATTACTTGTATTGGATGAAACACATTGTGTTCCTTTCTCCAAAAGCAGAAAACAACATTTTTGCACTGAAATGTTTTTAGTTTAAATTGTGCCTAATGGAGTGTTCTTCTGCCAACTGTTCCTTTCTACACTAAAACCAAACAAAGTTCTCAGCAACAGCAAAACAAAGGGTGCCACTATGATTAGATGGTAACAATTAAATATAATTATGGTATAATTAATCTCCACACATTTCATTAAATACCAATTCCATATCCAAATAGGGAGAGAAGAATAATATCAATATGCCGCTGTAATTAGTGTGTGATTGACAGCATGCTGAAATAGAGTGTTTTCTATTTACATTGTGTGTGTGTGTGTGTGTGCGTGTGTGTGCGTGTGTGTGTGTGTTTGTGTGCGTGAATGTGCGTGCATGTGTGAGTGTGTGTGCGTGTGTGAAAGGGGAGGATTGTGAAGTGTGTAAAGATAAACTCTCCTCTGTCTGTTGATGATAATCAGGGTTGTTCCCCAGGGGCTGCTGGGACGGCCAGGTTAAGAGGGCATGATCTGTGCTAATTGTTGTACACGAGAGTCTGTTTTGTGCGTGTGTTTGTGTGTTTGCGTGTGTGCTTGTGTACGTCTATGGAATTGTGTGTGTGTGTAGGTGTGTGCATGTGTGTGTGCGTGTGTGCGTGTGCGTGTGTGCGTGTTCCAAGGGGCTCTGGTTCAAATTCTAACTGAATGGAGCCATATGACAATGGGTCACAACCCGAGTGCCGTTGCCATGGCTACGGCATATGAGGCATCACGGAGGGCTGGTATCACCACCCCCTTCCCCCAGCCCGTCCCCATTCTCTGCACTGCACCGTGATCCACAGACCCCGCCCTCTGCCCCATGGGGGTTTGGCTGAATGGGAAGACTGACAGGGCCTGAATGGGTTGGGGTGACAACAGGGTGGTGTCCTATTTGTCCCTAAACGCTTCTCTATAGACCCCCGATAATAGACTGGCTGGCTGCCCCTATGCACACACACACACACACACACACTGCCATCTCCTCCCCTCTGGACCATCGCCCACTCTGTCTCTGTCTCCTTGTCTCATTGTCTCCTCCTTACTCTCTCTGTCTCGCTTTCCTCCCTATCATGTCTCCTTCTCTTCCTATCTCTATTTCTGTCTCTCTCCCCCCCCCACACGCCCCCACCCCTCCATTCCCTCACACGCTCTCTCTTATCTGTTTTTGCGTTCCAGCTGGGTTGGTGGTGGTGGTGGTGGTGGTGTTGTGGTACAGCGTATTGTTGAGGCGTGCTTGTTATGTTGTCGTGATACGGATAGTATCATTAAAGAGCAGAAGCACCGTGCTTGTTACTGACCTCTCAGCTCGGCCGCATTGTCCAGACCCTGCCTGCGTGCTCCACCGCCGCTAATGCGGACATGCCTTTGATGCCGCTCCTTCATTCGTCTATGAACACAGCTGGACAGAGCTTTGATATGCGCCAGTGTTGTTAGTCTGCCGGTGACATGAATTACCGGCGAGCGGCTGTTTAATGACTGGCCTGAGCAACTGAAAATAAAAATAGAAGAGCGTTGAAGCTATTAGGAGTGAAAGGCGCACAAGAAAAACAATTATCAGCCTATATTACAAACACATATCAAACACATATCAAACACAAACAAAATAAATACAGTATACTATATATATATATATATTCACCATGAACCATTTGCATTGTGTTTGTGTGTATGTATGTATTCATCAACTCTGTTTGCATTGGTGTGTATGTTTCTTAGTTATAACATACAGTACATGTTCTCACATGAATGTGCATGGCTATATTGCTGCAAGGCTATTACTTCATCTCATGCTCTGTGTGATGTGTGTGTGTTTGTGTTGCTGTGTGAGCATGCATACATATGTGTGTGTGTGTGTTCGGGGTCAGGAGTGAAGATGTTATGGCGTGGTCATTCATCACGGCGGTGACACGCTCTCCCCTGCGCTCTGCTACGCGGCGGCAATGTTTTATAAAAGAATAACACGTCAGCGCGCGGCCACCAGCCATCCATTACCTAGCCAGGCTCCACACCGCATCGCCACAACCTGCCTTCACGCACCAGCCTCCCTCGGCTTCCCCGAGCGCTGCTCCGCTCCGATGACCTCCCGGAACCCCACATTACCACCGCATGATTCCCTTTGCATTCCATTTGTACGTGTTAATGTCTAGCAAGGCGCTAATGCAGGTGTTTATGTTGGTGAAGGAGAGTTCCAGATCCTTCCTTGAGAGAGTTCTTGAGAGCTGAGTAGAGCCTAAAAGTATTGAGAGCTGAAGTGAAAACATCTTACTGTCCATCTTATGACACACACACAAACACACACACACACACATGCAGTTTAAGGCTCATTGCTCATCCAGCTGACAGTGACAATAACAAACATTGGATATGCCGTTACTACAGTGCAGGAATAAATAAAGTAGAGTAGAGCCACAAATAATAATACACATAACTTTAAGTGTTGCAGTACCATTTAGTGACTCTTAAGTCCCTGCTGGGTAATGCGTTCAGGTCTTCAATGTGCTTTCAGCTCAGGGACACACACAAGAGATAACCTCTCTAACAGTCAAACCAAAATAAAAAGCCACCGTCAGTATTTTGGCTGGTGACAGCCGTTGCTGGGTGGGACAGTACAAGTTTAGGCCCCGGTGAGTTATAGAGCTCTTACGCGAGTTTACGAGGACTATTATCCCTCAGTTAGTCTCGCTTTTATGTTCATTTTATCTAGGCTGGCCTGAAACCATCAATTTAATGCTTTCATAAAAGCAGGTTAGATTGCACTGAGTCAAACAGAACGTGCGCTGACAATCTCCCCTGGTTTAAAGGACAAGTCACAAAACGCAGGCCAAAGTGGAGTTGGGATAGGGGCGATTAGGGGCGGGGAGGCTGCAGCTGAACAACCACACTGTTTTATAGGCACTTCAATAAGCACACGGTTTGTTTTGAAATGCACTATTGTCTCAAAGTATACACGCGCAGCAAGTCATATTTACCCCACGCAGTTCTGTTGCGGTTGGCTGTATTCTACAGTAAGGCCTCCTGTTAGGGGAGCAACATGTATGCCTGGCCTCCTGTCAGACGCACAGCACACCATTGCGTTTCCATGTGATTCCAAGACACATGTGCACGCTCACACATGTATGGCTTGAGTTCAACCTTGTCTCGTGCACACTATACCGTGCTCTCGTTCTCGCTCGCTGGACACTCATATAAAAGGTGTTTTAGTGAAGCAGCTGTTTCAAGTGTATTCACTCTACTCTGCACAGCAGGCAGGCTGCTTTCATGATGTAAAGGTTACTCGCAGCGTAACGTGGTTGACAAAGGCCCAACACTATTCACTTTAGAACAAGTAGCAGACTAAAAAGAAATAAATCAATGAAGGTTGAAACAAAATGCACTGAGCATCCAAGTAGACATTTAATAAAAGCCTGATCCAATTTCAGCTCATTTATGTGCTGTGTCTGCCTCCGCTGTGAGTGTGTACGTGTGTGTGTAAAATCCATCTGCCCTAGTGTGACACCTTGATTTGGAATGGTGCGCAGATCCAGTTGGAGCCTTGACAGACTGTTACCTTGGTGACCAAACAAATCGGCATAAGAGAATAAGGAAACCACTTTGAGATGCTTTATTTATATTGAATGTAATGGCACAAAAGAAGACAGAAGAATATGTATCACTTTTCTAAACATGAGTGAAGAAACTCGACAAACAAACCCTGACATCCCAGAGTTACACTCTCTCTCACACACACACACACACACACACACACACAGGTGGTGAGCGAACATAGGTGTCCCCAGATGTGTGTTTAGACAGGCATGCTGGAATAGGGTGTCAATTCTTTTGCCTGGCCTGTGTGAGCGTGTCATTAACAGACATGGGGTGACACAATAGACTGACATCTCTTCTAGGGAGCCTGTTATTCTCCCTGTTAGCCCTCCACTTTCCCTCCATGCTCCTACTGTGACCTACCCAGCCTGCAGACAACACCGCTTCCACGTTCTTCACCATTTAAGCACTGACTATACATTCATTTAATTCTGCTTTTCTTTTTATTGTGTCATTATTGAGCCTCTCACATGTTGCTGGTGGGGAGAAATATGTTTTTCTCTTTACTTTGACACCACTGAGTTTAATGGCAATGTTGTAAAGAGGTCTGCCAAGTCATTTCCGTCAAGATTTGGCTGCTTTGTGATGTTGACATTGCATGGAAAGACACACCTGCAGCTGAATTACTGGGGGCAAGGGGAGTGTGTTTACGTTTCTTGCTTTGTGAGTGACTGAGTAAGTGTTTGTGTGTGGTTGGGCCCATCCACCATGAACTGGCCCTTATCACAGCGCCCGCACACCTCCGATAGAAGCCTTTCTCATGCATAAGCTACTCATGGTGGGGAAGTACTTACGGGCTTACAAGAGGTCTGGGGCAAAAGAAGAAGAAAAAAAAGTCATGGCTGCCATTAATTGCGATTCTGATTTGAATGAGAAAGCATCTTAATAAAAGAGCCATCGGAGGCAGAGAGGTAAAAGGTTTTACCTTTAACAAGAGCTGCATTAAAACAACTCTGAACTTGGAGAGGGACACTCTGAATACCCCGCGGAAAGCCCCTTTGTAAGCGTCTTTTTCTTGTGCATTTGTGCATCCATGCACGTGCGCTTCTAAGTGCGTGCGTGTTTGTGTGTGCTGGTGTGTGCGCGCGCTGTGCCATGCAGTAGTGATTTATTCCGAGCACAGTGCAGGTAAATTGAAGCAGGGCTTTCAGGTTGGTTTTCAGGTCTGGGTCTAATGAGAACGGCGTTTCCTGTCTCTCCAAACAATACGCCGCTGTCTCTTAAGAGCCCTTCCACCCGCCTGCAGCCTAGCCACTCTACATTAGATCTGTGGCCTGCACCAGCCACTATAGTGAAAGGCCCGGGGCTCTGAAATGGCTGTTTGATTCTCTGCCTGCTTTGCCTCTAAATGAATGATTTATTGGCTGTCAATGAGGAGGCCAAGCGTAATAGACAAACCAGAGCAGCACAGTTGCCGTCAAGAGGACACTGTTGTGGATGTTCTCTTTGAGGATCTCCACAGCTCTGCCTGATGTTGTAATGAAGAGTAAACAACCCACAGGCCAAGGATAGTTTGGCTTGATAGGACTGTGAGTTTTAGTGGAATGCAGACATCTTGTAGTCCACCTTTTATGTTTAAAAACATTTGTACATGGTGCTGTTTGTGTTTAGTTGTAGGGAAATGCCAAATGGTACAACATTACTGTGTATACTGATTATGATTATTAGAGACTGAGGGAAATTACCGTAACACTTTTTGCACTACAAGTCCCACAGTTTAGAATGAATGACAATCAACTATTTTTTGCAACTCATTTGAACTATTTTAATAAAAAACGTATAATATAAATAATAATAATAATAAATACATGGGATTTCCAAGCCACAGATGCATGCTGAAGTGTGCTAAAACAGCTTCAATCAATTAGCACTGGCTAAATAGCCTAATCCACACACACACACACACACACACACACACACACACACACACAC
>JAODUH010000024.1:480172-491562 GCA_027564835.1 Typhlichthys subterraneus | reverse complement strand
GAGAGAGAGAGAGAGAGAGAGAGAGAGAGAGGGAGGGGGGGTGTAGTACATTTGTGTGTATAGGTTGTGTGTGTGTGTGTGTGTGTGTGTGTGTGTGTCAGAGAGGGGGCCTGTGGGATAGGCTAAATAGTCCTGTTATTTATCGTCTCAGAGCGGCCTCTCTGAATGGAAGAGCGGCTCTCCAAATTGAAATATAGCTGAGTTTACCCTTCTGATTACTGCTGTAGTTTACTCCCAGTGCCCGAGGAGATCATTAAACAATGGCCGCCACTATCCGCACAGCTCCACATTATAGTGTAGGATAGATACACAGAGGAACATTGCACTGCATGACACTAATGGACAATAAGCATGTCTCGGAGGCATGCTGTTGTAGCTATTTTAAACCTCATCATGGCCAGCCAATCCAGGTCTGCATCAAGAACGTAATTTCCTCTTGCCTGACAAATGCTTGACTGACACTGTGCCGGTGATTCAGCATGTTTTCTAGATGAGAAAAGGAACTCCAACATTCAGTTAATGGGAAAATCCATTTGAAATGTAAACTGGCCAGCTAATGTTGTGACAGGTACCCTAATTAGTTCAAAATTATAACAAGATGGATATAAATATGTTAATGGTTTATGAATAAACACTGAGCTCATTTGAATGCCTTATTGTCCAACTGAATGTGTGTGATTGATGCTGTGCAACACCCTGGCAGCTACTGTAAGGAAATTAGCACAGCGTTATAAATGTAAACGGTTAACATTGCCACAGAAACAGAAACCATGTTTTGTCCTTTGAGTTAATTTCATTGTGTGTGTGTGTGTGCGTGTGTGTGTGTGTGTGTCTGTCTGTCTTTTCAAAGGTCACAGAAAAAACGGTGGAAACAGGAGGAGAATGGCGACAGACCCCTCCCGAACCCACCACCGGCACCACAACCATCGCCACCTTCCATCATCATCATCATCACCATCACCCAGGCATTTCCACATTGACCTTTGCAGGGATGATATGTGCAGGGTTGGGAGCTGAGCCCTTCACACACGGCTGCTCTGATTACTGCAACATCTGTAACATAAACAGCAGAGCAGGACATCAGCACAACAGACCTAACAGCCATGACATGCAAGTGACAGCGTCAGCTCAAGACAAGATGACAATGATGTTGCTGCCCCTCTGTGTTGATTATGCACAGTACAGTATGCGTGTGCCGGAGACGGGCACTGCTACGCCAGAGCAGTTGTGCATCATGGACGCTTTTTATGTCACAGAATTAAACCTTGACCTATAATTAGCTCTGTGATTAATTTGAACTGCAAAGCGCCGTTTCTGCTGTAATTGTCTCACAGTCTGCTTTCCTGTGGAACATCCCCCCCCCCCCCCCCTCCCCACCCCTTTCTCTCCTTCCCCTCCCAGGGAGAGTCTGAGCTTCTATTAGACATTAGTATGTGTCAGCACGCTGGTAAACCTGCATGGGCAGAAAGATCATCAGCCTTATTTGGTAATAGCAGCATCCGGAATGAATAGGCTTACAATGCTACTGTAACTGTAAAAGCATGAAACCACTGAACGAGGGTCATTTAAAAATGTGACTGCTTAAAGTAAAGTAATAATAATATTAGTAATAGCAATATACAGAGCAATGATCAAGAACCTTGTTATATGACAGATACGGTAAATATGGGTAGAGAATGTTGATACTGTATGAGGGCTATGTGTGTGAAGACTGTAGTGGTGGATTTTGTGCCTGTATCTCTCCCATGTATCAGGCTGTTTTCGTGGCTGTTGTTGCTATCTGTCCTAACACATTTACCTTAAGCCATCAGCACTCATTAAATGCCTGCTGGTGCAGAGAAACAAAAGCCTGCCTGCCAAGCCAATATGCGCCTCTGACATGTCAACCAATCCCCAGACAGTCCTGCAGCCCGGCTGCGCCACAGAATTCTCAAACATATTTTTCTAATTTATGGATGGATAATAAATCAACATTAAGGCTTGGACAACGAGTTATACATCAGAGCCTGCAAACTGGGCCACAATGCAGCAGAGGAAACCAGCCGCACATCTGCCCCGCGTGTGTGTGTGTCTGTCTGTCTGTGTGAACATCCTTGCGTTGGAATGTGCACACATCTATTTGTATGTATTTGTGTGTGTTTGTGTGTCCTCTCTGATGGCCATAGTTTTACATCAACCTCTAAGTTAGTAGAGATGTTAATGTTTCTTAATGTCATTGCTTGGATGTGGTGAGTATGAATATTGTGAACAGGAAATAAGACCATTAGGATTTACTACTGAAGGGATGGTGCTTTAAATGCTTCATAAAATTTTACGCTTTAAAATATGCACGCATTTGCATTTTAATGTCCATGAATTGGCCTTTCCCTGATGTGGTAGGTCATCGGCCCCATAGCAGGTCTTTCTGTTATAGCCCTGCATTTAACAGGTCTACTAGTGTTCTGGTCATAGGAAACACACAGTAAATGCAGTGCAATTCAGTGTTGGGTTAACTACAGCTGTTTGGTTAATCATTATATTATAATGTTATTTTATTCATTTTAATGTGGACCAGCACACTGCAGCAATCACTAAGATGGCACATTTAATAACATTTATTGAAAAAGTCTACTATATGACTGATTAACAAGTCTATTAAATAACTGATTAACATTATTAATAGAGTTACCACATACTATTTTTACCTTTGAGAAAACATCTACAGGCATATCTGTAGATTAGTACAAATTCTTGAACTAATATAGATAGAATATAGTGAAATTATCAAAGCATTTTACAGTTGTATAACTACTCTTCCCTGTTACATTTGATTGGTCTCCATGCTGAAACACATAAGCAAACACTACAGAGATGCTTCAGCATGCACACACAACCAAAGTCCAAACTTAAGGGTGACATATTGTGTTCCATATTCATGTATAGCGTTTCATTTTGTGGTGTGTTTACCAGTGCTGGCTTGACAATGTTTGTCTCTAGATTCCAACTGTCATGTTGTTGATGTGCTCACACTGTTGTCTAAGTGTTTGATGCATTGTGTTGCTGAGCTGGAGTTCCACTCTAAAATTATTAGACCTAATCATTCATTAACCTCCATTAGAGAGATAGGAGGGTAAACCAAATGGCTGATTACATTCTGTGTGTGTGCGTGTGCGCGCGTGTGTGTGTGTGTGTGTGTGTGAGTGTGTAGGCATGCATGCGTGTTCTTGCGTATTCTACCCTTCCAGAAAGTGTGGACGACCAAATGATGCACTCTATATGCACTTCGTATGCATTATATTTATACATAGCTTATCTATCTGCATGTTTGCGTGTTTGTGTGTGCGTGTGTGTGCGTGTGTGTGCATGTGTGTGTCTGTGAGTGCTCATGCATCGAAGAAGGTTTGTCATTCATTAGAGTGGAGCACAATCAGAGGTAAACTAGCCATGGCAGCCTGGCTCATTATAAGCTGAAGGTTTATTTAGAACCTCACACTGCCTCGCTCCCAATCGGCTCGTCGCCATATGCATACAGTAATTGCACAAGTGAGAAGGAGGAGAAGGTTAGTGAGCTGCTGTGTGTGTGCGTGAGACAGAGAGAGGGAGAGAGAGGGAGAGAGAGGGGGGGAGGGAGAGAGAGAAAGAGAGATAGAGAGGGAGGGAGAGAGAGAGAGAGAAATGGAGAGAAAGAGAGAGAGAGAGAGAGAGAGAGCACTACCATGTGTGGAAAATTATTTTTCATTCCATGTTTCGCCTGAGTTCAGCCCCTATAACTGAGGATCTAATCAATCTGCCGGCTATTAAGTTTGTTAATTGATAATGCATAC
The DNA here is from genome assembly GCA_027564835.1 of Typhlichthys subterraneus. Taxonomy (NCBI): domain Eukaryota; kingdom Metazoa; phylum Chordata; class Actinopteri; order Percopsiformes; family Amblyopsidae; genus Typhlichthys; species Typhlichthys subterraneus. The sequence goes on along the minus strand of JAODUH010000024.1, from coordinate 487,759 downwards.
TAATTAGGCCTGGCTCGGTTGCCACAGCGACGACTGGAAGGTGATTGTAGGCACGAGTCCAAATGGACTTTTAAAACGAATAGTGTGAGGTTAAAGTCATCAGGCTAAGGCATGGGCACATGCACGCACCTCTGAGAGCACGCACGTGCATGTGCATGTGCACACACACAGGACAGTTTGACTCCTTAAAATAGGCTGCTAATATGTGTCACCATGGTCCTTTATATGTAGTAATCTTAGGCCCAAGGACATGAACTATATAAGCCATGTTTTAAAAATGAATTACACTAAATATACATTCAAACAAGCTGCCCTACTGTGTACAGTATATGTGGTTCTTGATGTATATGTATCTCGTATACACATATGCACAAAAGGAAAACTTTTTTTGATAATTTGTTTTTATTATTCACATAACATTATAACTATATTGACCAACCAAATATAAATGTAATTAAAACAATTTGAAACAAGCCATTAACCTTTCTGCCTAAGGGAGGAAGTATAAATATATCTTACATGAGATGGGATTATACAGTAAACAGATTTATGTTGCACTATTGAAAGCACTATGCCTTTTGGAAGCATGTAATAGAACCTTGTCTATAGGTGAATTTTTTCTCTATCTCACTGTCCTTCCATTGGTGTGATTTTCCCCATTCATAGATTAAATATTACCCCCCTTCATTCCCCCCCACCCCCCTCCCCGGCACACACACCATTCATCACCCACATAGTCCCTGAATCTCTCTGTGTGGCTGTGTGAACAAGGTCAAGGAGATGTGCTGTATCAGGTCATTTAAAATCTGCTGGGTCTTTGTGAGCTCTCTGTTACTCTCTGCTGGGCGGAGGTAGGCAGAGAACCACCGCTGTATTTGTTTATGACAACCATGATAGAGACATTTCACCTGACGCCTCTCTGACAGGCCCTCTCTCCTCCTTGACGGCATCCGGCCTCATTTTTCCCGACCCGTGTCACTTCCTCCTGTCCGACAGGAAGTTGTTCGACTGGGAGATGTCGTCACCTCAGCTCACCTCTGCTGGCACTGATGATGTCACCGCACTCACACCTGTCACTAATACTAGTGCCTCCCTCCGCTTGTTATACTCCCTTGACAGCTCCTCTGCAGTGTGTGTTTGTAAAGGTGCGTGTGCGTGTGAGAATGTCCTCCACTGGGCATAGCAACAGTGGGCTTGTCTGGTTGTTTATGTGCAGTTGGAATTTGCTCGCTGTGTGGAGAAGGATGTTAGCCTGATTAGCGGATGATGAAGAGCTCAGTAAGACGGTCCTATCACTGATTTAGCCTGCCTGGATTGTCTGTGTGACTGATGGCATTGAACACACGGGACAATCCCTCAGCAAATTGTTCTCTCATTGGCAGCTTGCAGTTCATAAATGAGCAATTCCAGGATGATTGAAAGTGTTAATATTGTCTTTATGCTTTTTCTATTGCTGTTAGCGCTACGTTGTGCAGGCGCGTGTTAAAAACAGTATTGTAACTAAATCAAATGTCATTAAATGAAAACAATGAAGTCTTCTCCTGTCTTGCTCCTTCTCTCATCTCGCCTTCTCACTTGTTCAGTGTGCCTGTTTTATTATTGTTGTTTCTCTGTATTTCTGTATTTGTCTATGGGAAGCACAACTATGCAGGTATGCCCTCTCAAGCATTTGAGCTGCAATTCTGTATGAAAAGTGCAATATATATAAAAATGATGATTATGATGATGATTATGATGATGATTATTATTATTATTATTATTATTATTATTATTATTAATATGATGATTATTATTAATATGATGATTATTATTAATAGTATGATTATTATTATTAATAATATTATTATTATTATTATTATTATATCCTATTTACAATAGCTTAGCTGTCTGTAAATTGTAGCCATCTTTAATGTGTTTAGATGTATGTAATTTGTGCATGTGTGTGTGTGTGTGTGTGTATTTTTGAGTGTGCGTGTGATTGTGCGGATGCATATGGCCATATGTATATGCATGCATTTACACGTGTGTGTGTGTGCATGTGCGTGTGCGTGCGTGTGTGTGCGTGTGTGAGGGGCAGAGCAGCCAGCTGGGTTGGAGGGGTAATAAAGAAGGAGAATCAATAGGCCATGCAGTAGAGCCAAGGTGCTGCCATTTATCACAGCGCCTCTCTGACTCCCATCATTCATCATGCCCAATGAGGCAGCAAATAGGAAAATGACTATTTGTATCAAACACATCTGCACTCATCCACCGAGGTATTTTATTCCCATTAACTCACAGAGTAGAATACGCCGCTTTCAGCTGCTGATGCTGTTGTCGTTGCTGTTTGCCTATATGTTGTGTTTGCGCGTGTCATTAATGTGTGTGTGTGTGTGTGTGTGTGTGTGTGTGTGTGTGTGTGTGTGTGTGTGTGTGAGCATGCATGCGCAGGCAGACTTGTGTTCATGTGATTGTATTTGTTCAGCCTTGTAGCTGTAGATTCAGTGGGAACACATTTGTGGCTGCTGTTGTTTTACCCTTGTGAAAACACAATGTGTGTGTGAGTGTATGTGTGTGCTATGAGCCCTGCAATCCCAGTGTTGATAGTGTATGTTTGTGCTCTCTCTCTCTCTCTCTCTCTCTCTCTCTATCACTCCCTCTCTCTCTCTAACCCCATCTGCCCTTCTTTCCAAACCACTCTCTGGACCTGTGGTGTGTGTGAATAATGTCTTACGGCTGTAAGTACCCATTACATTACACTTGCCTTTAATTTTCACCTATAAATTAGCCTAGACACTGGCTTGCCCAGGGGTTGAGGTCTGAATGTGTGTGTGTGTGTGTGTGGGTGTGTGTGTGTGTGTGCGTGTGTGCGTGTGTGTGTGCGTGTGTGTGTGTGTGTGTGTGCAGGCTATGGGGTGTACAGGGGAGGACTGTGATCATTATAATCTAATATCCCATGAAGTAGTAAAATTATTACACAGCCTATTTATGGGCTGCCTGTGAATATTAAACAACATTTTTTTTTTGTGATATCTGCCCATAAATCTACATTATTCTGTTGTTTTTTTTATGCTATTTTTATTTTCTCTTTGTAAAAGAAGACCCCTATTAAATTAAATTAAATGGCATTATTCTGAGCCTGTCTATGAGTAGGCCTACATGCTAAATATGAAGAATAGTAACTTATTTGCACTCACACATAATGTAAATAATGTAACATATAAATATTTTAAATTAAAGCATATCGGTAACAGGCCTTATGTGAATATTAAAATAACCTAAGCTAGCTGGTCTAAACTACAAATAAGCAGAATGACAGACTACACGTCCATAAGTCTGCATGCATAAGACGGTGTAAATTCCCACAAAACAGAACTTGCATATATGAGATATACAGTATGTTATACAGGGCACATGTGTATTCAGTAGCTTTCAAACATTATAAAGCCAAGACCCTAGAAGTGGCTCTTGCAACCCCTATGAATCACAAAGTTTCTACACAAATGTTAGAATCCTCTTTTCCCAAAAGCACTTTTCACAACCCTCAGCAGGTCCTGACCCCCACTTTGACGACTACTGTTGTAAAACATTCACACACACACACACACACATGTGTGTGTGTGTATGCGTGCGTGTGCGTGTGTGTGTACATCTGTGTAGTGTGTCTGTATGTGCATGTGTGTGAGTCCATTCAGACTATACTAATCTTCATTGTGCCAGCTCTTGAAGGCGAGTGTAATGTACCAAGGTCACTTAACACATATCGTACAGAAATTCATCAGTGCTCTTTGCCTATCTTCTTTTACAGCTCTCTGATGTACGGCCTTTGGGTTGACACACCTTGCACATGAGCAGGATGCACACACACACACACACACACACACGCACACACACACACACACAGCAATGGGATTATCATCTGGATTCATATAACAATTAATCTATGCCAAGGTAAATGGTATACCTGAATTAAAGGCCACCACTGTTTCAACCTTTGATCACTGTGATGTTCAATTGTCTGATGTCCACACCACAATGATGGCGACACTAAACAAATATTCTTCTTGAATTTTACTTTTATTCTGTTTAACATTTTATTAATATATGTTATTATTATTAATGCACATTTGGACTAGGTACATTGGATGAATAGGGTTAACGACACAACCCACGCTCACCTTCATAATCGTTACTGATTGGACAAATTTCTGAAATTACCTTCTTTATTACCAATTACATAGAACACTTATCTTTCTCAATATCAATCAGCACACTGTGATAACGCATAATTAAGTCTCAAAGACCAATCTGGGTGAATTATCGGATATAAACTTAATGGTAAAATCATAGGCTTCTTAATACAACGCATATAATAGCATATTGTTTGTAAATTATATTAATGCGAAAGATAACAAGCCCTTGAAGTAATTCTTAATAAATCACTGAACCAATATGTTTTTCTTTCATGGATACGGAACATTTCTTTGAGATCATCTTTACAGATACCCCACACATCTGTTGCTTTAGTTTGGACACAATATTATATACATAGCCTACTTAGTCCTACATCACTCGACATATGGCAAACTATTGACATTTTATTAGCTACATTTAGTTTTCTTTAGCGATTGCGCTATTTTACTCCATCAAAAGTGTGCTTCGAGTGCATGTGAATATGTGCCTGTGCCTTGCGCGCTCCTGCTACCTCCTCTGGGAGCCACGAGGCAAAGTCACCCAGCAAGGGGATGGCTTTCAGATTCATAAAATTCATAGATTTTTTCACAAATGGATGAACACAATTTCCTACCAATTTCCTCATTATGCAAATATGCAAAATATCAAATCTAGACCTATTAGGGAAGCCACAGCTCCGAATTTACCGGTTTAAGCCGTAATTGCAGAAACCCTCAAATAATTACGCAGCTAATTGAGAATATTTGTGACAGATACAACAAATTCTACCACAAATTACATTTCATTCGTGGAACCACAGCACCGAGCACAGCACGCAGCAACCCATTGAGGTCTAATTTCTCTTACATAATGAAATGAATTGGAAACTTGTTATCACATTTGCACAGTACGAAGCTTTGTAATGGGGAATGATCAAATAAATTAAACTGAAATCATACATATTTCGCTAATCTTTTTCAAAGCCATTTGTATAGAAAATAACTCCGGGCCGTTCTAATGTGAGTCATAAAAGGCACGCACGTTGAAGCGAGGCTCGGGAGGAGGCTTGTAGGACATTGTCATCTCCAGAGTCACAAAGGCACGACAATGGAAGTCATGCCGTCCTCTTGGAACATCATCTAGCCATACAGGTTAGATCATTTAAATATAAACACACATTTATTTGTTTCTTTGTCTGTTAGTGCATTTGTAGCGTTTAGGCGTGGTAATCTGGTGAGGGAAGATAAATGGGGTTATGTTAAAAATTATGAATTAGGTTGTGTTTTGGTTACCGTTAGGATAAGGCGGTGTCTGCCTGGAATCCAGTCTAGAGTGCTATAGACTACACATGGTGACCGTTCGGAAGGTCACTTTAGGCCATGCAATCGTGCGTTCCTCCACAGACGCTCGTACGCGCATGCACGTGCGCGCGTCCTCGAGCTGATTGTGCTTATCCGCGGAAATGGAACTTGTCTGTGTAAACAGTCAACGCGCGCTATGCCGGTGGCTGGCGGAGCATATCTGTGGTTATTTGTCAGAATCCTCTCATACACCATGGTCGTTCCCGAGCGGTTTGATATCTACATTTTTCTGTTGTTGATTTGAGGAAAGAAGTCAGGGCACATTCATTACTAACGTATAGGCTTATTAATGTCCATAAAATAAAATATTATACCTAGTGAAAAATAATTTAGTGTCAACATATCTATAGGCTAAATGTTTTTTTTTTTTTAAATTTTTAAAATGCATGTGTCTTCTGCTTCTTTGAAAAGTGACGTAATAATTCAGACTCAGAAACCCATTTCTTTGAAACCCAGAAATCTGTTCCTGGGATGGTTCCTGAATTTGTTTATGGTACTAATTATTTTGTTTTGCTGATTGTTATTTTTTAAAGCTTTTTGTAAAAAGATGTGAAGGCCTACAAACTGCTAAATGCAATTTTTCAAAAATATATTTCATTCTTCACCTATAGCCCAAGGCTAACTAGACCTAATTTGTAAATTAATTGCCAGTGTTGTATGTGTGTTACATTTGTGTGAAGTATTGTGTGAATGTTTGTGTGAATTGTTGTGATCCAGTGTAGGATCCAGTGGCATTTGATGAAAGGACAAATCGTCTATCCCGGAAGTCTATCCAGACTGATGTGCTCTGTGTCTGTCTCTGTAGTAAACCCAATCAATCCCCAGAGCTAACCTTATTCCCACAGTACCACAGTCTATTTCAGTCCGTTTGTATGAGTAATCAGCTAACCCCCCCACAACCACCCTTCTATCTCTCTCGCTCACTCTCTCGTTCTCTCTTATTCTTACGCACACACACACACACACACACACACACACACGCCTAGTTGTCCACATTTATGCTATGATTTTCAGGACACAACTGTCAGTGACATCCACTATATGAGGGTAATGCCAGACGGCCCGACAACTTGGCTGAGGCTACCGGCGTAAAATGACGCTCACATGCTGATTTCTATACCTGTGTGAACGCACGTAGCGTGCAATGCAACAAAGCGGACAAAGAGAACCAAGAGAGAGAGCGAGAGAGAGAGCGAGAGTAATGTGTGTGTGTGTGTGTGTGTGTGTGTGTGTTTGTGTGCGCGCGTATGCGTGTGTGTGTGTGGCATTTCTAATTGCCTGACAGTGTTCCCATACACACCTCTACTAATGTTTCACTTGTTATTCAGTGGATGGTCTGCTTTGTCCGTCTGTACCGCCTAGCAGTACAGGTTGTTCTCTTATACGACGCTAACCGCATTCACTAATTACCTTAGGCCACGCGAATTGCGATAAATTTCTGGCAAAATTGAATTCCAATATTGTGAGGAATCCGGATTTAAGTATGTTTAAAACATATACCCTGCTATCATTGATTAGGTGATTAGACAAATCCCTTGCCTCTTTCAAGTCTCGATTCTCATTTCTGAGCTCAACGGCCAGGTATTGTCGGTGGAGTATTCTTGGCTTGACGTCCCCGCTTGTAGCTGTCCAAGGTGCTGAAACCGTTAGTAGTTGGGTCTTGCTTAGGAGACCTCACTCGCAATCTCTCGGGTTTTCTTTTTGTATTAGAAACCCCCCAAAGCCATCTAGTTTTCTTTAATCACTACAATTAGAGGCAATATTTTCGCCGGACCCTGACAGACGTTACTTGTAACTCTCTTTTCTCCCTGAGCGTGCCGCGTGCCGCCACTCATTACACGCGCTGATTAAAGCAGAGATTAGCCAGCAGTGGCCCCGCGCGCTCCTCCCCAGCAGTTCGCTCAATATCAATTAGTCCTTGCGCTAAAAGCAGCATGTCCGCTGGTGGCCCTGCGTCTAGCGCCCATGAACCCCAGCCATTCACGGATTTTAAATTAATTAATTTAAACGAAAGAAAGAAAGAAAGAAAGAAAGAAAGTAAGAAAGAAGAATAATCAACAATATGCTATTCAGA
>JAODUH010000024.1:464051-474482 GCA_027564835.1 Typhlichthys subterraneus | reverse complement strand
ACAATAACAATAAACTGATAACTATATAGCTACATTTATGCTTAATGACAAATAATTTATTTCGATTATTTGAAACATCTCAATGTTATTTGCATATGTTGAAAAAAGAAAACGAATTAATAATATCATGATGATACTATATTTTCAATTACACAATAATGACTTTCCTGTTATGTGGCACAATTTGTACACATCATGTATACAGTAGCCAATATTTTACAAAAATATATTTTCGTTCTATACACAATTGTCAATTGTGAATGTAGCCTATATTTGGTAAAGGGCAACTATCTTCACTTGACAATTATTTAAAAAATAATAAAAACGTCCAAAGTATACAGACCGTCTCTCCTGGCTCAAGCCCTTCACACACTTACAACTCCAGAACAGTCCATTGCGGTTTACAAGTTTGAATCAAAAGAATCGACGCTGTGATGTTGATGATTTCCCCGGGACCTCGTCGCCTCTGTGTTATAGGAGCCGGAGGAGTCGATCATGTCAGCATTTAGCAGATTGTCTTAGAGTATATAAAAGATGAGCTTCACCCGTATACTGCATAAGGGGAAACGAGGCCGGGCGATGGGCGTTTTCGCTCGGACGCTTCCTTTGTCCGGCTGCAAAGACACCATTTAGTCCCAGGCGGTGGTCTTTTCAGGCTAACGCTGACATCTGCCATAAGCCCTCTCTAACCAAAACTGTCTGGAGAAGTGAGTGTAGCGTAAGATCAATGGCTGTACGGTTAATTGTAGCCTATAATACTAGTTGTGTTGCTAAAGGGGCTAAATCATGTAGGTCCACCACGCCTGATTCAGTTTTTAACTAAATTGGTCTACCTTTAATTGCACCTATGTTGATGAAAAGTCGAATAGAGTTAAAGCAACCGATCACTAACAGACCTTAAATCCATCTGTACTCGTTTATTTATTTATTTATCCTATTTGTCTCCAAAAATCACTTGCCATGCGGGAATGGGACTTATAGTCTTCGTTGAGTGTGAGGTCCATTGACGGCATGAGAGCTAGCATTCTGTGTTGTTACCGGGTCTAGGCCCAAATTCTATATATCTATCTACTTCTATCAGCGGTCAAGTATAGGCCTATATTCTAATCGAGCTGTATGTTTTACATGTGTTGATGTTCTCGATAGATATTTTACATATTTCTCTCATATGAACCTAGGCGAAACGGACGTTTTGGAATTGGTAATGTATTGTCAGTGATCATGTGATGGCTGTTGTATACAGTGCATTGTGTAAGATATAGGGCTTTTAGTGTTATTGCATTTTCACTCAAATAAAAAAACGCGTGGTCTTAGCTGTGAGGCTAAGCTATAGCATATACATTATAGCCTGTGACTGCATAACTGTTGTCATGAGATTTAACAAATGCATTTAGCTGTTCAACGTGGAATAATTTGAGCATGAATAGCTAATAAATCCGACAACGGAATGCAGATGACAGAACAGAATTGTAATGGTTCGTGCATGTTTTGGGTTCGGGAGCGTGTCCGTGAGTCTTGGTGCGCGTGTGTTCGGGCGAAGCTGGAGGTGCAAAGGGGGAGTCTAGTCGCTGACATTTCCAAGCTCCGTTTCTGATTGGCTCTTATTTGAGGAAGCTCATGGGTTCTTTGAACTAATAAGCGCCTCCCCGTCGCTCTAAAGGACATTATAATGCAAGGAACCTCCTTTTTAACCACAAACCGAATTTTCGTTCATTTAGACCATATATACTTTCTAAATTGCAAAAAGTTGTAGGTTTTTTTTGGCGCGTCTTTCACCCTGGAGCGGTACGCAATGCTTTCTCACGCCGACCTCCTGGATGCTCGGCTCGGTGAGTTGTCATCGCTAAACTCCAGCCCTAAACTACACTGTAAGAATATTATTTCAACTTATTATGTTATCAAATGTGTCTTGCTTAACAAATTGTATCTACAGCTAGATTGTTTATTGTCAGATAATCATTATAGCAATTTGTCTGAAATGTGAAATTTTGTATATGCCTTTTGATTTTGGTTGAGGTGTAAAGAGATGTTTTGTCATAAACTAGTACAAATAATTAATCTAACTCACATTTAGGTTTAACGGTTTTAGTGCTTAGCGAATGTTTGCTTAAAACACTGTATATTCTCCCCAGGGATGAAGGATGCTGCCGAGTTACTCGGACACCGAGACGCTCTTAAATGTCGGCTTGGGGCTGGTGTCCCAGATCAGGGACATCCGGGTGACTTGGGCCCTGGTCCGGACTCTGTTGAAGGAACCACTCTTTTACCCGGTGACGACATCACCAATGTCGGATCCAACACCACAGGCATGTCGGTGAACGGTAAAGAGCAGGAGAAGCAGCAGCAACAGCAGCAACAGAGCTCAGGACAGACCGCCAACCAGCAGAAACAGAAGCGGCACAGGACGCGCTTCACGCCTGCGCAGCTCAACGAACTGGAGCGCAGCTTTGCCAAAACGCACTACCCTGACATCTTCATGCGTGAGGAGCTTGCACTAAGAATCGGTCTCACTGAGTCTCGCGTACAGGTAAAATACGTTTTTAAATGTTACATCGATATTTATTTATTAAAGACAATTAGAGAATGTAATTCTATATTTAATGTAAGTTATTGTAAAATTATTGTATTTGAGAACTATGTCAAGATACTATCAAGAGTGTGCCTGCCACATTTGTTTTTTTTTAATGTACAGATCTTGGTGGTAGTAGCAAATATTCAAACGAGAACTTTTAAGGCCGATCGTACAATACAATTATTGTATTTTAGAACAAGTTACTTTGAAGAGTGTGCCTGCCACATATATGTTTTATTTTGTTGCTGACAGATTTAGACCCCCCCCCCCCCAAAAAAAAAAGTCTTTGTAAGCCCTGTCCAAGGTGCTGAATTTGACGTTGTTGTAGTTTAAAAAATACATGTAAATATTCCATTGATATTAAATTTGTCGACATGAAACATATGAATGCAGCCACCACATATATTTTAATAACATTGCCAAAATTAGAAGCATGAGCATAATAGCCTTTATGCCTATTCTGTCCTGTTTACCATGGAATTTTCTGGCACAAAAATATTTATAAACATATGTAAAAATATATATAAACAGTTTAACCAGACTTATGTCACCTCAAAAGTATCAAACAAGTAAACGATCAAACTCAAACAAATTTCCCATTTAAAGTTATAAATAATCTCTAACATCTTTGTTGAATATATTTGTAGCATTAATCATTAATGCCTCTAATTAACCGGCTTTTGAATTTGGCAACATTTTCCCACTGGATTGCAAGACAAGCAGTGGATAGCATAATGCCGTAATAAACTAAACACATCAACCAATTTCGGTTTTATTTATATGGGTTATTAACCAGTGATTTGAAATTAATGTAAATTATCCAAATGTAAGTAATACAATCAGTATAAACATTAGTCACCATATTATATTTTACATATCTAAAATTGTGCATGCTTACATGCAGGTTTAAAGTTATGTGTAGCCCACAGCCTGAGATGAGCGTGCCAAGACATATCGCTGCTCCTTAAAATGCTCTATTAGCGACGTCTTAATAGGACGCAAGACTATATTGTACTTTTTTTAATGGAATGAGAAATTGCATTTTCTTTCCCTCGAGTGTAATGGGTTTGGTCGACGTTTCACGGATGGCTGAACAGAATGAGAGCGAGATATCAGTTTTAATACGGTGGCACCAACTCAATGCTGTGCGCCGGCATTAATCATGCTTGCCTGAAGATGATGAAATCTTTATAAAGCTCCACGTGAAAATAAACAGCCGCTCTCTTTTGGGTTCTTGTTATATTTGATGGTTGGTGTATTTAGACCTAAGATGGGGTGCGGATAAGGGTTATTAATAAACAAAATGTGGCCACACCTGTAAATACAAGCGTAAAGGCTAAGTGATTAAACGATAGGTCCAATGATGTGTTACACCACCTTCACCAAAGCGCTAATATCCTGCTAGAATCAAACGTATTAATGACACACATATGCCTTCTGTCGTCTGACAAATAAGCTTTACACTATAGATATTATAAGGATGAAACTATAGTTTCATATTTATAACAATAGTCGTGGTCGCGTGGTCGGTGCTATATTTCCCAAATATGCCTATATCTTGATTTGACCTTTATGCATGTGATGAAATCATTGTGGTACAGGGTAAGGTTTTCCTCGTACTGTTTGGCCCATGGTTAATTCTCAGTTCACCTTTCTGTTTATAGGTCTGGTTCCAGAACAGACGTGCCAAGTGGAAGAAGAGGAAGAAGACTACAAATGTGTTCCGCGCCCCAGGAACGTTGCTCCCCACGCACGGCCTGCCACAATTCTCCGCTGCAGCCGCCATGGAGAATAGCTTGTGTTCCTTCCACGCCAACGACTCCCGCTGGGCCACAGGGATGCCCGGAGTCTCTCAGCTGCAGCTACCACCGGCGTTGGGTCGTCAGCATAACATGCAGTCTTTGTCACAATGCAGTCTGGGACCCGGGCCCCCTCCCAACTCAATGGGCCTTTCCAACGGCCTGTCCTCTAATGGCTCCGGTCTCCAGTCTCACCTCTACCAGACGCCTTTCCCTGGAATGTCAGCTTCTCTCTCCGGGCCCACGAACGTATCGGGCTCGCCCCAGCTGTGTAGCTCCCCGGACAGTGACATGTGGAGAGGGACGAGCATCGCGTCGCTTCGACGCAAAGCACTGGAGCACACAGTGTCCATGAGTTTCACTTAGTGACTTTTCAATACCCCCGCGGGCTCCTTTTTGTTATTATGTCCACGGTGTACAGCTAAACATCGGAACGAGCTTAAGTCCTGAAATCTGCGAAAATGGAAATTTGTTTCTAGAAAACAGACAGACACACACACACACACACAAACACACACACACACAACAACAACAAAAAACAAACATAGAAAGACTGAACACACTGGACGAATTAATGAAAACTTGATTATCTTGGGTTAATTAATTCTATTAATTCTAAAGGATTTTATCAACTATTGGTGATATTGTAATGATCTAGCCTAGGCCTAATTACTGAGAGCCAAACAATCGTATCGTATTTACGTTTTCACTGAGTGTGTATTTAGGCACTCACATGTTATTGTGTTCAGGTGAAGTTGTGTTATATTATGTCAATCGAATCTGTGAGGATTGGGTATATACGTTTGGTAGCTGTCTACCAACATGCAACATGGGCTGACCTATCGGTCTCCGAGGCATGCGCAGTGCACGTAGATTTAAACCTTGGAGAGAGGTGATGGTGACCATTGAAACTGAACTAAATGCTTTTGTTAGGCGACCATGACCTCGTCTGCATGAGACGGGAATCGAAACCCAAGAAGGATGATCTTTCATTAGGCCTACTCTGTTTTAGGATGTTTTGTGTAGAGAAAACATTCTTGCTATGTACCCGCTGGTCTTTTTGTGACATGTTTTAACTTTATTGTCTGTGCTAATTACTGACACATTTCTTAAATGTTTGATCTTACAGCCAAACGCACTATGACGGGTTTGTACCAATTTAAAATGGCGAATAAAATAATTTTCAAGAATGTTGAAAAAGGAACGATGTTATGTCTTCATTACAATCAACTAGGTTATGCTTATGTTAATATAATATTGAGTGTAACGTAGGCCTGTTACCACTTTGATTTAGACACTATAGGGCTGTCAATTAGCATATATTCAGTCACCCAGATTTATTTAGAAAGTAACGATATCCTTAATGGTTTGGTTACAGCTTCGGTAAAGGTGTTAGCGCTGTGATGTGACGGTCACTGCTTTGACCATGATGACAGAATCTGGTCAGTGGCCAGTGTCGTACAGAAATTGCTCCCCCTCCTTGAAATTAGTCTGACAATTTTCACAGTATAGCATATTCATGACATGAATAACCTATAGCCATAGAAATACACTGCTTAGTCTAGGCCTACATGTAGAACCGACTCATATAGGCTATTTTGTACTCTTTTCCAACTTTGTTTAATCTATACTATATATATAGGCTATTGACTAAAGTCAAAGTCAAAGCAATTTTTAGATATGCATAAGATTTTTCAGTATGACGGCCATAGCGAGATTACCCTAATATAGGCTAAAATACGGAAATCTGAATTAAGACAAATAGGTAGGCCTATTAATTCGATAAATTTTAGTCTATAATGCAAGCTATTTTGACCAAAAGATCAATAGCATAGACCTTCAAGATAGGTCATATAGGCATAATGCCTTTGTGAGAAAATCAATTGTTTATTTTTTTCAAATGTCTATGGTAGCTAAAGCGATCAAACATCGCCACTAATATGGATAATATGCTATCCTAAATAGCATATATATATATATATATATATATATATATATATATGGTCATATTAATGAAATTAATGATATTAATGAATATTATTAATGTTATCTATTCATGCCAGCAAGGCATATGCATACCATATGCTATTCTGGAAAAACATTCAGAATGATCAATTCTTTTAAATTAATTTTCAATTAATTTCCTACTGTTAAGTTTTCTATTTCTTGTAGTTCAACAAGCTCAAACCGTTAAAATATTTGACATACAGGCTCTATTTTCCAAATCTTAATACAGGAACTAATACAGTGTTTGTTAAATAATTATATAATTACCAGTGGCTACAATGTTGTATGGCTGCACCTGATTATGTCAAGATAACAGATCTTCGGTGGTGAACATACATTTAGAACCAAATTCACTATATTATAGCCTATAAGCTATTTATATGACAGTGAATCAATAATGTGGGTATTTAAAATATTTTCATATTGTAGTTTGAATTTAAACTGCAGAAAGACCGACAAAACAATATTAAGAGTTTCAATTATTTGTAGGCTAACATTAATTCAAAGATGTTTAGGCGTATGTAATGAAATTCAAATTGTCTCACCCATTAGGCTATATATAGAGAAAAACTATTTAATGGATACTCTTGATCGCATTATCCTTATAAGAAAAGTAATTTATAAACATGTACACAGAGGCCCAAAATAAGTAAATATATTTTTTCATTATGAAAGCCCAGGCTGTGTCAAAGATTAAAAGTATCAACTTGATGCTGAAATCACAGCATCTGAAATTAATCTGCGTGTTAACCTCATATCTCGTTGTCAACGCTGGGGCCAATTTATGGTCACACGACAGTAATTGATGAGATACGGCATTACCATAAGCAGTCCCACTGCCTGTAAACTTATAATTGGAGTTTCTGTAACAATGCTTGGGGGTTAAACAAAAGATTAATCATAATTAACAAAAGTATATTACTTTTCCATATAAAACAGTTGGTTCACACCTTTTTTATTAACATAAATTTGTTTGCAGTAATTTTCTGAATTACTGAAAATACCATATGCCCATGTCAAAGACTTTAAAAATGTAATTTATTCATCTATGTACATTCACATTTAAATGTGTAGGTGTGTGTGTGTGTGTGTGTTTTCAGACTCATATAGGCTAAGTTATGCCCAATGACCTTATTCAAAATAGTCTGTGCAACATTTTATATACTATGATTGGGTTTTTTTCCGAACCAAATCATTTTATTGTTGACATGTGTCAATGTCAACTCTGTACACAATCACAATGTGACTTTACAAATTATGTCAATGGCCAGGCCACACACTATCAGTTTAAGTTCTTTATTCTGTATGCATGTCTTGTACAGATAGAAGCTTTATTTTTCAAAGAAATCATACAAGACCATAAATGCGCCTAGAGCCATTCTGCTCCCAGGTAGAATTGTGTGTTCTGTTAATCCTAGCTTCTCTATGTGTGCTGCGCAGCCCAGCAGATACAGCCCTATGCTGACTATGTGTCCTGGGCAGCAGTAACAGATGTGAGATCACATTACCCAAACGCAGCAATTAGTCTCACTCGTTCGCGGGTTAATGAGTTTGTGGAAATGTGCGACCCAATCCTCATTAGGTAATTTCTCATGCTCTGATGAGAAAGAGACAGAGAGAGAGAGAGAGAGAGAGAGGGAGAGAGAGAAATATGTGAGCAATTGCATCAATGCAGTGTCCACCAGTGGTTACCTAATATTTGGAAAAGTAGATCCTCATTATAAATTCTGAAATTAGATTCAATTTAACAAAGATGTATTGTACTGATTGTCTATACCTGTTTTTCTCTGTGAGATGTCCCTCTTTCTTTTGCATAATAACATACATTCTATTTTCCTTACTGATGGAACACACTTGGATAGCAGAATGAAGAGAACCCTATAGGCTATTGGAGATGCAAGCCTTACATCATGCTGTCTGTCTCATTATAGCGTAACTCCGCTTATGTCCCAGCTCTGAGGCCAGAGACACTGTGAATAGACAGCCTAGGGGCAAGACTGTCAGCACACAATGGACGGCAACAAAAGAACTAATTAGCAATCAATTACCGACATGTTTCTGTCCTGCACCTTTTATCTGGTTAGAGTGTAGAGCAGGTTACCACTCAAGATGTCCCATTCAGCAAGTAGCCACCTGCTGTGTATGTGTGTGTTCAGCACCGTGTGTGGATTCTGGTGAGTATGTGATGGCAATGATGCCACGATGTTTGACAAAGGCACATGTGGTAACTCTGCGCCTGAGAATGTTAGTTTCTTTTGAGGTCGAGTGTAGGTGGGAATTATTTTTTTTGTAATCATGTGCCATGAATCTGTCTACCACTGGAGGTAAAACGATCATCATTCATTAGGCCCATCAATGCAGGTCATCTATGATTGTTGTTTTATTCCTTTGCGTAATAAATTTCCTTTGTTGTGTCTCTTTTAAGTTTGGCCATCACTCTGACACTGCACTTGTTTTTTTCCTATTAGTCAAATAGACAGACCTGCATTATCTGTTGAGAGGGAAAGGTGAGGTCAGTTTCTAAACACTTTGTGTTATAACTAGCCAGTTTGAATTTGATCACTTTCTCCCTTAAACACACAAGCACACGTGGTGCACAAAAACACACACACACAAACGTGGCACAACCATATACACACGTGCGCGCACACACGCACACCCGCACACACGTGTGCGCGCGCGTGTGTGTGCGCACGTGTGTGTGTGTGTTGCAGCCCACGAGTGCCTCTCATGATAACAACTCTGCATTTCAACAGCCTACATCCATCATCATCAACACCAGCATCTGCTCTGAGCCTCGGCCTTAAATCTCTTTTTACATCCCTCTCGCCACTCCTCTGTGTCCCTCTCTCTTTCCACCTCTCCCCATCTCCTTCCCTTCTCTATAGTGTGCTGTCCATCTCCTCCCCAGACGCCCATACGACTGCCTCTCCTCGTGGCCATTCAGCTTTATATGCCTTCAAACCTCCTCAATTGGCCCAGTATGTGCAGGCGTATTGTGGTTCTCAGCCATCCTTAAAATCAATATTTAATGATGATGTTATCAGTGCTTTTATGTGTAATTTAGCTGGAGTGTCAGTATGAATGAGACTCTGTCAGGTTTATGGCGTCAAACATTTATTTTCTGTTAATGGGCGCTCCTGGTGGTACACAAGTCTAAACCCAGTGGACCCTTGATGGATGTGTCTTTGTATCATTTCGCTCCATGCATTCGTGCACACGCGCGCATGTACACACACACACACACACACACACAAATAAGTGAGGAGGCAGCAGAAAAATGTTAATCTTAGATAAGATGGTATGATGTGATATACCTATCACACCTTTTTGCTGTGATAGTGTGAATGTTTAACTATTTTATATGAATAATACACTGTGCTATAAACAACAAACAAAAAACCTTGTGGAATCTTGGAGACATTGCTGAAGGGAAATAATCAAATAGCGGTTATCTCAATCTTTTTTTCCGAATAATTCAAGCCATTTTGAATACAGCTAATATGCTAACGTGCTAACGTGAGAGGCATACAGTAGCAGCACAACCACAGGGACAGACGAGCGAATACGCAGGGCATTTATCCTGACAGTCAATATTGGATTTCTCACTAAGCAGCTGTGCCTGCTGCCTCTGACATTCTGCACCTCTACACCATGATCTGTCCTGATTAAAGCACCTATTCTGCTGTATCAACATTCATTACATGACCTGGTCATGCATGGCCGAGGAACCATGACTGGTCAGGATGCATGTTCTCATCAAGGCTTTTCTCCTGATAAAGTTTCTCCCTGTACCCCAACTGTCTGATGGAATATATATATATATATGCAGTACGTCTGCTGTTGAGTCTGTTCTGCGATTTAAGTTGAGCTGCTGAAACCAGAGGTCAGCAGATACAGTAGATGTGGAATTCCCCAATGCCCTGAAAGTGGGCATTATGATGTTATTTTGACCTTCAGCACACAGAAACATTTGAATTGCATGTTGATATAACCTCTGTCTCTCTCTCTCTCTCTCTCTCTGTCTCTCTCTCGCTCTCTCTCTCTCTATAT
>JAODUH010000024.1:445908-463951 GCA_027564835.1 Typhlichthys subterraneus | reverse complement strand
GGGGGGGGGAGAGTTATCAGGGGGTCCCTGGGGGGCATTCTAACTAACCTGTTATAGCCTTTAATCACATGGAGAAGAGAGATGGATCTCTCCCCCCCTCTCTCTCTCTCACTCTCTCTCTCTCATTCACACACACACACACACACACACACACACACACACAGAGGTCCTTATTGAAGGTGAGGAAGTCTCTTAGGGAACAGACCCACAGTGTAGATCACAGAGAGACAGATGATTAAAGTAACAATGTGGAAATCACCCACTAAAAGATACTGACTTTAAACATAGCCCTGCCACACACACACGCACACACACGCACACGCGCACGCACACACACGCACACACACGCACACACACAACCCCACACAATCAGAACCTCCCTGCTATTAATAACATACAGTACATCACCACGCAGATGAGACACAGACCTCATAGGCGAATGCATGCACGAGCACGCACTCACACACACACACATGCACACACACACTGTGGTGTCTCATTAAGGACATAGCAGTAATATCAGACCCAGCAAAACGATCACTGATCCTGATGGGCACTGATCCAAGCAGACAGGCTGCTCACAGCTCCGACACAGCTTGGTTTACAGTAATAAACACATGCACACACACGTGCACTCTCTCACACACACACACACACACACACACACACACACACACATACAGCCCCAAGGGAAATCAAAGAGTACAACAGTGATACTGACACACAGGTGATATGTAACACGCATGCACACACGTGCACACACACACACACACACACACACACCAGTGGCCCTGGTCTGACATCTCCTGAGCAGCTTTACTTCGCTCCAGGAGGCACGTGAGCAGATTTATGTGCGCCACACGCTTGCAGTGAAAGCTTTAAAAGTTACACAAACCCTGTAAAACACGCATACACTTCTTGCTTCATTTCTGTATTATCTCATCTTTTATTTAATTCACCGTTATCCTTTAATCTGTATGTTTCACTCATTCAGTCACCATGCAGTGCATGTATAGTTAATCCACTGTGTTAGTTCATCAAACCTAATTCAAAGATCTTTGGTGCAATCCAATCCATGTTATCTTGGCCTACCTGTAAGCATTATTGTGTGTGTGTGTGTGCCTGCAAGTCACTTTGGATAAAACATTATTATTTTAGTGTTTTAACTTTTTATTAATGTCCATGACTGCGGTCGTAGTAGTAAAGCACACATTGATAAGGATGCGTTGGTTTTTCAAGGCATTCAAACACACGTTAGAGAACATACAGCCAGCTTGACCATTCATCTCTGGTGGTCTTAGTCTGACCAAGGAGAACTCTTCAGTCTGTATTGTTACCTAACATACAACACCTTTGTATGCTTCATATGTATTTGTCATTCCTGTTCTTATGTTTGGACATGCAGGCTGAACAATGTTGATGAAGGAATTTCCCCTTGGGGATTAGTATTTCTTATTCTGATAACCTACAATACATACATCTGAATGAGATGATTTGTTAGCTAAAACATGTTTTCTGTATTGTTACCTAACATACAATACACCTGATTGAGATGGTTTGCTAGCTAAAACAAAAGATTGCCTAACATAGGCCTACATCTGAATTAGATGTTGTAAGCTGTGGTTGACACGTGTAATGCTTCTGAAGAAAACAAGTATGAGAGAACATTGTAAAACATCTGAAACAGCAAATATCCTAAAATATGAAAACACTAATTAAATATAAATGTCAACTTAATTTAGAGTGAAATGGCAAAAACACATAGCCGTCAGACCGACACTAACGATCACTTTCCTGAACCAAAGAATGTGGGAAATGCAGATAAAAAACACACACACGCACACGCACACACACACACACACACACACACTTCAGGTAAACTTCCAGTGTGTCTGGAAGGGAGGAAATCCCCTCCATCAAAAAGCAACAAGTCTGTTAGAAGTAGAGTAGGATGAGTCGACCTCCCTGATTAGGGTTGGCGGTTCTATTCCCTGTGAAGGCAAGACACACACGCACACACGCACACACACACACACACACACACACACAGGGTGCTTTTGGGTTTCCGTGGTAATATATTGTAGGAAATCACCTAACTATTGCTGAGGCAGTAAAATGCCTAAATTACAGACACACACAGAGAGAGACAGTTTAAAATAATATGTGCTTTACATCTACATGTTGATATACTAGCAGACACTTTTAGGCAGCTGCTCATAAATCCAACATACTGTCTGACAGCGAGAGTGCAGCCTCATATATTATCACGAACAGTAAAAGTGTGTTGTAATACTGTACCTTTCATGGACTATACATGGGACAGCTTTGCAGCGTGGGATAAAGACAATGATTCAGTGATATACATGTGTAGATACTAGATACTGAATAATTATAACGCGTTTACACACATGACAGACCTTAGTTTGTTATCAGGCTAGGAACGTGTGTGAGTGTGTGTTGTTCAGTTTGTCTCTCTCTCTCTCTCTCTCTCTCTCTCTCTCTCTCTCTCTCTCTCTCTCTCTCTCTCTCTCTCTGCTGAGTGCAACCTGACTCGGCCAGCAGCAGTATTTAGGAAAACTATTTTAGGCATAACCTGCTATTTTATTCTATTTTTAGATTTCAATTGAGGTCAAACGTACCAGTTAGTCCAGCAGCATTCTCCTTTTTCCATCTCTCCCTGTCTCTCTACCTCATGCCACTCTCCTTCCTCTCCCCCATGTCTCCCCCTCCTCCCCCTCTCTCCTGAGCCCCCCCCCCCCCAAGGAACCAAAGGAAGAGTATCTACATGGGGTGAGGAGTAGAGCGGTGATGAAGAAGAAGGGAGAGAGACGAAGACGAGGAGAAGCTTAAAACCTGTTCATCCCTAAGTGGGTCGTGTACGTAACTTCCCCTCACTCCCCCAACTTGTGGAGTTATGGTTATTTGTTCATATATATGTCTAGTTACTATTGATAATATTAATTGTAACTAGACATGTATGAGAGAAGATAGTCTGGCCTCCATAGGCCAGACGTGTATATTAAATTTATATACACATCTGGCCTAGTGATGTAGGGGTTTTAACGTGACTATTCGCCCCTCCCCCCCACAACTGGCAGTCCAAATCTTAGTTGTCCTCCTCTCAACCGTTACCTCTTTTATTTATAGTCCTGTTTAATGCTAGCGTGGTACGTCATGGCATTTGTTTTGTTATCCATTTTGAGTCGCTGTAGCGATCGGGCTAGTTTAACAGCCTGTAAATCAGATGCTAATTTACAGGCTGAATATTGCAGGCCGAACGTGATAAAACTTTAGCAATTACTTGTAAAAGACATTCCATAAAATGTGTGCAGCTGCAGCCTGACCCCCTTCCCCACACACACACACAATGTACTGCATTAAAAACTGCCATTTTTTTTATATCAACACCAATTAGGTCTAGTTCACTCCAGTCAAACACTAGCACCGTACTAGTACCCCACAATCGATTTAGCTAATAACTATGTTAAACTGCAAACCAAGAAGATGTCATGTTGTGATTTCAGGGAAAACCCGGCAATGTCTTTCTAGCCCCAGAGCGTTCAATGTTTTCAACAATTAAACGGAAGCTGAAAAATGTGCCGTGCTGTGTATAGATAAACGCGGCCTTTAGGGGTTTCTTACCCTTCTCCTCTCCCTGCGCGTGAGCAGCTGTCCGTGTAGCAGCCTCCACACCATCCTGCCTGCTATCTTGGTGTCAATGCCCAGCAGACGGAAGCCATTGTAGTAGTGCTTCAGCTCATCTACGATCTTCTGGTACAGGGATTTCTTCACCACCGCCCTCTCCTGGGCCGGGGAGAGGGTCGTCGGAGGAGTCGTCGTCGGAGGCGGGGACGCCGTCGAGGCGAGAACGGGGTCCGTCTTTGTCCCGACAGGGGCGTCCTGAGCAGAGGAGGGGGGGTCCTTGCCGCTCTCCTGTTTGGCGTCTTGAAGCCACGCGCTGGAGCGGTGCAGTGACCTTGCTAGCAGGGCGGAGGAGGCGTGGCTGCGGCACAAGGCATGGGCTCTGGTACACCGGGCGTATCCGGGGCAGGAGGTGTGCCCGCCTGGGTGCAAGGTAGACCCCCGGGAAGCGACCGGGTCTGTGCTGAGGTAGGCTTTGGAGGGAAACGATGGGCAGCTGTGCCTCCTGGACAGAAAATACGTTCCTCTGTTTGACCGGGGAGAAGGAAATTATGTATTAATTTGTTATACACAACAACATTATGGAGACATTTCCACCACCACGAAATGCCTACCGTAGCCACAGAACGTATGACAAACATTGTCTCTCTCAGACACACACCTTTTAAAGTAATTGTACACAGCCTAAAACCGACCAAACTGTATTTTTGTTTTTACACCAGACTGTGTGCCCCTAGTGGACGAGTATTTGCATTAGCAAGTATTTATGTGGTAGCTTTCTTCCTACGCAAAGACAACCTTGCTCATTCTGCAATATAGTACACATTTTGTTCATTCTGCTAGTACACTTCACATTAATAAAAGCTATTTTTAAAATCTAAATTACCATATTTAATAGGCCTATATTAATATTAACACGTGAGTACTTGCCTTGTTCTTGTGACAGCAAAGAGAACCTGTGGGATAAACACTGCCATTGCCGTGGTATATCAAATTATCCTGTTTAAAAAGACACACACACACACACACACACATTATTACGAGTGATAGTATTGTAGGGGTTTGATCAGTAATCTATGCCTGTTGACAACATCCACAACTGTAGATATTAGAGTAAGAACCGCTCCATCATTCTAGAAACACACTGTAGGAGGCAACATGCGTGACATGCCATGACAAAGTAGCCTATGGCAAGCCTGCCTGAATCGTAAACATATGTATACTACGGTAGTAAGGCCGGCAGTTAGTCTAACTCCATTCACCAGCTTGAACAAAAATAAAAAAATGCTATTTTACTACTCTCCAACAACATGTTGCCACGTATTAATAAAAAAAGGTATATTTTTGAAAGTGATTTAATAATGCAAGTTAGCCGAAATGTTTACTGTACATACCAATGTATTGTAATGCAAGCATGTATTTCAGTGGCATACTGTACATGCAAATACATTACCGGTACATCGGCGCCTTTACTGAAATCGGATTTCATAACTTGCTGACATATCGATAAGAAGGTCCAGCAAGTTACCGTACCGGCTAGCAGCAGGTAGCTTACAGCTAGCCAGCCAGGAAGGCTAGCTTCTGAAAATGGAAGTCGGTCGGTGACGAACCTACCTACGGTACAGTACAAGTTATGGCTGCCGACTGGGCGTTGTAAGGCTTCTCGGTAGGTTGGTCAAATGTAATCCATCCACAACAAACGGCTGAACGGAGTGTTGAGAGAGAAAGTGCGACTGTTGTTGTGATAAACCCATTTACGGTGGGTTTTCAGTTATAAA
The DNA here is from genome assembly GCA_027564835.1 of Typhlichthys subterraneus. Taxonomy (NCBI): domain Eukaryota; kingdom Metazoa; phylum Chordata; class Actinopteri; order Percopsiformes; family Amblyopsidae; genus Typhlichthys; species Typhlichthys subterraneus. Next base: position 458,531 of record JAODUH010000024.1, on the reverse strand, counting down.
TGGATGGCCTGAATCAGTCTGTTGACACCGACCTACCCCTCAGTGCAGTGCTTGCTGCTGCACTGAAAGGTCACAGTGATCATGCGTAATGTTGTGTACCAGCGGATCAGGCGAGGTGCATGACGTCGACTCTGCGGACCAATCAGAGCCTCGAAAAAAAGCAAGGCATAAATAGCTTTTTTTGAGGTTGTATTTATTTTTTACATCTTTATGTTGTAACTTGCTTAAGTATATATTTTGTTACTTCCGAGATTATTGGAATATTAATTTCCTATTAGCAATTTAATGCATTCATACATTTTCAAAGAAGCATTATGCATTTAATGTGTATTTTCTGCTAATTGCAAAAATTGCAAAATCTCGTTTTTACGACAAAGTTGTTTATTTTGTGTATTTATTTACTTATTGATATTAGTTTAATCCTCTCGGTATTTCTTTTGTAAATATTTTACGACACAACAAAATATATCCCAACCCTACAACAGTACACAACCCTGTGTGCCTGCAGCCTGACCCTTCCAACCAGGAGCTTGCGATTTGGCGCTGAGCGTAGAGACTGACGAGGCCCAAACCAGGGTGCTTTTGTTACTCAGGAAGAGGGAGCTAGAGACATTAAAAGCCTTCCGTGGGGGGCGAAGGGTGTACATATTTCTCTATCAAGTCTCTCTACAAAATGCTATAGCCCATAGAATCAGGAAGCGTCAAGCAATGGGATTTGGTAGCGACCAGTTTCCGTAAATCCAGCGTTCCATATTGCGATGTAACGGAGAGGCTAGCGGTCTACCACTATTTCACGATTTTTATTTTGTATATACTGTACGAGGGACGGTGAAGCCTGGCGTATGTGTTTAGAATGGGACACGCTGAAGGTATTGCCATTTTATTTCACTGCATCTCTCGACTCCCAGCATCTGTTTCGATTTCTCTCTAACGATAAGCGTGCCGCTGCCATTGAGCAGATGCATTCAGCAAAGTCTCTGTTTGTTGTAAATATGTTTTTTCTAACGACTGATGGAGGTATAGTCACGCTCGACAATTTGATTTAAAGGGGTAAAGGCAGCCATATTGGCAACAATTTAGCATAGCTAACGTTAGCTTCCCTTTCATCTTGGGATTCTTGTCTTTCATATAAATAGAAACCTTTACGTGAACCTCTCATCATGGGTCCGCATATATTAACTTGTATCATCTTTCGATACGCGTTTTTAAAGGGAACATCTAGTTGCATAATTTACTGGACAGTCCTGCTAATTCAAGATAGCTGAAGGCTAGCAACAGTAGATCGCATTTTTAAGATCATTCAGTAAAACATTTCGTCTGCGCAATAGTTTTCAAACGTATCAGAACATTTGTAAGAATGCATGTGTATTAATTATTGTATGATAAAATAAAACCGCACAAACTCATGTTTGTGGCGCACGTTAGATGACACCCAAAAGGATGTTTACATTCCCGATATTCAGCGTTGAAAGCAGCCTAGCTGTTAACAAATTAAATCGCGATCTCTGGACTGACTATTACAAGTTTGATCAAACATTATGTTTATTTTACGCTTTGAATGTGAAAGATAATTTATTATTCGACCATAACATGTCTAATGTGAAACCAGTTAATGGAAGCTGCTATTTGTTTAGTTTATAGCTGATATATCCATCATGTATTACTGTGTTTTTAACACATAACATCTAAATTCCCAGAAATATAGAATAACCATCCATCCACAGTCACATTTACTGCCTGGTTAAGGTTTTAAAATGTTTTTCATTTAATGGGTGACTTAAGTTTTTTATTTTTTGGAAAGTATTAACACCTTTCTCATCTCAAGAAACCTTAAGAAACCATACTTGCATGTGGCGGTTTAGTTTTGCAAATTTATAATATGTTGTTAGGTATATTAGTACAGTAAATTTGGCAAATACTATTTTATGGTTGTCATATTTACTGTCTGTTCAGCATAATAATCTGTTTTGTTTGCTTGTCTTTTATCTGTTTTTCTCAACTTCCTACAGGTCCAGTCAGAGAAAAAGACAGTTAAGGATGCAGGAGCACAACAATGGATTTCTCCTTCTCTTTCATGCAAGGGATCATGGGAAATACAATTCAGCAACCCCCTCAGCTCATTGACTCAGCCAACATCCGACAGGAGGGCACCTACGACACCGGCAGTGATCCGGGTGAGGATGGAGGCCCCTCCTACGACGCTGCCCTGGAAGCAGAGTTCACCTACCCCCCCTCGGCATCAGAGGACATGCCCCATGTCTCCAACGGTTACCCCCCGGGGCTGGGCCTGTACGAGCCCCAGGCCAAGTTCTCCATATATTCCCAGTTCCCCAACGGCTCGGCCAACGGCTACGGGGCCATACGAGGCTACGGGGACCACGGGGGTCTCATGCCCGGCGAGGGAACCGTGCTGAGGGGCCCGGGCCTCCACGAGAGGCCCCTGTCTCCCGTGTCCCCACCACTGCCACCCCATCATCACCTGCCCCAGCACCACCCTCACCAGCCGCACCACCATCACCATCACCACCTGGCACACCACTACCATTCAAACCTGCAGCCCCAGAGCCCCTCCCCTCTGCCCCCTCCCCAGCTTCACCTGCACCAGACCCCGCACATAATGGCCCATGCTCTTCCCCCTCCGCCGCCGCCGCTGCTGATGCCCTCCTCCAGCCCCCCCCGCTCCTTGCTCGACAGGACGCCGCCCCCCCCGCACCCGCAGCTGCCGCCCCCCCACGCCTCGTCCACCGCACACAGCGGGGTGCTGAAGAAGACCAACTCCCCCGAGATCAAGCTGAAGATCATCAAGACCTACCAGGACGGCAAGGAGCTCTTTGAGTCTGCACTGTGCGGAGACCTGCTGCAGGAGCTGCAGGTGCAGGGACGGGGGGGTTTTTGTGTCAGGGTGGGTGTGTGTGTGTGTGTGTGTGTGTGTGTGTGTGTGGTAATGCTTTGTTCAAGCATATGTTGGAACTCAAAATCTCTGTCTTCTGACATGGAAAAATAATACAAAACGCCCCTCCCTCATCTCGGAATTCTGTCGGAATCTTGGGCCAGGGGGTCTCAGCTCTGAGTTTCCGACTCGATGTAACAGAAATATGGCTACGTATGCAGTCAAATATAATAGATAAATAATAGATAAGTTCAAGATTTTATTTTTTAAGTGTTTACATGTTAAGCACATTGAAATACAATTTGAGATTTTGCTGAGTTAATTGACATATGTACATATGTAAAACTATAATTTTTGAGTTTTAGCTCTAGCATAGTTACAACAATAACATGTTATTGTTATGTAGTTGGGCGTCCATGTTCTTCCGACTACGGACCTTGCGCCAGCTTGAACGCACAGAAGGCGTAAGTGAAGCATTTCCCACTTTTGACTTCCCACCACCAACTAATGTCGCACACAGCATTATATACGCCTGTGTGTGTCATAGGGATAAGACACGTGTATGATTTAATCGGGATAAATATACTCCACGTAAGTATCTTCACGAGTGACTTGTATTAAAGCTGCCTAACTCACCTGTACAGTACAGTTTTTTGACTTTCCTTATTTATTTATTAGCCCGCATATCTCACCATGGTTGTCACCATGGCTGAAGACTTTGCTTGCCCATTGTATCCTCCACATAAAAAAGGTTAAATCATTTCAAAACTAGGAACAAAATAAAAATAATCGCACAAAAAAGATAACGGTCATACATACTTTCTTGCATACAAAATACAAGAAAGTGATGCCAGTATGTTTTAGTGCCGTTTAAAGAGTTTTAAGCATATGTGAATGTTTATCGGGATAATATTGTCTATCATTATTATTTTGGACAAGATAATTGATAAGTGTGTGTGGTTACCCCCTTACCGTGTGTGTGTGTGTGGTTAACCCTTAGCATGTGTGTGTGGTTACCCCATACCATGTGTGTGTGTGTGTGTGGTTACCCCCTTACCGTGTGTGTGTGGTTAACCCTTACCATGCCTCTGTTGTCAGCAGGAGTCAGAGAAGCAGGAGAGCAGTACACAGATGCAGCGTAGGCATGAGCGCAAGAAGGAGAAGAGGAAAAAGAATGTCCGTGCGCCGCTCCAGGAGCAGGGGCCAGAGCAGGGACCAGACCAGGGGCTCGATCAAGGCCCAGACCAGGGTCCGGATGAGGGTCCACCTCCCCCGGGTGGTGCCACGGGGCAGGCTGAGGCCACTCAGGTCCAGGCTGAGGACAGTGAGCCGCCTGTGGCTCAAATCGAGAGGCCTCAAATGACTGTTATCAAAGCTGAGCCAAAGACACCAAAGGCAAGAACGGTTATTCCCAGTAACATGGCCATAGATAGAGTGCACAGGTGTAGCTAATTAATGATTTAGGTGTGAACAGTACCAGCACTTGTGGCTGAATCAAACAAGCTACTTAAATGAATAAATTAGCTACAGCTGTGCCAGTCACAAGATTGTGTCACACACACGTAGTGCCGCTACAGTACAGTGTGTATATATGTACACACACGCAGCAGTGTTTTTTTGTTCTTGCCAGATACATAAAATACAACATCTATAATGTCTGTTGCTCAGGTTTCAAAGGCTCACCACCCGTCGGTCATCCAGGAGACGGGCTTCTGCAAGGAGTTTGTCATCGGGGATCTGGTGTGGTCCAAGGTGGGCACCTATCCTTGGTGGCCCTGCATGGTCTCCTCGGACCCGCAGATGAAGGTGCACACACGCATCAACACCCGAGGTGAGGACGCCCTGTGTGTGTGTGTGCTCTTGCTCTCTTGCTCTCATTTTTATATACATTCATTATTCAGGAGTTGATAGAAATCCCCCATCTGAAGATAGTTATCTTTTAAAGAGATGCTCCTCAGTTTGTCTGGAATTACCGAGCGGTTTGAATTCCACAATACGTCTCCTACTCATCTCATAGGATTAGAGGGCAGAGACATGGAGGGTTTTTATGAACCCCAGAATATGTCCAGTGCTCTCAAATAACATCTCTTGTAACCCGACATGCGATGCAGGTCACAGGGAGTATCACGTGCAGTTCTTCGGCAGCGTGGCCGAGCGGGCGTGGATCCATGAGAAGAGGATAGTCATGTACCAAGGGGAGCACCAGTTTGACGAGCTGCAGGCAGAGACACTGCGGAAGGCCACCAACCCTGCAGAGAAACACAAGGTGGGGAGCGTTCTACAGGAGAGATGCACCGGTTGCGGCACTGAAGTTGTGGGCCAAAACCTAATGTTTTAAAATAGCCGGGAACCTCCGGTGCTAAGAAATGAATGCAACTCAGAAGTGCCAAACCCTGCAGTTAATTGAATGACTGCTCCAGGCTGTCTACAAAAGTGAGTCAATCCCCATAGACTCCCATATTTAAAGTTAAACATGTTTACATGCTGGTTCAAAAAACAGTTTTGGTCTACAGCTAGTCATGACTACTCTATGAGTGGTGCCAGAGCCAGCACAGCGCAGTGTTCAAATCTGTTCTTGAGGAAAGCTATGGGTGACATCAAGGAGGGTTTGTCCATTTATATATACAGTCTGTGGTGCACGCAGGACCCGTTTCCCTCTTATATCCTGAGGTGTTTTCAGCCATTGACTGTAAATGAGTGGCATTATAGCACCACTTGTCTCGCAGAGCCAGCTTTTACTTGCGTAAAGTCTGGGACACGGCACTGGCTAACTGCGTCAAGGGCCGCCTACCGGACGAGAGGTACTGATTTGACATGCACGACGACCAACTACATAACTCAATAGCCAAGTCAAATGTTGAACTTACACAGCGGAATTATTCGGGGAAACAAAACGACACAATTCTGGCTGTTTGCATATACATTTGTTTGTAAATATGTTACATAAGTAGGCTACGGTTACTAAAATAAATTGAAAGGAATTATGGATATAGACATAATCTGTTGTTGGATAAGCTACTGTTGTCCAAGTCAGACCTCTAATAACGAACACAACGTTTAGCCATGGCGAACCTGGTTTTATTGACCGACACAGCAGACAAACATCAGCCACTGCCATTGGTGAATGATGTCTTATTTGCTGACGGCAGTCAATGAACGTGCATAACTTGTTTAGCTCACGCGATGTTCAGCTGTTTGGTGTTCCTGTGTGTTTGTCCCATATCCCTGTAACATGCCCACACCTACGGTATCGGCAACAAACACCCCCCACCCACATGCTGAATGTTGCCTGACGTCAACCTAACATTCCTTGGCTGCAGAAATTATAAAAAATATTTTACTCTCCATGAACTCCTAATAATACGTTATTTACTCCTTCAACAAAGTGCTATCATATACACCTTTATTTGAGCAGGTAAAAAGACTCATTGGGATTAAAATCTCTTTTTCAAGAGCGACCTGGCCAAGAGGGCAGCTTAAAACATCCACATACAAGATTTAAACACAATGTCCACCATTCAATTACAGCACCACAATAAATGAAAAACATGGATCTAACAGTCATAGTCAACTAGACGTGATGCAATTTCAATCCTTGTTCCTTTTCACATCCCCTAAAAGAGATAACAAGTATTTAAATGAAATCAATTCACACAGCTCTAAGTCATTCTGTATATCATAAAAGCAAAGGAAAAATCCACAAAAGTGTATATAAATAATACATTTTAAAATGCCACTTGTGGGTTTTTTGTAAAACTATGTTCTGAACCCTCTGACGAAGGCAGTGGCTGAGATGCGTTGGTGTATACCATGTTCATAGCCCTTACAATAAAAGCTTAATCATTTTAGAAAAATCCCACAGGTGCCTTTTTTAAATGTATTATCTTTTATGCCACTAGTTGCCACTAGTTTCCCCTTTGTGGTTTATAATTTTTCAAATTTTGTATCCTGTTCCCTCTCAAGAGCACCTGGGGATTCTTCTGCTACTTTTCTTTTTTCGTCTAAAGTGATATCGTAATTAATTGGCACAATCTTTTTTTTTTTTTGTGTATAATATAAAAAATCTTAAAGTAAACCTGATACAAAAATCCTCCACAAATGTTTTCCCTTCTTTAAGAAGCAATGGCAAATGCTGCCCTTCCATCTTAAAGCTCCTTAATTATATGTACTCCCATAATTAATTCAAACATCATAATTAATAAGCGACAAGCAATATGTTTTGTATTGATAATATTTAAATAAATCAAAGATATCTTATCTCGAGATGATAAATTCTCCACAAATTAAGTCTCCTCTTTAGAGGTATAGTAAGCGATTATAAGATAATACAGTTTTTTGTCAAATTTACCAAATATCTCCTTGCAGTCAACTATCTTATCTTTATTTGTGCGCTCTGAAATAATAATCCAGTATTTATACACAGCATAAATAAAGTGGTGAACATCGCTCACAATAAACAATGCCCTTGGCTTTGCAATGCATTTCGAATGCGTGCCCCTTCGAATGACGTTCAAGGGAGAATCGTTTTTGAGTTTGACGTTATCAAGCGTTCTCGACTTACTTTATTTACCTTTTTAAGAATATAAGTATTCATTCCCTTCCCTTCCTATCTGATACCTTCCCCCTCCCCCATCCCAGTTGATGAAACCCACCCCCCAGAGGGAGCGCGCCCAGTGGGAGGTGGGAGTCGGCCACGCCGAGGACGCCTTCCTGATGACGCGGCAGGAGCGCATCGACAACTACACCTTCATCTACGTCGACCCGGACCCGGGCCAGCCCCCTCCGGCCAAGAAGCCCGCCGCTGCCGTCGGTCGGGCCGAGAGGCGTGCCCAGCGCTCTGGCAGCTCAGCCAGCAAGAAGGACGACAGAGCGGGAGCATCATCGCCCCCTGGTGGAGAGCAGCAGCAGCAGCCACAAGCACCACCCCGCAGGCAGCTTCCGCGCAGGCAATGCAGCGTCCCAAATGCCAGCGACGCCGCCTCGGACAAGAACCAGAGAGGCGGGGGGAACACCGGCCAGGCCGAGTGCTCCCCTTCCCCCCGGGACACCCCTGCGACGGATGCGGGGTCCCGGGGTCGGGCGTCCCCCCCGCCTGCAAGGGCCTGGAAGACGGCGGCCGCACGTAAGCTCCTCCCCCTCTCCATCACCATGAAGAAGCTGAACGTGGAGATCACCAAGTGCGACTGGCCGCTGCTGCAGAAGAAGGCCCTCCCCTCGCCCAAACCACCGAAGAAAAAGGAGGAAGAGGAGGAGGACGAGGAAGGGGAAGACGAGGAGGAGGAAGAAGAAGAGGAGGAGGAGGAGGAGCGGTCGGAGGGGGAGGTCAGACAGCCTGACCTGGGATACTGCTCGCCAGAGGTGGGTGCGATGAGCGCATGCGTTTGTTCTGGTGTTGCGTTTAGGATGGTGGAGTGTTTGCTGCATGTTCAACGAACGCAATCAAAACAGGGAGGAGTTGGGGTTGTCCATATAGGCTGTGGGTTGAACAACGCTCCCTCGGCTAACAACAACAAAGTGATCGTTCGTGTGTTACTGCTTTAGATTGTTGTGTTTCAGCAGTACAGATCCACAAGATGATGGTAGAACCAGCGTGGCTCTAGAACCACCTCAGTCTGTGCATAGCGCACTGTTGAAGGACGTGTCCGTAACTGCTGTGTCAACATACTCCGATTTTGAATTTTGTGCATTTCATATCATAATGAGATGGCATACAGTTAAGATTTTGGACATTTTGGTGCTGATACTAAATGGTGATGATGACAAATACACCCAGGTAAATATGCGGCTACACTTCCTACACAAACGTCTTTTGAAAGTAGTTCAAGAACATTCCAAATATTTTCGAGGGAACGTTCCGTTCACTGGAAATGTTAATTGAACGTTCAATCTACTGAACGCACCCTTGTATCGCTGATGTGCTTTTATAATATGAACCTCCTAGGACAGTGTTTCCAAGCCCAGGTCCTGGGGGACCCACTGCCCTGCATGTTGTCAATGTCTTCCTGCTCAAACACGCCTGATTCAAATGAATGGGTCCTTCTGCAGAGGTTGATAATGACCCGTTAATCTGAACACTGTCCTAGGACATTTGGGACAAGGCTACTGGCTGTCCCGAGAGTTAGAACACAACGCGGTGAAACTGCGTTTTTGTTGTTACCATGCAACACAGACCTGGAATATCCTCCAAGTTGATATTAGACAAGCCCAGACTCTGACAACTTTTAAGGCAAAGCTAGAAACCTTCCTTGTTTACTCTACCTACCCAAGATCTCATATTTGAGCTAATCTTTAAATGTTTTTTATTATTAAAGTAAATGTAATTTGCCTTACTGTGCATTTTATCATATATACTTATTTAGTTTATTTACCCCCCCCTCCCTGCGCACACACACACACACACTTGGTTTAAAAATGCACTAGTTTACATAAACATTTAGTTTTTCGGGTTTTACTTCCGCACTTTTTCCTCACATTTCTGAATGTTTTACACTTGTTATAGTTGCTCTACCCTGTTTAGAACGTTGATTTGCCATGGTGTATGAAATGTGCTGCCTTGCCAGTAATTCCAATATTTTAAACGTACTGGACTGAGAAATGCCATGTCCTATTCCGCTATTACATGGAATTATTGACACTTGCACCTGCATAAGGTACAGCGATGGAGCATGTGATGGTGGCGCCTTGCATGGCAGCCGTGTGTGTGCGTGTGTGTGTGTGTGCGCGCGCGTGTGTGAATGAACGGGTGAATGTGAGGCAATACTTTACAGCGCTTTGAGTGGCCACAAGGTTGGGAAAAGCTCTGTATAAATGCAGACTATTTACCATTTAGGTGTGTATTTCGCCTCTATAGCAGGACTCTGGAGCAAAACCTGTGCCTAGTCCTGAAGAGGATGAGGAGGAGGACAGAGAAGAGGATGCGGAGGAGAGGAGAGGCTCTCCTGCCAGCCGCAGGAGCGAGGAGGGAGGTGCCAAGCACACCTCCTCCCCTTGCTCGCACCACAGCAGTCCGCTGGGTACGACGTCTTTGCTCGCACGCTTCAACAAGCTTGACACGCCAGATGTATGGTCTGTTAGCACACAACCATCCCGGGAGCCGTTCATTGAACCAGTTTGAAAAGGGCGGGAGCTTTCAAAGAAATGTCTGGCAGGCGATTGGATGAACCTGTGAACCAGCAGAGCCTGTTAAATCCCCTCTTGCAGCAGAAAGTCTAAACACCTTTTTAGTGACGTTGCTTTTGAAATAAATTCTAATAAAACTATAAATAAAAATGCAATATTGCAGCATCTACATTAACCGCCATTGGTGTTTTTGAGTTGCTCTCAAATCTTATTCATCACACCTAAACCACGCTTGTAGCTAACACCGCGACGCTCATTGGTCACACACTAGGTTGACCACGCTGAAGCGCAACTGTTTCCAAGCTCTCCAGACTGACTCTCAAAGTCAAACTTAAGCTCCATTTGGAAGTGTTCGCAGTCGTTGCCTCCTACTGGGCGTAGAGCTCTCGTTCATCATTTCATCTGGCTTTACCATCATTTTGAAACACGGGTTATCGGACCTGGCCACCTTGATTGGTCCACCAGCAAGGGTGGAGGTGCAAATGTCCAAAGTGAACAGGGTTTCCAGACTATACTATAATCTAAGTGAAAATTGAGCTGAGAGCAATAGTCTGGCAGGGCCAGGCTAGGTGGAGGTATCCTCGTGGATACCATCCTGATCTTGCAAAGTTTGACGCCACTATCACTCTGGACTGACAGGATGGTATCCACGAGGATACTGTCAGTCTGGACTGGCTTGACACGGTCGCGCTTCATTCTGAACCACCAGTGGTTCTGACCAACCGGGCGTCGTACTTGCTGACACGGGCATACTCTAGGTGTGACGTTAACCGATGGCGATAGACGATCACCACCAGTCCATCCAGCCACGTGCCAGGTATGCACGTGTACGGTATTCGTTGCACGTTCCTGCCCCTTTTTTACTAAACCATTTCAATAGACTGCTTCCCAGACGGTTGTGTGCACCAGGCTAGGGCAGAGGAGGGAGGGGGGGGGGGGAGGTGGGGGAGAGACGGAGGAAACGCTCACGGTTGTCCGTGTCTGTCTCAAGGCTCACAGGAGCGGAAGCTGCAGCGGCGATGTGTCCGGAGCAGGTCTGAGTCGGAGAGAGGAGATCCAGTGCCCAAGAAGAAGACCAAGAAGGAGTACCTGAAGGAGGTACCTGTACGAACCCAGCCTCCCTTGTTGCTTTCCCCATCTACACTGATCATCTACCCAAGCGGGGAACCTCCGGTGCTGAGACATGAATACAACGCAGACAGAAGTGTTGTTGAGGCTGGCTGCAAAAAGGAGTCAATCCCCATAGACTCCCATATTAAAATGTCTGACTATATACAGCAAAAATAAACATATTTACAGCCTGGTTTTGGTCTCTACAGTTAGTCTCCCTGTACCTGAAATCTGTACAGGGAGAGAAGGGGAGGGTGTTTATAACATCAGTTAAAAATATATTGGCCATACACACACACACACACACACACACATATATATATATATATTAGTATGAATTAGTCTATGATCCTACCTCACTCAGGTGTTGTTGAACGCCTACAAAACGACACTAGATACGTTTCTAAATATATTTCCAGACTCCTTTTTTGAAGTGTGTGTGAGTAGTTCCTGGTGCATTTGGAGCTGCTGCTGCCATACTGTAAGCTGACCTCCATGTGTGATGTATCATCCCCACAGGCAGAGACTGCTCCGGAGACCACACTAAGGACAGGATCGCAGAAAGGTAAGTAAGCCGTTACCGCGGTTACGTCTGCGGTCCCCGCCCCCTTACTGGGAGGAGGAGAAAAACGAATGAAAACGCGCCTTCATTCCCGTTGCACGTCAGGAGCCAGTGAGATATCGGACGCCTGCAAGCCCCTCAAGAAGCGCAGCAGAGCCTCCACGGACGTGGAGATGGCCTCGTCTCAGTACCGGGACACCTCCGATTCTGACTCCAGAGGCCTCAACGACTCCCAGGTAGGCTTGGAACACGCACGCACGCACGAACGCACGCACACACAGGAACAGAAACGCACGCATGCACAAACGCACGCACGCGTGCCAACGCACAAACTCATACTGACACGCATGAACGCACAAATGCAGAAGTACGCATGCACACTGTAACACAAACACGCGCACCTCACACTGGAACACAAACACGCACGCACACACACATGAACACACACATGCACACACCCACCCAGTACAGTCACTGTGCCCCACCCCCCACCAGGGTCTGTTTGGGAAGGGTCTGGACAGCCCGGCAGCAGCCGACGCCTCAGACACCCAGTCAGTGGACTCCAGCCTGTCCCAGCAAGGCAGCGCCACGGGCAGGAGAGACACAGTGTGTCAGGTCAGCTGTCTGTCTGTCTCTAGTTTGCTATGTCTCTGTGCCTCTGTGTTTCTCTCTCTCTCTCTCTCTCTCTCTCTCTCTCTCTCTCTCTCTCTCTCTCTCTCGTTTTCATGCCGCGGCTAACCATCCCGGTGTGTGTGTGTGTGTGTGTGCGCGCAGGTCTGTGAGGCGTACGGCGAGGCCCTGCTGTTGTGCGAGGGAGAGTGTAACAGGCACTTCCACCTGGAGTGTCTGGGCCTGACGTCTCCACCCGACGGCAAGTTCACCTGCCCAGAGTGTCGAAACGGTGAGCCATTGCCCCCCCCCCCCTCCCTCCCCCCCGGTTTA
>JAODUH010000024.1:429741-440129 GCA_027564835.1 Typhlichthys subterraneus | reverse complement strand
TCTCCCCCCCCCCCCCCCCCCCCCCCCCAACACACACACACACACCTCCCCCCAGAGTGCAGTGGTGATGGAGAAGGAGGAGAAGGCCCGCAACGCCAAGCTGAGGCCCAAGAAGCGGCGTCCGCGGCCCCCCGAGGGCAAGCACACGCACGAGTACTTCTGCTTCTGCTGCGGGGAGGGCGGCGAGCTGGTCATGTGCGACAAGAAGGACTGTCCCAAGGCCTACCACCTGCTGTGTCTCAACCTCACCAAGCCCCCCTACGGTAAGGGACGCCCCCCCCCAAAAAAAAAAAAACACATGCGTGTGTGAGCAGGTAGGGACTCGCGGCATATGAACCACTTGCTTTTAAAAGTGTGCGTGTGTCTCTTCAAGGTTTATTTTTAATACTTAGCCAAGCTATGAAATTGGTTTAACCACTCATAACATGTCATGTTCATGTCACATGACAATAGTATATAAATGATTCTACAATAATATTGTTTATTGTAGTTATTTCTCAGACAATATATTGCCCATCAAAAGCTATTATCGTGACAGGAGCCTAGCGTCAATGCTTTAAGAGTCATCCCTGGACTATCAAAGAACACGCACAACCGCGTAATAATAGCAGACACTTCATCCTCTTTGCATTTGCTTGTTCACTTAGGTCTGGTTAGCTTTGCGTGCCCATTTTGCCTGCGGGCATTACAAACTGAGCATCCTATCAAAACAAAAACACATCTCCCTTCAATGCCGTAGGGTGCTCTCTCAGAAGCTCCGCCCCCACAAACATCGGGCACACATTACCAAGAATAGTATTGTGTTATGTGTATAGTAGTTCCGTCTATATTAACCTCTGCGGTTGTTACGGCATTTTTAATTCTGGTTGTACAGTGCTTTATTTACCTACTTTCAGTTTTTGCATTTATTTTAAGCAGTAACCGTAGCCTACATATATTATTTAACATATTTAAAAGACCAGCAAACAGCCAGACTTGTGACTTTGATTTGCTCAGTGTAAGTTTAAGATCCAACTAACTCATTGAGTCATGTATTTGGTCATCGTGCATCGTCAGTCAAAATACCGCTCATGTCAAGTAGGCAGGTCTTATTCTTGACGCAGTTAGCCAACGCTGTTGTCCCACACTTCAGTAAATTCTGGCTCTGGCAGACCGCCTCTATCTTAACCTCGGTGTGCGTTGACAGGCCACTGTGAGGAGAGATAATAACTGAATTTGACTGAAAGTGTGTTCGCTCTCAATTGCTGATTCCACCGTTTTTGAATAGTTCCGCCCTCCATCTTGACTGTATCTCATGTAGGAACCATGTGTCCAAAATGCCTAGCAACAGTTCCTCCTGTCCTAACCTCGTTGTGTCAGGCCATTGTGAGGAGAGATGATAAATGCCTAGCAACAGTTCCTCCTGTCCTAACTCTCTGACCTTGCTGTGCTTCGGCAGGCCGATGGGAGTGTCCGTGGCACGACTGCAGCGTGTGCGGCACGGCCGCCTCCTCGCTCTGCGACTTCTGCCCGCGCTCCTTCTGCCGGGACCACGAGGCGGGCACCCTGGCCCCGTCCGCCCTGGAGGGCCGCCCCTGCTGCTCGGCCCACGACCCCCTCAGCCCGCTGGGCTCCAGCTCCACCCGGCCGTCCAGCCCCAGCCTGAGCCCCCCCGTCAGGGTCAAAGAGGAGCCCGAGGACGAGCGGGGCCGGCCGGCCACAGAGTGACTCCCCCCACACCACCCCACCCCGTCCCGGCTGTGGCCCCCCATCACCTCCACCTTCCCTTCCCTCTCCCCCCCCCCAGCACCTCCCTCCCCCAGCACCTCCACCTCCAGCACCGTTCAAGGGATCCTGGTGCTTTATGAAACACTATTCAGAGACCCAAGGTCGGACCGGTGTGATTGTGGTGGTGGGTGGGGGGTCACCGGGGAGCACTGTTCACCTCCACCTTTTTGCCAAAAACAGCGCCAGTGCTGAGACTCCTCTATAGTCACTCCTTACTCAATGTGGGACCCTGGACACCACCTGATTGTGTTCTTTTTTTAATTTAATTTTAAAACAGATTTATTATTTTGTATTCCTCTGTTCTACATTTTTTTTTTTTTTTTTTTACAGCGGTGTTAATACCTTGTCAGTACCGGCGCTTTGAAGAACAATATCGAGGGGAGGGAGCGAGCGAAGGGAAAATAAAGGGGAGGTGTGAACCTGAACCTGTCCGTCAAACTGCTCTCCCACCTCGTGGTTTAGCTGCCGTGGGCTGTGCACGTCACACGCGTGCACGTGCATGACGCCAGCTCCTCCCCATTTCTCTACAGCAGCCCATTGCTACAGCTGGAAAGTGTTGAGCTCTTCTTGTTTGATAACGGAAGGGGGGTGTATTAAAGACAGTTGTGCAATTTTCAGAACCATACTACATTCCTCCGACCTTCCTTAGACATGGGTTTTAATATCCCAGAGAGTATAGATGATGAATATTATTATATACAGTATCTATGTTTGTTAATGTTTACATGCCGATACGCTCACTTCATCTCGGTGAGTGGTGTATTATGTTTGTTTGTTTTTGATTAGCTGTTGAGCATTACACAATACCTTGTGAAAATGGTCTTATTGAGGTGAATATAATGGTATATAGTGTAACAGACATTACAAAAGTACTTGTGATTTTCATATTGCCAGAATGAATGATCACTGTGTACATAACTGGCACATAGTATTGTTCCGAAGAAAAATAGACATAGCCGTGTCCCTAGCGGAGTTGCCTCTCCAATTGTTCCAGTAAGAACGAAGATCTATATGCCTTTTCTTTTTAACAAGAAGACAAACATTTTCATCCCCCCATACCTGGGCAAGATTTACAGTTATGCATTTTCCTCAACAATTACTTTACAAGTTGACATGACCAGTAGTCTAGAGCGTGAGGCCTGGTTTATAATCACCGGCGCTGTCTCAAGTATTGTTTGTTGGCCTTAAAGGATCTGCTCACCAAGACACTGTTGTACAGTAGTCACTACTGCTCCATGCAGTTACTTTCAGTAACATTGTGTACTTTGACTAGTAATGCTTTGTTTATTTCCGTAAGTTTTTTTTTTTTGGGCCAAACATTTCTGAAGCACTTTGACATGACTTAATGCTACACCACTTAGATAGGTCATACATACACAGAAATGTATATAAAATGTGCAAGTGTACATGTTAAAAATGGATACCTCTTCTGTACTAACGGTTAATTGAAACTGTTGTATCTCTTGGTCCAAAAGAAAAAAAAGGAACATATGATTCAGTGGTTCATTTGGTTCTGGGAAATGTGTCCTAATACTGTTTTTGAATAACTTTGCAAGAGAGCCTCTTTTACCATTATACTGTAGGTCACCCAAGTGAACACAATTCACTGCTAACCTTGACTTGTCTTCTTTCCTTCATTACCTGACTTCAAAGACCTTGAGAGCATCTTCACAACTAGGTTTTGTATCAGTAGGAAACACGATATATATTGTAAAGATAATGTTACCTATGTACAGTGTTTTTAATCACTCATCTGTCAAATCCAAGTTTTTGTATTTATTCTGCCATATTTTATATCGTAGAGTTCTGTTTTAAAAGGTCGTCTCACTCTTTACTGTATAGGCGAAACAGACTATTGGGGGAATATGGACACTTTTAAATACTTTATTTCTATGTAGTCATTGCATTTGCTTTGTCTTTCTATGAGTGTAATGATTCCACATTGTAACAGCAGCTGCTCATTGTTATTGGTGTTAAAGAAAAATATTTGGATATACCAGTTTGTTAATCAGAGCAGTTTTAAGTTTCAGCATGGAGTATTAAAATAAGAAAACATATTTACAATCATTCCTAAGCCTGTGCACCTTTGCTAAATCTTTGTACTTGTTTTCCATCCTCAAAAGGCTCCCAGTCATAATTCAGCTATCTTAAAATGGGGTTAATTGGTGCTGTTATCCAGTTAACTTAATATTTCATCCAAAGTGTGCTGACCTAATACTAACATTGATAATCAATTTGTTTTCTTGCTATTTTCCAAAGCTGGGCAAATCATGACACCTTCGCAATTGGATCACTTGTCAGATGCTTTTGTTTAAAGTGACGTGTCTAACGGTGTGAGTACAATTACAAGACAACCTACTAACCTTTACATGTTTGCTTTTAACAGTCTAAACTTGAAAAAAAAATTGTGAGGCTTTTATTTATGTATGTGTTACATTTTAATGACAGTACTCACATAAGTAGACTATCTACATATTTCATGTGTTAGGTAGGTATCAGGCCATGTTCATGCGGACTTATTTGCTTGTAATACTATATTATGTCTCAAACATTTCCTTAAGTGTTCCCAACATGACCAATCAGAGACACTGGCTTAAACCATTTTGGTTTATTAAGGAATTTGTCTTTAATTTGAAAGTCAAATTGGCTATCTTTTTCCTATTGCACAGAGATTCTGCATTACCGAACAGCCTTTATTTTTGCACCTCCAGACAACTTGAACGTGAATAACTTTGTGCCAGTCACACTTAAAACTTAACTTAAAATCAATACTCATCTACCCTTTTCTGCTGTTAGAGAAACCGTATTGTGTATGCCTAATTTAATGTCTCAGTATGTGCTGTCATTTTATTCACTTACTATGGTATGTAATGTAACTTGTCTGTTTTGCTGGTTAATTTTTGTGTCGTGGCCACGTTTAAGAAGAGTTTGAGATTAGTTTGGTTCCTATTCAGAGGGACCTCACAAGCTTGAAGAGATGTATTTTTCTAAGTGTCTTGAATTTTTGCAAAACATTTTTACAGTACATTTAAACAGCCCCCCATGTCAGGATGGTATGTTTCAGTTTACTGTGATGTCTTTTGGTTTTTGTGCAATGTTACTGACTGTCATTACGTTTTTATTAATTTCTTTTATTTACATGTTGTCGGAGGAGAGCTTGTGTTGTGAAAAGAAGAAAAAAAAAAAAGAAAAAATCTGTTTAACAAGCAATCATCTCCTTTTTACATGTAGTACAGTTGCTAACAGTAAATCTAACTGGGGTCATATCTATCTCGGTGTCGCTTCAATTAAACAGTGGATGAACACATGCTGTGGTGATTACTGATCAACCTGTGCATTGCATATTGTTGAAGACTTGTAAATAGTTTGCATTGAACTTGCATAGGCTCTGTTTTTGTGGCGTGCTATTGCCTGTACAATTCTGCTTCTAAATGTGACTGTTGGGACAACACTCTTTTTGTACATGACTCTTAATTTGAGACCGTTGATTCTGTCTTTTCATTCTGACGTTGAGTTTGAGGAGTTCAGACATGCCTGAAGTTTGACTTTAATAAAGCTGTCTCAGTGAAACCATTGTAGTTATGTACCCTTTTTTAAATATGTATTGAAATTATAATTTGCGGCATCTAGTGGTATTAGACATATATAACTGGGCACTTTAATAAAGAAAAAAAAATTTGATTTTATTACATTTTCTTTTTATATTTTATTATTAAAACCAGCAATGAGCCACAGAACTGATTTGAGTTTATCAGGACGGGTGGGCCTTATTGGGAACGGGATGTAACACCTCAAACACGTTGTGGTTTGTAGTGTATTGTTTTGTTAGAATAAACTGTTTTGCAAGCTTTATGTTGATTAGCCTACACTCTTTTTGTCATTGTGGTTTATATAGTTGGGGTAGTGTGACGTTATTATAATTCTATGGTCACGTTACCAGTTGTTAGGAGAATTAAAAATCAACTGCCAGTGTATTTTAAAAGGAAATGTAAATGATCAATCTACTTCTAACTGATTAGAAACTGATTATGTATTATATAAATAATATATTATTTAATATTTGGAATTAGCTCATATATAATTTCCTAAATAGGTAACACCAAAAATAGTAAGAGCATATAATAAATATCTGGATATATGTTCATATTGTCGGTATATATCTTTTATTTTGAAGACAAAGAACCAGAAGTGACGGTGCAATTATTTTCTTTTTTGCATTAATGGTTTCACCTATGGTTTCGTCCGCCTTGGCATCCTGGTCGATTGTCATCGTCACAGCGTGTGTAAATCTTTAAAAGTATATTCCAGGCGTAATCCATGTTAAACCTCTAATATGTTGGGAAAGACATAAACGTCTAAATTTAGGTTGGTATCAGTCACAGATGGATCAGATTATCATTTGCGGAAATTAATCCACGCCAGATGTTGTTTGACAGATGTTGCTAGCATGCTAATCTTCTGAACGCTGACGTGTTTTACGACTTAGTTTGTTTTAACTACTGTACACAGTTAACATTGTTGTCATTTTGCTCTGTTTAATTGTAACAATTAATTTAAAACAGCAATGCTAAAATGTAAATGAAGACTGACTGCATCGTCATGTTATCCTTTGTCTGAAATGCGGGTGTTTTATTAGCGATAGAAATTACACTACCGGTAGTGTAGAGTACCGGTAGTGTAATCAGTAACTTCAAAGTAACTGGTGTACTTGGAGGATACTTTTACCTGTACTGCTAATGTTGAGTGTTCTCTCCTGTTCAGACCTGATTAATTTCCCAATATTTGTTCAATAGTTATGAAAGACAATATGTGAGCACTAACACAGATACGTTTTATTTTCTCCTAATCTAGGATTTTCTGGTGGCTAAAATGTTTGAGTGTTACTGAAGTTAACATTAGTAACAAAATGAAGAGGAGGCTCCTGCATGCATTCCTTTCAGAAGTTTCTGTTCGATTGGTGCTTCTGGTTATTTTCCTGTGAGTATATGTGGTGTTTATCTAGTATTTCAATATCACAGTGTTGAGCTGATTTTGTAAATGTGGGCATGTAATCTTCCTCAGCATAACAGAGCAGCTTTCTCCGTTCATCCGTGAAATCCAGGCGGAGGAGATGTGGTTGTACAAATTTCATCGTGTGGAGAAGGATCACGTGCCTACTTCTCTCATGTTTGTGAGTGTTGTTCTAGCCTGTGTATTACTCTGTCAATATACAGTAATACAGCCATTAGTGTGTCATTCAGAACACACAAAATAAGAGTTTACTTGAAAAATGTAATGTGCTAAATGAAAGCACGATAAAAATGTGATTAATTGCACAGTCCGGTGTCCCACTATGCATTCTAGTCTGGTCTCTGTCCTTTATTCATTCAGAGTGTTGCGTGTTTCGTGCCAGTGATGGTCATCCTGCTTTTTACATTCCTGATGAAAGTGGATCGGGGAGATCTGAAGGAAGCTTTGCTCGGTAAGCAAGTGCTTGGTTGGTTTCAATATAATGTTAAAACACATTAAACTATATTATACTTCCCTGAAACAACTGCTGCACGGGAGAGTCAATGATATGTTAACTTAAGCAAGCGCTGAAACAACGCACACCTAGACAGAACACAACAGTATGGGTCATTGTGTTACAGAGCATCGCAGAGTAAAATAGGTGGACAGCGTACGTAGAAGATAGTTAAGATTAACTGTGTATTGCTCTGTTCTACAGCTGCCACCCTGACTTTGGTGCTTAATGGAGTGTTCACCAATGCCATTAAGCTAGTGGTTGGTCGGTGAGTTGTTTTATAAAGAAGTCTATGCTTTGCTGTGCTTTGCTTTTCACTCTACGAGCTGTAAAGACACACCTGCGTTCTTAATGCATCTTCTCCTGCTTTAGGCCGCGACCAGACTTCTTCTACCGCTGTTTCCCAGACGGACAGATTAACATGGAGATACGCTGCAGTGGGGATCCTGATGTCGTTATCGAAGGCAGGAAGAGCTTCCCAAGTGGACACTCCTCCTGTAAGTAGCAGTGTATTTATTGTGAGGGTTTATTTGACTGTAAATATAGTAGTTTTAAATTTCCATGTTGGTTTTTAAGTGTTGGCATTCTCACGCCAGCTTTTCAGGCAGGCATATTTTTCACTGTGGAGCGGCATGGAGACATCATATAGATGTTGGTAATTACGAACTAGCTCTACTTAACTTTCTTAGAAACTTCCCGCCATTGTTGTTCTCCTTTGTTCAGATACTGCTGCGTCTGACCAGTCCGTCCGATCCTGATATACTGCCCCCCACGTTCATGTGCTGTATTGCATCTTGAGTATGTGTAAGGTTCATTTCTGAGTATGCGCGCAACCTACGCTCCAAAGGAACGCAGGATACGCGCGGTAGCCATCTTGCGTATGCAGTGTTAAAAGCAAGTATATCGTGGCCTTAATGGCATTAAACTAGCCTAACTCATCTCTTACCAAATTAGACTTTTAGTTTTTTACTGTTAACATTTTAATGTATTTTGGATTCTTTCAGAGCTAATCACAAATTCAGTTTAACGTGATTTATGGAAATTCCATAGGTTTACTTTTTATTATAGCCACAACATGGACCAGTTATATTGACATGAGTCAATTGAATTAAGTTATTTAGATTAATTACATTGACTAGTCTAATTTCCACTCAAGAATTAGTTTTTTGTTTTGTCGCCTTTTTCTGTCACTCTCGCCTGGGGGGCGACAGGTGATCCAAAAGTTGCTGGTTTGATCCCGGCTAACTCCTCGCCGAGTGTTGAGGTGTCCTTGAGCAAGACATCTAATCTTAACTGCTCCTGGTGGTTGGTTGCACCTCGCGTGGCAGCAGTCACCATCGGTGTATGAATGTGTGTGTGAAAACTGTATGCATACATTTGCCGTTCTACATTTTCTGTTCTTCTTATTCCAGTGCAATCATTATGTCATCTTACTCTTTTGCTAAACTTCTCAAGACTCATCTCTTCAGGTTGCCTTTAGCATTTGACCTTCTGTTCCACTCTCACTTTTCTCCCCTGCCCTTCCAATAAGCATGTATTATTGTTTTATTTTGTATATACTTCACACATCTTTTTAATTGTATATTGTTTCTATAATATGTTATGGTCCTGCCTTAGTTACAAGTCCCAAACTCTATTATACCAAATGTTTTATATAGATCTTTATATTTGTCTATGCACAATGTATGGTGTCCTTAAAGCCCGCGATATACTTGCTTTTAATTATGCCTGCGCATACGCAAGATGGCTACAGGCGTATCGGGCGCGTATGCTGCGTTCCTTTGGAGTGTAGTGTGCGTCCTCAGAGATGAACGCTATGCGTACGCATGATGCAATACAGCACATGAACGTGTGAGCAGTATCAGGATCGGACAGGCAGATCAACAGCAGTTTCTAAACAAAGAACAACAATGGTGGAAACGTCATAGAACTAGTTTATAATAACCCAACATCTTTATATCTCCATGCCGCTCCACATTTTGACATGTTGGTTGTTGTGGAAATTCGAAGGTAGTAAAGGAAAATATTCCGGTTTAAGCCAGGGATGATTCGGCCCTGATCTGCCCCCTACTGGATATATTTTAAATCCTCCAAGCACACGCGAGATACGTAGGCAAATATATGAACAATTCCTTTTGCGACGCAGCCGCTTGTCTACGTGTACGCGTTCCACATAAGCAAGTATATCGGGGGCCTTAAGTGTTTTAATTTCAGGACACCTTTCAAGTGTATTATTATTTCTCCATGTCTAAACAAACCTCATTTGATTTCTCTCGCTCTTTTTTACCCCTCACAGTTGCGTTTGCAGGCTTGGGCTTCACATCGCTGTACATAGGAGGCAAACTTCGGTGCTTCAACACAGGGGGCCGCGGCAAGGCTTGGAGACTGTGTGCCTTTCTCATCCCTTTGCTTACTGCATCCATGATCGCCCTCTCTAGAACCTGTGACTACAAACACCACTGGCAAGGTGAGTGCACGCTGCTTAATGCTTCATGTTGTCGTGACTGTTTAATCAGAGCAGTTAGTATTCCTGCCCTGAGTTCCATTTTCAATCAGAAAACGTTAATTTAAGGCTTACACCGTGTCCTAACTCAACGCGATAGCAAGCGAGCGCCCGACTATGGCATTGCATTGGACGCTCTGTCGTCACTGAATCTGTTACATGTATGGGTGTAACGAACTGTTGACTAAATCCACTGTTTTTGAGCCTCTGTTCAGTTCATATCTGTTTCCATATATTTCTTTTCCCCCCTTCTTTTTAAAAAAAATAAATTTTGTCTGTAGGACTTTCTGCCACTAGATGTCACGCTAAGTGCATCAGGTTTTCAGTTTTTAACAAGAACAAATTACATGCGCTTAGGGCTGTTCCGAATACAATTTTACAGGTTTCGAATACTTAATGGTATTTCCGAACGAGTATTCGAATACTCTCTCAAAAACACCATTAAAAACATTCAACTATAATTAATAAGAAACCCAGAAATAATATTTGATTCCTCCTGTATTACCTAATAAGAGTGTGTGTTGATTGAATAGCCACACTCTCTTCTTACAAACAGAGCCAATTGCAATCAATTGTGTTGATGACACAGTGTAGGGCAGGCAATTACATGTCAAC
>JAODUH010000024.1:372167-397633 GCA_027564835.1 Typhlichthys subterraneus | reverse complement strand
CGCAACCTTGCTCAGGCAAAGACACTAAAATTTGCACAATTTTAACACACACACACACACACACACACACACACACAACAAAATCACCACAAGTTATGTTTTTAAAGCTATTTTTAAAACCCAGAGGTTGTGCCTAGGCAATACAATTATTTAAATACACAATGTGGATTTCTGTGCAGGGCTACAAAGTTTGAGTAGCAAAAGGTCATTCTCTGGCTCACTTTTAATTATTAATTCTCTGTAACATCTTCTAGGAGTGGTGGGGCAGGGGGAAATGGCGACGATACCTTGTATTTAAGAAAAGATGCTGATGCATCCATGAGCTCCAGCAGAAACCTACCATTCATGCACTGAGGACTCCATTATCTACAGGGAGCATCGGAGAAGATATTCAGTATCAGGTGGCAACGAAACACACTGGAGTTAATTCTCAAAGAGCAGTGTATTTGTCACATTTCACTCCTACGTACATACACGTCATATACACACACAGGAACGGAAGTATGGTAATTCTACTATTTGATGTATAGATACTTATACTGTGTCTTTAACACACAAGACCAGCTCAAGGGTTATTCGACCCACTCCTTTAACCGAAGATGTTATATTCTGAGGAGCTGCGGTAATTCTACATCCCCTTGTTTATGTAACAGCGACATTCTAAGTTATTTGTCTAATAGAAAACTAAACGCATTGCTCTGGGTGGACAAGAATGGCTGAATTGCTTTTTGTCCCCAGTGTTAAGAGTGCCTTGAACTCTTTCCCACAATGCACTCTGATGGTCCCAGGGCAAACTCCGCGGCACCAAGGAGAATTTTTACATGCCCTTTTTAACTTTCGTCTCCCATACCTCAATTTTATCCATCTCTTTCTCCTCCGAGTGCACGATCTGAGGGGCAAACAATGAACCAGCAAGAGTCAAGAGAGCAACAACAATGAAAAACTACAAAATTATAGAAAATGCGTGTCAGTTGAAAATATGTGCAAGGTTACAAGGTGAAAGAAAATAAATGGGTGGTGGGTCGGAGGGGGGTGTGAGAGTATGAAGGGAATAAAATATAGAAAAATACGAGGGGGAGGGGCAGGTAGATCAAATTGTGAACAATTACAGAAGTATATAATTATGTTTCACAAACCTAAAATAAGCAAGGTGAGGAGAGGGGGAAGAGAAACGAGGACTCACATACTGTACCATGGTGGGCAAAGGAGAGAGGGGGGGGGGGGGACACTTAACATTTTGAATTAAGCAACCAGCGTTCCACACGATAATGGATGGCGAACCACAACACCTAACATAAACAACTCACGCACCTTTGAAGAAGTCACCGTGATGTTCAATCATCACATTTTTCACAACAAATTCTCATGTGACAAATACAGATGATCTCATCTCTTCACATGAAGATCTATTCAGATCTCAATCAGTCAGAACATGGCACAGGTTCAGCAGTACAATTCTAATACATCACAAAGCCTCAAGAGGTTACAAAATGTTAATCTAACTCAAATGGATGCTACTATAGCTAATAACGCTGAAGGAAACCAAGGTTACACTGTGCTGCATATAAACAATGAATGTCTATAGATGCATGGCATTCTGTCACACAGGAATATATATGTGTGCATGTGTGAAATAAATCTTTCAATGTACTGTATATATTTATGTGATTAACTAAGTCAGCCAAAAGATAAATTAAAAGCGAGGATCTAATTCAGTCACCACCAAAATGAATTAGAATTGAACAATAATCACAGACCATCTCACACACACACACACACACACACACACACACACACACACACGATAAACAAATTAGTGTAAAGGGGAGGAGATTAGGGAGCAAATGAGTTTACTCATACACCATGACACTGATTACTCTTCTAAGCAGATACCTTTCCCCTCATGACATCTTTTCTTGTGTATGGCTTTAATGTAAGACACATTATAGAGGACAAATAGGGGAGCAGGAGTAATTTAATGTTTGTACCTTTCTGTTGTGAATAAGTTTTGGGCTCCATTATATTATTATTAATAAAAAATAAAAAATAACAACTTTGTTGCATATCAGCACTGCTAAAATATATTTTATTGTTCCTTTCCCTCATTTGTGGCATACAAACATTCTGTGATCAATAATCTCTAGTTTGTCTCCATTTGTCTCACTCTCCGGTGCCAAACTAAAAAGATGGCTACTGCTACTGGCAGGTGTCACTGTTCAATAATTACTTAGGCTACATGTTCCTTCACGCCACAAATTAAATAGTGTCATAAAAATACACAATAAATCAAATCAAAGATCAGTGTCAGCAGCCATAAGATTACCCACACAACGTGAATGTGTGCAGAATTGAAGATGTGTCGAGTACCTTTGGGTGGCCTTGTTGAAAAGAATTTACAAAAAAAAGGACAGGATGATAGACCATAATAAGCTATCAGAATCATCGTAGAGACAGTATTACAGAGGGAAAAACCTCAAAAGCCACAAACGGCATTCACAGTGGACAGAAACAGGGTTCCACAAAGCAAGTCAACCAGACACTAATTCTTATTTAGCTCTGAAATGGGATAATGACGATAATGAGTACAATTACCCAAATGGACGTCTTAGAGCACAATAATCTAAACTGCCCGTCAAAAAGTGCAAAAGAAAAGGGATCTTGCACCATTTCTCTGTATACGGCCGTGTGTGTCGAGGCTTACAGTATGCAGCGCATGGCTAAATGAGCGGGCATTAGCATGCCCTGAAAGGAGCCGGGCTCGGTCTGAACAGAGCAGGTGAAAACCTCACTTTGAATCATTTCCCCTCGCGGTGCCTTCGCCATTGTTCCCCGTCCTCACACATGGCAGAGGGAGAAAGAAAGGATCCTATTATCCTGGCTCAAGCCTGTTCTCCTCGTTTACTGTTACAGAGGGGTACCGTGCGGGGGTCGGCTGGGGGCAAAGGGGGGAATATTCTGATGGAAAGCAGGATTGGGGTGGGGGGGGGTCTCCTCTTGCCTAGCAGTTGTGTGCCAGCTGAAAGGAGCCTTGAAGCCCAAAGCTGTGGCGGTGCCCACCACCTGCCGAGACCCCTTTCTCCCTCAGCACCCCCCCACCCTTCTTCCCTTTTCACCGCCGAGCGCTCGGTGACTCAGCAGACCTCTGGCTCAATTCAGGCCGAAAAGAAATGGTGTGTAGAAGAAGGAAAAACAAAACAAAAAAAGAGAGAAAGAAATACAGACAGAAAGAAGAAAGACAAGAGATTCATTTCTTGAGTGAGAAGAGGAAAGGAGGGGTGGGGGGGTTGCAGATACATGCGTAGTACTGTACTTTGTTTGGCTTCGAGGGGGGGGGGGGGGGGTGAAGACAAACGAGGCCGCTATGGGGGACGCTATAAGCTGCACCTGGCTCTGTGTGCTGGAAAGGATTCAATGAGTGTAGGATGAAAAGCAGCAGCATTTATCTAAACCCTCCCTCCCACAACCACATTCGCTGTTTGTACCGGGACCTCTCACAATGTCAGGACGAGGCAATGTCTTTTGAAATTAAATACAGGCTTGAACACACCTCCACCTATGACCTCTGACCTGTGTGCGTGTGTGTTTGTGTGTGTGTCCAAGAGGGCATAGAAGAGGCTCTATTACAGTGCTCCATTGTTTTGGCCTCGTTTTAATTTCTATGCCCTTTACAGAGACCTTGCACAGCATCCCTCTGCGCACAGTACAGCTGAATTCAAGATTAAGCCCAATTCTGTAACGATGCTCTGGGTCGAAGCAGCTCCCATCAATATGGGTTATTGATGAAGCAGCCCATGAAACCTTGTAGCAAACCATCACAAGGTTCATCTAGTCAGAGGAGAATAACCCTCCATCTATGAAATAACCAGGTAGGAGCAAAAGCATCATATGAACTGGATTTATTTTTCAAACGAACGCACACACACACACACACACAACAATATACATAGCCTGCAGCACCGCATCTTTGTGCCAGGACAATTGTGGGCCCCAGGAGTCTGTACTGCCCCACCCCCACCCCAAGGAAGAGGTTGGAGGACGCATGTTGAGCCCACAGCCATGCACCCCCCCCCCCCCCCAAAAAAAAAAAGCAGGGGTAAAGCAAGAAACGTGTGTGGGCTCAAAGGGCGCACAGGGCAGAGAAGTGAATTCAAACAGAGCAAGAGAGAGAGAGAGCACCAGGGTACCAAGATGTTCCTCCTCCTCCTCCTAATACTTCTACCGCTCGCTTTTCCAGCTTCCAGGAGAGAGGTCAGCTGAGCATTGCGTATACAGACGCAGGCTCGGCTTGGAGGCATTCATTCAACGCACGGTTAATAATTGATGCGAGGCACAACATTGAGGATGCACGCAACACCTGATCAGAATGCAGAAATTCTACTTGTGGCTGATCCTGCGTCTCCATGGGGACGGGAGCCATCTGGTTTATTGAGACTTTGCGCTATACTTTGGGCCAATAGCATGCCCTTACGTTGCAACATCTGCCATGTCGTCCTGGAGAACAAGATGCAATACTCAATTCAGGAGTCTCCCACCCCCCAAGCCCCCCCTAGACACACATTCTCCAGATGATAGCAGACGTCCCCCAGCAAACACAGGCAAGTCCAGACCCATCTGGGCAGACCCCGGTGAATTCCACTCATTCTGGAACGACCATCAAGGACGTGTGTGTGTGTGTGTGTGTGTGTGTGTGTGTGTGGAGGGCATACAAATGACGCCATTCCTGCGATGGCTCCCCCCTTCCCATTACCGTCATTGCAGATTAGGAAGGCAGGGAACCAAAACACTACCCCAGACCCCCACCCCAGGCCCACTGGGACTTTAACCTATACGCGTACCCACCCACCCCTTCCCCGTTCATACACAGTGCATGCGTGGCGCTGGTGGTGTTATGGAGAAGAGGAAGATACAAGGGTTGGGGGAGGGCAGGGCAGGGCAATCGACACCAGAGTCATTGTTTCCCGGTGACCTGATTCAGGGTCATTTAGCATGCCACACCTCCAGGGGCAGGGGCCGCACGCCACTAACTGTGGAAGGGGAGCCACAAATGTGCCAGCTCGCTCTCTCCTGACCGGAGCCTGGAGGATTAGAAGCAAAAAGGTGAAATGGAGGGGGAGAGAGAGGTGGCTGGGACAAAAGGCTAGAAGTTTGGATGTGCAGACAAGTACCGAAGAGAGAGAACGCTGAATGAAATACAAGGGCAATACCGTTTTCACACAATTACACTTGGAATGAAAACATTTTGTTTTGAAACTCGCACACATTGGCCGCCACTCCTTTCCGATTCTGTGTAAATTCACAGTTAATAAGGCAGCAGGGAAAGGCAAGAGGCAAGTAGCTTCCCAGCAAACATTCACAGATCCTGCTTCAATGCTATAGGGAACGTCCTACCCTTTGGCACGTCTGTTTTACGATGGCTCAGTTAGTAGGCATTAGCCCACAAGCTACAGCCACACCTTGCCTGGGCATTGTAAAGGAACGTCAGTGGTTGCGGGGGAGGGGAACGGCTACAGCACATTTTCAGTCTGCCTACTAATTATCCCTGATGCCAATCTTGTTTGCATTAACAAGTGAGTGAATTAGTTGCAATGCTCAATTTTTTTCTCCTGATATGCCCCTGTCATGCTGTTTTAATAGTAATGCTACAGTACATAACTTCACTCCCTTGCATTGACCGCGTCGAACAGGAGTAACAAGCCAGCAAAGAACTTCAAGCGTGACAACATTTTGAGAAGAAGAAACAAAAGCAAACATTCAAAAATGAAACGGGTGTGGTTTTTCAATCAAGCTTTTAATGAAAAGATCATAAAATAACAGTTTATTTTTCCTCACTGCTGTACATTAAGACTGCAAGGTTTGTGAGCGCTGAGGTCAGCTTTATTACACCTTTATGACACTTTGAGTTAATGAGCCACATTGCTATGTGCGCCGACGGCTCTGACCTGAATACAAGCTCTCTGAGGAGTGGGGACCAACGAAAATAATAAAAAATACAAGCGCTCTGCCTGGGTGCTGCCACTATAGACACACTGGGATTACAGTCTCACCTTGAGCATGTAAAAAAATTATAAAACTAAAAAAAAAGTGTATTTGTAAACCTGCGTGGAACAAAAATGTTAATCTGATGTTATATGTGCAATAGTGTGTGTGTGTGTGAGAGAGAAAAGTGTTCCTCAGTGTCTAAAAAAGGGGGAGGAGCTTATCGGTTCTCAATTATTCATAGGCTAAGACCCTACATGTCCATTCCAAGGCCTATCGGCCCTCGGATGCTAATACATTATTGAGAGGCTTTTCGCGAAGGTAAGGGATCGCAGAGAAGCTTGATAAAGCCCCCCCCCACAGTAAACTCTTCAGGTACTAGATTAGCAGCTAATCATGTCTTTTTGAGAGTGTGTGCCAAATGTGACACCTTACAATCAGAGCGTGATATAAAAGATTACAGAGGAAAATACACTGTGCCAAATGCTATTCTGGAATGGGGGGAGGGATTTGGGGCATTAAAATAGTTGAACACACAAAAATACAATGACATACAGTAGGCTAATGGCATGCTAGCGTAAACAAACACTGATCATTGAGGTAATTTGGTGTTTTCTGCTGTAACAGCATCCGCACCAAACAGTAAATACTGACAAGAGAACTGACAGATAAAGCCAACCTGCGCAACAACTTAAATGACACAGAGTCACACAGCTGAATGGCAGGTCAGGTGTAAGAAGAATAAAGCCGAGACAAATCTTAGGCATTGTGTTATAACCTCCTCCTGTCTGCAACATACAATGCACCGGAGGCCATTTGAAGACTAGCTTTGGTTTAGTCTGCCGAGGTTAAGGAGAAAAATATCCACGCTAACTGGACAGATCCCCTCTACTGTAGTATAAAAGTAGACGGCAGAATGTCAAGTGGTTAGAAGGGTGTAACAATGTTAATACAAAGATGTGACAGAAACGCAACCTTTTAGAGGCGAACAGTCTCTTGAGCTGCGTTTTCTGCTTTGATTATTGTTCGTGTTTTGTTATGGTTTCGTTTAAAGCTTTTGTAACACTGCATAAAATATATGATATATTGACAGACAGCACAGTTGATGAGGTAAGAGAGTAGTAGCAAACCGCCAGTTGATGGGAACTGATATGAGAGAGCCCTGGGCTTTCCGCAGGCCTTGGGAAAACAAAGTGCACTTAGTAAAAGCTATCTCAAGCCACGTTGCTAGAACCTTCTGACGTAGAACTAAGTGAGAATCCACCAAAAAAAAAAAAAAACACTTACATTAGACGGACGAAGTGGCAACTGGTTTAAGAAGAAAGAAATATGTATATAATGTAACAATAGTGTGTGTGTGTCATATTGTAGGCATGTAAAAACATTATCTGAAGCGGACCAATGTGGCAACACCCAAGCAGGGCACTTGTTTGAAGGTACAGTAGCCTCAATTCTGCACAGACAGGGGTCACAAGATCCTGTCCGTGTCCACAGGCACGCGCGCGCACACGCACACGCGCACACACACACACACACACGAGCGCAAGGGGTTGAGTTCAATTCCCCATATGTGCAGTCATTCAGTGAGAACCCATAACCACATGGGCACCGACACCCATAGTGAAACTACACAAAATAAAACCCTTACAGACATAAAAATGACATACTCAATGCCATAGACCATTTTCTCCGATGAGAAAAACAAAGTATATATGTGTCTGTGTGTGTGTGTGTGTCTATATGTATCTAAAATCAGTTCTCCCCAAAAAGTCAACTTCACAGATTGTGGTTAATGGCCATGCTTTGTGTCACATTTTTGATTCTCAGCTTGAAATCCTCAAAATGAAAACAAAACAAAAAGAAAATGGGTCCTGCCACCACCTCAGTCTCACCCACTGAGAGAATTCTTTACGAAAGGTGCGGGCAGGACCAGAAATAAATACATTCATCACTGATAATAGACATTTGATAAAAAGGAGAGAGAGCGAGAAAAAAGGGAACACTGTCAATAAGTGTTTGCACCAACTTTGTATGAGGCCCGGCCAGTCAGAGATTTGTGCTGCTTTCACACAAAGGAAAAAAAAAAAAAAAGAATTAGATATAAATCTGATTTTAAACATCATAAAAGCAGAAAATGTACATTAACATTCACAGTTAAGATTCTACCAGATAAACCTGTTTACATGCAATTAATAGATCAAAGCTATGCCCAAATAGGTTTCAACAAGTCAACCGCCAGCATTAAAGAGGTACCATGAAATAATTAAAAAATATATATAATAAAATTAAAAAAAAGGAAGATAAAAACCAAACCCTTCAAGCATTGCCCTCTCATGTTCTACAAAAACAGACCCAAGCAGTAGAGATAGTCCTCAAGTGCATTGTGGGTAAACATGGAGACACAGCATTGAACCATGGACATTGACCAACAATGCCTTTTGATTAACACGTCAAGAACACATTGTCCACCCCCACCTCCGCAGACTCATATCAAGACGGACCAGAGGGCAAGGGGGCTGGAGCACAGGTCACCCCAACGCCAGCTGGCAGAGACGGTTTCCCTTAAGCCACACACACACACCCCTGCCCTACTTGAATATGCAGCAGTTTGCTGCACGCTTGACGTAACGCTTTTGTTTTGGCAGCAACCTCTCTGGAAAAGATTTCTTTTTGTTATTCTTTTTTTTTTATTATTCTACTCACAAATACACTTTCCCGACTGGCCAAGCCCCTACTGAGGTCTGTAAAAGTTTATGTAAACAATGAGATAAATACATATGTATCATTTTTTTTTTTTCTTCTTTCTTTTTTAGAGCCACACACGGTTCCATTATCATTCAAATGTGCTTTGGTTTAAAAAATAGTTTGTGGATTTGGGTATGAGCTTTTTAATCCTTAATTCTTTGTACAACTATTTCTGAATATATTGTGTTAACTAAAATGTTTTGCTTGAGCTGCCTCGCCTTGGTCAAGGCTCTTTGTGTTAGTTGGAAAAGTCCCCCACCCCCACTAATTTGTCTTAAATATGAAACTAGTGTTCTCCCCATGAATAAAATACAGAGAAATTGATACAATACTATGTCTTACAAATGTAGCTGAGAGTCCTACATTCACGGATGTAGAACAATCCCTGAAGTATTTGAGTAGTAGTATTAATAGTAGTAGTAGTAGTAATAATAGTAGTAATAGTATTGTCACAGTTTGGAGTTCGTAGTTTTCTTCTACTTGTTAAAACGAGCTAGCATTCCACTGCAGCTCTAAGTCTTTTGCAAAGATGCCTAGCGATCTTGTTGTACAAAAAACACCATTTGCATGACAGACATTAAGCTGTACTGCAGTAAAGTACAGTACTGTTTCAAGGCAATACATTTTGGACTCCCTCATGAAAGTGATGTTTTCTTTTAGAGAGGAGGGGGAAATTCAATGACATGAATGTTCCAGATAATTAGTAACAGTAACTGCTTTACAGCAAACCACAAAACAGAAGCAAACAATAAATGGGAGTCCAGGACGCAAGAACCTTAAAACGGTAGTAACGCTTGTTTAACTGTAGCTACATCCCTATGATAAACATTTCACAGACCATAACATGATAACAGAGGAAAATAAATCAAAAGGACAGTTAAAAACCAACATATTTGAGGAATGCCTTTACCAAAAACTTGTAGGGAATGCTCAGGCTCCATAGTAGATGCACTGGACAGATTTGGAAGAAACCAAATGACAAAAGCGGAGGGGGGGGCACCTTTGATGAAGGGTTGCCTATGGTTGGGTCAAGCTTAAGCATGACATAATAGAATACAAATAAGTCAAATGGATGACGTGGGAGACTAAGGAGTTGTCCATCTGTCAAATGCACCTGTGCCTCTCCCTTCATTAGTTTTCACATGTCTGGCAAGAAAGAAAATAAAACAATACAAGCAAACTTGAACTTCACATTAAAATTCAGAATTTTTTTTGTTTGGTTTTTTTGTTTTGGTCTGAACACATAAAACATGTAATCAAGTCCTCCTTTTAAGTCAGGGAATATATAAAGTGATAAGGACTCTGGATAGAAATTAAAGGGAGGGCAGGTTCAGAGAACATGTTGTGAACTTTACCATTAGGTTATAAAGTTTTACAAATACCAGCCCACCAATCAGCACAAGCTTTCCTTGCAACCACACCAAAACTCTCCTCATTGGTCAAACCTCGCAACAGTGGATTTAGAATATATTTCAAAACATTTTTATTTTTTTATTTTTATTTTTACACAGCAAAAAAAAAAGAAAAAAAAGAAAAGAGAAATAATTTAGTATGCTATATATCTTACGTAATTTTTTTTATAACTTTGGTTATGAACTTGTCTAGCAATGTTTGTTAGTTAGCTTTGTTCTCTTCAACATTCATAAGATCTTTGGAACACTGTGCATGTCAACTAACTAAACACTATTTGCTCCAGTAGGGCAGCTCCAGTACATTTTGAAGTGGGGGGCTCAATGAGCAGGCTCCCCGAAAAAAAGCTCTCTTTGTAAAAATGACAACTAAAAACAATGTTAATGTGTAGAATCTATCCGCATTAAAAACCTGTGGTGAGAGATGGGCAGGTTAAAGTAACCGTAATCTACACACTTTTTACAATTAATTACACAGGAAACATTAAACTAATCAACATAGAGTTTGTAAGAGTTTTCAGAGGTAGCGAGGTCACAAGTCTATACAAATAGACTTTTCTGAGGAGGGCAAAGCTATACAGACAAAAAAATTACACCGTACCCACTGAACATAATGCTCAGTCTACAAACCCCCGCCCCCCTGATAAAATAAGCCTCCCTGGCAAAAACCTCCCGTCCACAAAAAGAAACACCCCAAAAGCTTCTTCCAGTTCCACATTCACTGAAACATTACAAGTTCTTTAAGTATAACAAGTACCTCAAAGAAAGGGTTAATCTTTCTCCCCAGGATTCATTCACTGGAATCCCAGCAGGCAAAGGAACATCTAGAAGCCTCTCCATACATCTGTGACGCTGTCGAGAAGATTTTCTATTGGTATTATCAATAATAAAAACTATATTCTTACCCAACATCAACCCACCTGGAACCCAGTATCAAGTTAAAGCATATACGTTAGATGGTCCCAAATCCTGTTTACCACTTCTCTAACATCCAGATCCCCAACACCTCAATATAACCAAAGATATAAAGCTGTCTGGGTAAAATCAATCTTTTGTCAAATTATTGCCTGTGTTGTTTGCATGGGTTTTGTTTTTGGTAAAAAATAACATTGGAGTTTAGAGGGATTCTGAGGGCATCCATCCGAGCACCTCAAAGACTACGGGGCAGCCATTAAACTTGAACACCAGTAACCACATTCACATTTGTCAGACGCGCAGCATGGAGCCGATGGAGGGAAAGACGGAAAAGCACGACGTCCCTCCGCGATCTCTCCACAGGTGAACAGAGGTTAATAAGGACCACCATCTGCCCACCAGCGCCCACAGCCGGGCAACAGCTACATCATATACTTAGCCAGGCTGGGGGTGGGGCCGGGGGGGCGGGTGTCAAACTGGAATAAAACACGTCGAAATGCATGCGTCCGCATGTGCATGTGTGTGCACTTCTTTGCTTTGTAAAACGGAAACAAAAACAACAATAAAAAAGATAAAATAGAGCTAAAGTCTTGTTTTCGTTTCTTTTCCCAGAGTTCTTTGGCTTGGTGCGTTTGTTCCCCCCCCCTCCCGCTTAAGAGGGCGAGGTGTGCATCCTCAGGTGGCTAATGAGGTTGCGCTGCTGCGTGAACTTGCCGCCGCACAGCTGACACTCGTAGGGCTTCTCCCCGGAGTGCACGCGCATGTGCTCCGTGAGGCGGTACTGGCGCGTGAAGCGCATGCCGCACTCCTCGCAGGCGAACGGCTTCAGGCCCAGGTGGGAGCGCATGTGCCGCGTCATGGTGCCGCGCTGCGTGAACATCTTGCCGCAGATGTTGCACGGGAACGGCCGCGTCAGCCAGTGGCTTTTCTCGTGCTGCCGCAGCGTGGCGGGGTCCTTGTAGCTCTTGCTGCACACCGTGCACTTGAAGGGACGCGCCGCCTCGCAGCCGAACGCAGAGGGCCCGACGGGGGCCGACAGATCCTCTGCCTCCGCCTCCTCCTCGTCCTCCTCCTTCACGTAAGCCCCGCCTCCCTCCTCCTTGATGTACAGCTCGTCCTCCGTGTGGGTCTCCACGTGCGCGTTGAGCTGCTCGGAGCTGGGGAAGCCCTTGCCGCACGGGATGCACACGTAGAGGTTGTCGCCGAACGCCGGCTCGAAGCCCTCCTGGCGATACACGTAGTTGGCACTGTGGTGCCCGCCTCCCGAGCCTCTGCCCCCGGGCCCGCCTCCTCTGCCCACGCCACCGCCGATTCCCCCTCCTCCTCCACCTCTGCCGCCGGCGCTCTCGCCATCGCTCTGCCCGCTCTCCTCGCTGTGGTCCTGGCCATTCTCCCCCACCTCCTCCTCCTCCTCCTTACACTGGAAAGGCTGCGTCTGCTCGGGGGGGAAGGTGGTGGGGCGGCCCTCCTTGAGCCCCACGATCACCCCGTTGACCAGGGGCCGCCGGTCGCACTCGTGCCTCAGGCCGCTCGCGTCCCTTTTGGGCCACTCCTTCTTGCGGGAGACCTGGCGGGACTTCTTGCTGGGCGGGGGGCCGTCCGGCTGGCCTGTCGGCGGGGGGTGGAGGGGCTCCTCCTCCGGGGCCTTGTGGTGGTTGGGCGTGAGCTCCGCGGCGTCCGGGGCGCACCCGTCGCCGCCCGGCAACGTGGCGGAGGAGTCGTCCAGGGAGGCACTGTTGGTGGTGGACACTGAGGCGGACTGCGGCGACTCCTGGGAGTTGCTGTGCGGGCTGAGGGCGTCGGTGGTGGTGGTGGCGGTGGTGCCCGCGGAGGGCGGGCTCTTCTTGGACAGGTCCAGGCCGAGGTCGGGCTCCCCACCGCTGCCCCCGCAGCTGCTGAGGCTGCCGTTGCCGTTCTTGGCGGAGCTGCCCACGAACATCTCATCGTCCGAGAGCTTGTCCCGAAGGCCGTCGTCCGGCTGCATCTGGTCTGCGTCGGACGGGGTGGCGGGATAGTGGTTGTTGTTGTTGTTGTTGTTGTTTGGGCCGGTGGGGGTCGAGGAGGAAAGGCGTTGGTTGCTCAGGCGTAGCCG
Organism: Typhlichthys subterraneus; assembly: GCA_027564835.1. NCBI lineage: Eukaryota > Metazoa > Chordata > Actinopteri > Percopsiformes > Amblyopsidae > Typhlichthys > Typhlichthys subterraneus. The sequence continues at coordinate 384,496 of JAODUH010000024.1, read as the reverse complement.
GCTGAGGGTGCCCGGAGTGGAGGGCTTGCCCGGCAGGGGCTTCCCGCCGCTGCGCTTGAGCTTCTTTCGGCACAGGGCGGCAAGGTCGTGGAGCTGGAGGTAGCTAGCGGCGGTCAAGAGGGCACTGAAGCTCTGCTCGCTGCTCTGGTCTGAAGAGGACAGGAGCTTTCCGGTGTAGATGAAGTCCAGGACCTGCCTGAACACGGAGGGGTTGACCATCTCCGTGTCCAGGTTGATGAGGTTGTCGTGGAGGACCAGGGATTTGAAGTAGATGCTGCTGGCAGCCAGGATGTTCTTGTGTGCACGGAACAGCGCGTTCTCCACCACGATGATGACGTCACAGAGGAATCCCTTGGCCCTCTGCTGGTTGAGTTGCAGCAGCAGTTGTTTGGCATGATTTGGCAGTTCCATTTCCACCGCCTTCCTTTCCTTCTCTTCCTACGCGAACACCACCTGAAGCTGAGAGGGGGAAGGGGAAACAAAGAGGTAGCTGTTAGTTTTACATAGAAACACTGAACAAATACATGCTAAATGTCAGTCTACACAGTCTCACTGTACGTACATACAGATGCACAGTATTTCAGTCAAGCTAGGAAACAGCTACTGTTGGCTAGCAAGCTAACATCAACAGTTTGCTAGCTTGTTAGCCTGAAATGTTAGCATTAAATATAATGATTTAAAAAGCCAATACCGCCGTAACTAACAGAGGTCACATGGAGCACCGATGTGTACCCAACAGGCCACAACATCTTCACTCGCCGAGACGTGTTACGAACCCTCGCTAGACTACACACCTCTAAGTATTTACCCTGGTCATACGGCAAAGCTGCCAGCCGATCCTGGGATCCACCCGTTTTCTAACAAATTGCGACACCGCATGTATCAAGTTCTGAACCGTACACCATGCCACTGTTCCGCCACAAAAGCAAACAGGGTGGATACGGTGAACTGGTAAAATAGCTACTTTTCTAAGCTTACTCTTTTCAGCTCCACCACCACCAATACCACCCACCCACCCCTACCCATCTCCAGAGCGTAACTCCAGTTTCAGTGGGGTGCCTTCACTCACACTAGGTCATAGTAATGTCAGCCTTGCCCTATTGTCTGGCGGTGGGGGTCGGTGGCACTGCAGGGCTGGGGGTGGCGGTGTTAAGTGACACCTGAGCAGGTAAAGCTACACAGAAACTGGGGTAGAATGGGGAGGGGGTCAGGAGAGGGATGTGTCGCCCAGACAACGTCAGCAGCACTACCCATTCTATTTGAAGAGCCTTCCCATAATTAGGACGAATTTCACTCTGTGTTTCAACGTACGTTTGCCCCATATAACTACATAGAAGAATTGCTTCAGGATGAAGTAGGTAGTTAGTGACTGTAAACGAAGACATTTGGTAAGATCACTTCTCACGGCCCATTAGCTACCTATTCTGTGCTGGAAAATATGTGTTTGGTGTCTGTGTGTCTGAGTGCAGAGGCTACAGTATGAGAATCACACCCAGCAGACCATATGTTCTACATGTTCTTTAAGCCTTATGCATGCCAGCTAAATTAAGGCACTGTTAATTCTCGCACTGATCAACTAACTGTTGTATAATTAAGCAATAACGCACAACCTCCTCAAGTGTGTAATTGCTTTTATACAACAGTTCGACACGCACATTTTATTTGTAAATAATAGTAATAAGCGTCAGACAATTGGTTTGTTTGTTTAATTAAAGCCAACACAAAAATAGTCCCGCAAACATAGTTATAAAACTTCAACAGTCTCTGGTTGTATCCGCAACTACGTGGCTGGACTGTTACCAAGCAAAACATAAACATCACGCTAACTTATTACATACGTTTTCACGTTACCGCAAGTCAGCTAATTTGTATCCAATATACAGCCACGTTTGTATGATGTAGTCATCTACATTTGCCTGTTTCCATTCATCATGCAGCCAGTGAAGTAAAATCTGTTGATTCACGTTAACAGTTTATCAGAAGTTTTGAATTAGTAGCAGTTATTAGAAGAACACTGGTAAAGTGGAGTGATATACGGATAGTTTAAAAGTCCCAGTGCGTTAGACTGAAATATTGGCGCACACATGGAATGCCTCTTTTCCAATCAAGTCACTCTGTTGTATAAAGCAGCGTATATGACATTACAGGAGATTATATTGTAATGCAGAAACATACTTCACTAAAGGTCTAAATGCAAGCGAGATCATACCACCTCAACCCTGTGCCAACATTTGATATTTGCTCTCCTTAGAGCAGTAAAGACATGAGCGGTTGTTAAAAAGTGAAGCATTAAAAACAAATATTACAATGCAAACAGATACAACAGAAGTTTGTTTATTTAAAAATTAAAAGTGCCCAGGGAAGAATGCTTCTTCAGAATATGCAAACCACATTTTACAAAAACGCTTACACAATCATCGCTGCAGCTGATACAATCAGCTGCAGCGATCATTATGCTCAGGTCTGGCATCCTCTGCTCTGACACGTCTGGCCATCCCTTCCCCCCTCCTCCTGGTCTTTTATCTGATTCCAGTATACACCCCCCACCCACCCATCCACGTCCCCCTATTTCACTGCTTCCGACTGTGTTCCGCCCTTGACGGTCCCTCGCGGAGATCCAATCGCAGAGCGGTCCGCCCGGTCCGGCCCTGCGTAGTTTGAAACGCAGGTACTGCTCTCTACAGCGCTGACCCGCACTCAACCCCTGCTGCAGGGAAGACTGGAGAGAAGGGCCTGTGCTACAACACCAGCCAGGAAGCCATATATCAGTCAACCCCACCCCACACACACACACCTCTGCAGGCTTTATAGGGGGATTCAAGAGGCTTTCCCAATGGACAAACGTAAAAGGGGGCGGGGCTCAGAAAATAATCTAGCTCAGGAGAGAGGAGAGAAAAAAAAAAAGAGAAAAATGGCCCTCCCCTCTTTCCTCCTCTCTCCCCCCCCTCCATCACCCACACAGATACCCTCTCCCCTCCTGGCCCCTCCTGTGCCGTGCCGGCTAGATTTCAGGGAGCTGCTAATGGATTAAAGCTGATCTATATGCAACTAGGCTGTGATGTGTATATGCCGAGCTCCCCCCCCACCGACACCACCACCACTGGGGGTGCTGCCCAGGAAGATTGCCTCGTTGCCACAGGGACGGACTGATGAGGTGCTTGTAACAACAGCCGTGCCTGTTAAAGGTATAGTCAGCTATTCCAAGCTAAAGGTATAGCGTCTTTGAGTACTTTTTAAACCCTATATCATCATCATCATCATCATCTATTTGCAAGCTAATTGATTGTTAATAAACTTTGTAAAAATCACCAAATATCCATTTGCATTTCGCTAGCTTACCGTTCTCTGTGAGTGTTGAAAAAATTATCAGATAATTCTAAACAGCCCTGTCTCCATTAATAGGAACATAAACATAGTGGTTAAATAAAGTGGTTAAATAACCACAAACAGATTAACTTTTTTTTTTAATGTTTGGAAATCCTGGATAACCCAGCCCATATGATTAATATTAAGGATTCTGTGCACTGTTTCTACAGGGATGCGTTTCTATCTTACAGGCCTTTGTGGCTAACGAGATAGCTGGTCGGGAGGGCCACACAAAATTATTGCCACCGGAGGAACAAGACATTCTCCAACCAAATATGGCACCGCATTCCGACCAGGGCCAGCTCTGTGCCTGGCTCCGAGGCAACGGCAGAAATGCACTGGATAATTTTATGCCGCTCGCAGTCTTATTTTAACCGATCATGCTTAACAATAGCAGAGGACTGCATAGAGTACATGTAGTTTACGATCTCACCCAATTTCATCTCTCTAGCCATGCCTACAAGCAAATATACACGCGTTTTACGCAGGATAAATATGCCTAAAGGACCAGGATACAATGCCTTATGTACTTTAGAACTGGAAAGGGGGGAATGGCAAGCTTGCTGTGATGTTGCCCCCAGCACTGAATTAATATACAGCGTAGCTCCTCAAATTTAAACAGGTTCCACTGCAAATCCAGGTGATCTGGTTTAACTTCTTTCAGACTGTCCATGCTTGCATCCTATTTATGTCCTTCTTGCAGCACTAAAGCAAAATCTCCAAGCGTCCCAGTCAAGGTGTCCGATGTTCTATATAGGATCTCCCCACCACTGGCAATCAATGTAAAACAAATATGTTGAAATGGGGAAAAGCCATGCTAGCTTGTTTGGTCTATTTGCTAGCTAGTTTGGTCTATTTCAACATGCCTTTGAAACCGTGAACATTCGTCACACGGCCTAGGAAAGGTAATGTGGAGATGTGCAGAAAAGGCATATTCAAAGCAAAAGGGAGAACAGCCAGAGGGTCCACCAAACCTACACATCACTTGGTTGGCAAAGAGGGGTGGGGGAGGGGCTAGGGGGATGGTACAAAGACAGTTTCAAATGCAAAAACCTAGCAACCGGCTCAGAGCATTTGAACGAGTTCTTGTATGGGCATATTTGCTCTAAGGTGGTGCAATTATCAGTGTTTTAGTTCCCTCGTGAAAGGATGGCCTACACAGCAAAGTGACGAAATAGTATAACAGTCTGGCCTACATATCAAATATCTTGACCCATCTATTCATACTATTGCATTCATAATTTGGTTTTAAAACAAGAAGAGAGCATGCAGCACAAAACAATTATTTTTCTTACAGACAGATGGATAAAAAACATTTTAAATAAAAAAATTTAAAAAAAACACTGTCTTTGAATGTTGAATAAATGGCTTTGGAATTTTGCTTTCACCGTAAGACCCACCACTGCCAGGGAGCAGTTAAGTGATCATCTACTACAACAGTGTCTCTCAACAATTTCTACCCAGCGTAAGACAATAGGAGTAAACACTGACATCACGGCAGTCCATTTCTACATCAGGTCAAGCTGTAGGATCGCCTGTCCAGTCTATCACTCTTTAATTTACAAATCTGGTAAAATGCTGCCTTACCTACACATCCACACACAGCTCTTCAGTTTTAAAACACAAAATTGCCTATTTGTAAGCATTAAAAATTGGCGCAATAAGCGCTTTGTCCTGATAGCTAGTAATAATGACCACCTCTACTGACAGAATTGGGCGTGTGCAGTGCAATGGCAGTGTCTCTCATTTACCACACCCACACTGCTGTCCGGGTGGACAAGTATTCCAATTAAGAACCATTTTCCATCAGACAGGTCAGCCATGTTGAACACATACAGCGTCCAGCCTCGGCTGCAGCGGTATGAATAGAATCACAGGTGGGGGTCTGTGGTTTCTGTGTAACCCCGATGTGCCAGCGCTGTTTAAGTGAAGAAGAAAACGGCCATATTCCCCACATGCCCACTGTCCAAAGACAGGACTAATACATTGTGCACACACCTTAACCTACCATCAAGGTTATAAGAAAACGATGAGGGCTTAATGATCTATAAAATCACCCAGGCCTATATTCTTGTGTGGCCTAATATTAACACTCATGAAAACACCTGCAGCGTGAAGCTGTAGTATGGCTACCTTGAGTCAGATTGCTACACATTTGCTATACTGCTAATGGAAGTGGAACCGCCACCCCGAACAAGTCTAGTGGTGGTATGGTGGATGTGTCTCTACAAAATAGGGCTCAACTGACCTGCAGGACATGAATTTACATTATTGTCGGTGTCATTTAGCCAATAGCCAACAACACATGTAGCAGTAGCACTACAAACGCATAGAAGCTGCTTATGTGTATGCATGCATGTACACTTAAAAAAATTTTTTTTAAATAGTATGCTAACACGTATAGAGGGAAGACTGCCTAGAAACAACAAAATGTTTTCTGAGATAAAACAGGCTAAAAAACATGCATTGCAGAACATAACCAGTAGCCTAAGTACCAGGGTAGGGTTTACATATAATAAAATAATTCCTATAGCCTACGCTTTAACTTTACAAACCTGCCAACGCACACCACACCCACCTACCACAAACCCCCACCACCCTCCTTTAAACACTGCACACCCTTCCTGCTATCAGCACTACATTCCAAGGATTGTTATTTTTTTTTCTCCTTTAGGAACAACAAAACAAAAAAAACACACCACCGTGCCCAGGGGCAGTTCAGAGATTGAACAAGCCCAACCAACCGCCCCTGGAACAAACAGGCCACAACTGAACAGGCGGAACGATGTGGACAAGACAGTTTGGCAAAATCCATAGGCCTAAGTCCCAGGCCAACTTGTCAGCAGAACATACAGCTCTGAGCAGACTTCTTACTGCACGTCCTGTGTACGTTAGCTCCCCGGTCGCAATGTACACAGACCACCGTTTGAGAGGTGGGATAAGGCAGGGCTAACTAGCCAGCATGAGCCACAGTCTATACCTACCCTGTAGCCTTAGCCTCTGGGCTTATGCGTGAGCTCATAGTCATCATTCCATCGCTCACAGTGATCAGGTGACAGCAATTTAAATGGCCTAGGCTACTTAACCTCCAATATAGCTTCAATAGTACTTAAGCATCACATTTGGGGAGAGTGTGTGTGTGTGTGGGGGGGGGTGTATGCTGCACAAAAGCACATTTGGTTTATAATACATTCAACATTAGCTGAATGAGTAATGTGCTGGACAAACGAATGGTGAACTCGACATTGCAGCATCACAGTTTGCAATAACTTCTACAGTGATAGAAACGGGCCTATATTATATTTAGTCTGTTTTTACACAACATAATCACAATCCTGAAGAAGAAAAATATATTTTACTAGAATATTTTAACTAATATAGTCCCATTTGAGGTCAGTTGCACCATATGCTATAAGTATAATGGCCTCTTACCAGCTAGGTAAGAGACAGTTATAGCCTATTATACCTGATCTATGTATGTCTGTGTGTAGGCAAGCATATGAGTGTAGAATGTAGACATGATCAATGAGGATCAGATCATCATTTAAAACAAAAAAAATAAGTAATTCTGCTTCCTCGCTTGGACACAACCAAGGTTATACATTATTGTGCCTTATGTTATCTCAATGCCACTTACTATTTAAAACATCACCTCAGAGTAGCAAACACGCCTTAGCACATATTGCAATAAAACAAAAGTTATAAAATTGTATCGTAAAGTGCTCCTTTAGTTTTAACCTATTGCAACCATGTCGTTAAATACTATCCTATGACAAGCCTATAACAAACGTAATCTGCAATTGACCACCATGCAACAGTATCGCTATATATAGGTTCGGTGTGTGTATGTAATGTATGTCAAATGTATAGGGTGCAATGTCCGACACAAACAACGACTGTGGCTACAAAAGTATACGGTCCTACATATTTACAATGATCATTTAGCATAAGATTGAGTAGTGCGAAATGTATATGGTACAGGTAGGCTCTAATAACGTAGCCTACGTGCACCGAGGAAGCGTAACCTAAGAGGATCCATAAGCAACATAGAAAGATTACCATTGTCCGTAACCCATCGTTGCTAATAAAAAGTTTGTAGAATTATAGCGTAATTATAGCAATGCATCGACTGACATCTGAATGTAATCATTATAGGCATTTTTGTGATTTGTATGATTAGACCGATAGTAGCCTAGTACGGCAGCTGCTTGCGTCAACGAATCTATTTCATCCCATAGTTATGGTTGCATTAATGATAATAAGAATGAGCACAACAATCAAAGACATTTCCTGAAAAGGCAATGCGAACCGAGCTGAGGTGTCCGCTTTCCTTCACCAAGTGAGCCTTGCCACACTGCTTTACTAAAGCATTCTTTAGTAAATACAGTGCAGCGAGGCACATACTCTATGGACATTACATTGTACAACACCCCACCGTACCTCCGTTGTTCATTTTGCGACAATGTGTCCTTAAATGCCAATGCAGATCCATTGCAAATACAATGTACTTTAGACGATTGGCAGTGAAACTGGTAAAGCAGGCACTACGTAAGCGAAGCCCCCCTTTTTGTTGGCATGCTATGAAAAAAATTTTTTAACAGCAAAGATCCCTGCGATTTACAGTCGCCGAAAACGGCGATCCTATCGAAATGAACGATAAAGCCACTCCACTGTAGAACAGTAAATAGCAAATCCCAAAAATCGTGTAAATACCTTAATACATCGGTAGGAGCGTTCTCAATTTACCATCCTCTTGCTCATCTCACAGCCTTCGGGACGCCATGTTGCAAGCTTATGACGTTAGGTTTCCTCACCCCTGACCCAAATTTGAATAGAAGCCAACCAGAGTTGCGGAGAGAAAACATCACACTCCTTGCTTCGCTGTGTGTTATGCGGGGGTCTGGCCAATTTGTCTGCGCAGACTCCTTGGCAGCTGTAGGTGTTGTATGCCATATGTAGAAATACGGATTGTATGTGTGTGATTAGATTCAATGCGTATTTCCGGGAGGACCCATTCGTGGCATAGCTAGTCGAAATGTTATTCATTTATGTTCACCATAGCAAGTCTCCTTTTAGGTGGCTATATGTAGGATATTTAACTCATGCATTTTGCCAATTGTGGCACAATCATGCAGATTAAATACGTTCAACATTATAATAACATTTTTGGATTATTATGAGTTTAAATAGTAAACCAACAAAAAGATAATTGTTAATATGTTATGTTTTCTAGATATCCTACATAGCTTTTGTATATATATTGTGACTATATTTGTGCGTAGCCTAAGTTGCAATATAATTACTTTGTAGTAGCATATTATCGAGCCTTTGTGGGGCGAAATAAACACCAAAGTGTCAATTAATACATTGTTTTAAAGTATCTTAATCTATGAATTGTATTGATTGGAGCTCTGTGGCATTATCAGAAACAGGACTGCAGCCTGAAAGTGTGCAGCAGATGTTCAGAGCGGAAGTGTTGAAATAGAATGGCTCCCCCTCTTAGCAGCACACAAATCCTCTCAAAATCATTCATAACCTTCACCACTTGAATACCAGTTAAACATCGAGACGATAATGCATGCCTGCTACGGAATTGGTGGGTTTACCACTAATCATTTAGGTTGTGATAAGAGTGAACCAAATAGTGTGGTTCAATGGTGACAATAACGCACATTAACACCACATATTTATCTAATCACTGGCGATCGGGGGTCTTTGTATGTAGGCCTATAAACAGTAGAGCATATCAGTTTCACCTTCCGTTCACATCACACATTTGATGGGAGAAGATTGGGGTACTATTCTCAGTTCCATGTAGTATATATCCTTCAAACTATTCTATATCGCGCTTTTCATATGTTCTGCTGACACCTTGTGGTTACCCTAAAAACGACACCGACGACGTGATAACGTGCTGTGTATTTAGGAGTTTATAATGCTGAGATATTTGACAGGCCAGTAGACAATTTAACCACTACTAGAGATATTAATATAGTGTTATGGGCCAATACGTACGGATAATAGTTACGTATAACGTATCAACTACAGCTAATAAGACAAAAAAAATATGTCTCCTTATAATTAAGTTCAGTTGAATGAAGGAAGTAAAATAATCAAATACTTTAGTTATTTGAGAATTTATTTAGGCAGGCTACATCTTTATAATGGCAGGCTAGTCTATGTAGTTTACATTCACTGACCTCATGGATATTGGCCTATAGGCTTGCATGGAAAAAACTATAGGCCTACAGAAGGTACCTTAACGAAAAAAAAATCAACATTATCACAAAATGGGATATACCATAAACTAAAAGTTTCCTAACTTCTCCAAATCCATCTGCATTTAATAGAACATATTTGTAACCTAAAAATAGGCTACTAAAATATGATCTATAAGCATTTATGATTGAGCCCTTTAAGTGATCGTGTCTTTGAAATTAACTTTGAGTTAACATGTGGACACTGCAGGTCGGCTAACCGCTTATGACTCGGCCCGATCGTCTCACTCCTGGATTTGACCTTAAAGAAAGAGAATATATGTATAGGGTACATTATAGGGTACATTATTCAACACCGTGTAAAATAATTCCCCCCAATAATGTACGACAAAATTGATACTAACATTTCTCAAATGCCTGAAAACAAAATCAAAGCATTACAGTATACATGCTACACATAAAACAAAACGAAAAACACGTTTAAACACACAAAGCCCAATAAGACCCCTTACCTCCGACAGCAATGTCGCCACAGTTTAGTAAGGAGCGTTACCCTGAGCGCGGCGACCCTCTAATGTCGAGAAGTGGGGTCAGCACAGCATTAATTCGGGGAAGTATGCGAAGTGGGTCCGTGCCTTCGTTCTTGAACGAATAACACGTTGAACCCACAAAATTACAGATAATAATGTGAATGAATATAGGCAGCCATACCCCTAGGAAAAACACAGCGACTACTATTATCAGATAGATGGATGAGCGCTTGCTCTCAGTCTCTGTTGGTGGATGCTCCCTGTTTAACTGAAATTTTGCAATGAGAAACAGTCTTATATTCAGTCCTATCATTATTAACCACCGTGAATATGTTCCCCACAAATGTACCAATGCCCGTGACCCGCTTCGCTACCCCAACAATAACCAGATTATTGCCAGGCAACAATGACGAAGGCGTACACCCAGTAGGCAAAGATCACAAGCAGGGTTCTGTTTAGAGTCATTCGCTGAGAGTATCTGAAAGGCGCTGCCACTGCGTGATACCTGTTTGCCTGGGCAGCGAGAATGGCCATGTAAGAGAGCCCGAGAAATGTGGGTGCAATGTAATAAGTTATAGTAGGAGAATCATAGCTGTCCCTCACGTCCAGAACCCCGACGTAATAATAGGACACACCTGAACAGATATCACTGAAGCAAGTGCTCAGCATATACATGAAACGGTTCTCCGTGCGTAGCGCCTTGTTCATTAACATGGAGAGAAATACCGACACGTTGAGTAAAATGATTGCTGACGCCAGGAAGATGCTGAAAATGAAGAACAACACGTTGCCAACACTTGTAAGAGGCAACACTGACCCCAGACCCAGGCTTTGGTTTGTCATATATGCGTAGGTAAGCGTGCGCATATAGTGCGCGTCAACCCGCAAAAGTCCTCGTCAGTAAGTAGAGAGTAGTGCAGGCGTGTTGAGGCCTATGTCTTATAAGTGCTCATGATATTATTCATGCAGGTTGACAAGGAAAGGTCGACTTGGGTCTCTTCAACTCCCATATTCCCATGTTAAAAACATTATTTTATAGGAAAACAAATGCAGTATAGCTTATATATTAGTACTGTCCCTGATAAAATACAGAAATTATGCATACTTCTTTTGAATGTTATTAACATGATAATAAACAAAATACTTTTCAATGTTGATAGTAGATTGTATATTGCTTGTTTGAATTGCATTGAATAAATGTAGGCTATATTGTAGTGTGAAGAACATTTCTTAAGAAAAACAACCAGTGTGAGTTCTGAATCAATTCTGATACAAAACCATTGTGACTTTTGATTGAAAGTGGCCGCAAATTGTGTTTGTATTTACACCTCTCAAACAAGAAGCAACACAAAGTGAACAAATAATGTAATTTATTGATAGTAGCTCTGTTCTATTTGTCATACAGTATATTCTTGTTTGTTGATAGGCCAGTAAACTATGTTTTAAAACAACATGTGTCCTGGATATAAAAAACATTTAAACATAGCCTAATATTGTATATCAGTCAGACCAACATCATATACTGTAGAATATAACACAAGTTAATATAGTATGTTTGGAGAAAACAAAAAGAGAAAACAAATTGCTGTACAAAATACAGCAGTTGATTTCCTGTCAGCTGGAATAGTCTCATGATTTCACTTCTCGATTCTGTATAGGGCAGACAAAACCGAAGTGAATACAGAGACAGACAGTAACTTGGTAAAAGCAGCCTATAACCTTAACAACTCTGGCGCAGTAGTCTACAATTTTATAATTCGTAATTGCTCACGTATGTTTATTGAAATGGTTCAGATACAGCGATTTGATAGCGATGGGCTCTGAGCAAAGCCTTTCGAAGCTGAGATAGTTGAAGAGCAATTGCGTGCCGATGTCATGAGCCATTTGGCATCTGCCTATCTGGCGCCATCTCCTGGGTAATGTATATGCCTACATTTCAAATAAAAGTCTAAACATCTGGATAAAAGTCTGAACATCTGAATTGTTGACACTTATTATTATCATATTCCTCATCAAGGACTTCAACAAAGAGGATTCAGGATAGTAGCCTATTGAAAATTGTATATTGGGTGTTCATAGTATTGTGAAATGTGATGATAATGTTTTGAAAATACAGTATTGTAGCCTTACCCCAAGTGACCTCGGGGTCTTGTTCGCGAGTGAGGGCACATTGGAGCGGGAGATTGGCCGGAGAATCGGAGCAGCGGGAGCGGTA
>JAODUH010000024.1:346879-357239 GCA_027564835.1 Typhlichthys subterraneus | reverse complement strand
TACCTAGGAGACTGCCTCTAGTCTAAGGCTCCTCCCTCTGTCCATCAGCACGTTACCTAGGAGACTGCCTCTAGTCTAAGGCTCCTCCCTCTGTCCATCAGCACGTTACCTAGGAGACTGCCTCTAGTCTAAGGCTCCTCCCTCTGTCCATCAGCACGTTACCTAGGAGACTGCCTCTAGTCTCAGCCTCTTCCCTCCACCAGCACCACGTCACATAAGCAAACCGTGCTGAACATCTGACATGCTTACATGATGTTAGCATCTACTACCTAGATACCTAGCATTAGAGTAGGCTGTTAGCAATGTCACCAAGTCTATATAGCTCTAGCACAATGCTAATGCAGTGCTTTATTCACTCATTCAGTCTCTGTTAGTTGTAAGCAGTAGCTTATTTAACAAGTATACACGCTTGCCTGTTTAACAGATTTACAAGACTTGTGTACAGCCGGACTAACTAATTCCTCAAGTATAAGCTAATATACATTTTTTATATATGTGTATATGTATATAAGTATTGTAATTGGTCATTGTTGTTGTGCGTGTCGATAAACAATCTCCCCACCTCCCCAGGCTGAGCGAACCGCGGCTGTCTGAGTGTGAGCGTCAGGCGTGCGAGGCCCAGTGGGCGGACCGGAGCCTGTTTGTGACGGAGCTGCTGCTGTCCACGCTGCTGTCTGACCACAACGCCTCGGCCCCCTGCCCCCCGGCCCGCGGCGACGAGGACGCGTGTCCCGGGCTGCTGCGGAGCTTCGCCGACTTCGCGGCCATGGGCTGCATGGAGGTCATGACCTTGGACGTGGCACTGGAGAACCTCAACCTCAAGGAGACGGCCTCCTCCCCCGCCGCCGCCTCCGCCAAAACCACAAAAACGACGAGTAAGACGCCGGCGCCGCCGACGACGAAGAAAGAGCCCCCGGCCCCGCCTCTTTGATGGCATGGCTGCTGAACCCACGGCCCCGCCCCCCTGCCTCACCTGAACGCCCATTGTAACTGGCGGACCGGTGCGTCTGGCCAACTGCCAATGGATGGAAGAGAAGAAAACGAAGGGAGAGACTGCGGCTCTTTTTGGCGTGTTTTATTCAATTTGTTTTCTCCGCCCCTCTCGCAGCGATCGTCACGTCAGCTCTGACGTCAGGTTGTGTACATTTAATTAAAGTAACTGACGAGAGAATGTGAGGGAGAGGGAGCGCAAATAAAATTAACTATATATATATATATATATGAACATATTATAGAAAATCTATATGAAAGTTGATAATCAATTTCACATAATAACCCATGTTTCCTGTAGACGTCGAGCGAGCCTAGTTAGCCATTAAGAGACGGACATTGTCCTCTTCACTCACCCTGGAGAGGTCGCAGACAGAAATCTCAGACAAGGGAGGAAAAAAAAAAAACCCTGCTGCTGTGTATTTATAGTTATTAATAATTAAAGTGCTTGGATGGTTTACCACAACTTAAGCATGAGCTTAAATCACCGTGTGCCCATTTCTAACCGCACAGTCCCTAGACGGGGAGATGTCTCTCCGCTCACGCACACCAGAGTAACTGTACATTTCTTTGACGAACTCCCGTGTCATGTGACGATTTCGTGCCCTACACACACAGACAGACTGTTGGGTGAGTTTGGTTCCATTCATATCAGGTCTCAACCCACTCCCCCCTCCCCTCGAGCGTGACATGAATTGGGTTGGGTGACCTTGCTTTTTTTATTTTATTTTTTAAATCAGCTGTGGGCACTTTGGTTTACAAATGCATATCTGAATGAGTCTGTCAGCATACACTACAAATGCTCTCTATATAAAGTGATATCCGAGACGCAGGGACATGAATCATGTTAACCACAGTCTTTGGTGTGAATTTTGTTTTTTAATAACAAACACAACCCACGTCTTGATGAGGTAAAGCTTTGTTTTTCCCTGTTTAAGCTATCTGGCTTCCCATCACCTGAAGTTAATCCTTTCTCCGTCACTCATGAATGCAAAGATTATTAAATGTGACTTGAAGGAGAGAATCCTGTGTGCTCTTTCCATTCGATTGAGTAAAAAAGATCTTTGTATGCCTCCACCGCTACCTTACAAAATTAAATGTATGTTTTTGGCTAGGGAAACTAAGTGACAGGGAAAACCTTTCAATTTGGAGGACAATTAAAATGTTTTGGATGGAGATCAACTTGTGTACTATTTGTGCTATTTGGTTTGTGTGTTTTTAAATATACTTGCTAGTACAGTTGAGGATACTGGAGCCATGTATTCTACATCATGTCATGAGAATTAAGACATTGGTCTTATGTGGAATTTGCATCAGCAAATCAATATTGTGGTGCCTTGTGATATTAGCACTACATAGAAATGTGAAAGTGAGATACCCTCATTCACATTCGCTATAGAGCCAGACGCTGCCCCCAGAGGAACCTCCAAAATGTATTTTTACTGATATATTCAATATTGCTAATACTGTGGTTTGTATTGAAGTAACATTTGTGCATCTGCTCGTGTGTGTGTGTGTGTATGTGTGTGTATATATATGTGTGTATATGGGTATATATATGTGTATATATATATATATGTGTGTGTATATATTTGTGTATAAATTATGTGTGTCTATTGTGTTTTTATATTATATGTATTGTGTATATATTGTGTGTATATGTGTGTATATATGTATACACACGTGTACATATATACACACACATATATATATATACACGTGTGTATGTATGTATATATATATACATGTGTGTATGTATATACATATACGCATATACGTGTGTGTATATATATACGCATATACGTGTGTGTATATATATATACACATACATACATACACATATACATATATGCATATATGTGTGTGTATATATATATATATATATATATGTATATACACATATATACACACACATATACATATATACACACACATATACACACACACATACATACATATATATATATACATACATATATATAATAAGCAAGGCCAGGTGTTGCATACAATGCTTATTAGAAATATTTTGCAGTTTTTCATTTGAAAGACGGGAGCCTGTAGTTCCCATTTCCCCGAGTTCCCAGCTGAACAGTTCAACCACCCCCAATGCTGTGACGGGGTTTATAAATGGTGTCATAGTGCTGATTACTGGAATTCAAAGTAGGACAAATTGGTTGTTGGGACAAGACAACTGAATCAATGAAATGCCAAAGCATCAGGTACACATCAGGAACTGTTTATGGTGTAATGTCAGACCTATAGAAACACTCAACACGTAAAAGTTTAATTACAAAATGAAATGGAACAGACATGGTTTGCATTTTCTTTTAGCTAGGTTACGGTTTTTACTGTAGTCTTAGTTACTCCACCACGATCACTTTTAATGTAATCTTGTTTTGAATGTTGTCTTGTGATTGTTGTGACATCGAAAAATCCAATAGTGAGCGCAGCAAAGGCCCAGTCCGCCTTCAAACTGAGGCTAATCAACCAGTTGTCTGACATTACAAATCCCGCAAACAGATGTAGTGGAGCAGTCTTCCCGCTAGAGGTCAGGTTAGAGCTTAAACGGTTGATGTACAGCAGTAACGTAGTGATGTTCATTGAATTATTGTTATAGACTATTCAGATTGGATATAGCTCCTACTGTAAAAGCAATTTATTTGAAACAAATATTAGCCTGAATAAAAGCCATTAACTATCTATATATAAGACAAAGCAGTCGCATGTGACTCATATCTCCTAAATCCAGTCAACTTTCAACCATCAAAAAGGAAAAAAAACACAACTCATCTTGGTATTCTTTGTAATTTTAATTCCCATAATTTAATTAGTTGTAGACATTTTCTCACTGAAATTTAAATAAAACATTACAGTACGATATATGCAAATCAGAAGAGCTTTAAGACCTTGTTGATGCCCATGTCATATATATATTTATTTTTTTAATCTTTTCATTATCTGCAAGACTGGACAGTTTAACAGCAAACAGTAAAAAGACAACACGGTGTGAAGCCGGTCGGGCCAGCCAAGGAGCACATTCTATTACAAAGCAAAACGGATTAGCGGGACAGCATGCCACATCCTTGTACAGTGTCTCCACCTTCAGGTGAGGTGGTGGACAACCTCACGTTGTAGGCTGGTGCCTAGTGGTATTGCCACACGAAAGGCAAAAGCAGCCATTGCACTGTAGATGTTTTCACTCACACACAGAGGTGGCAGCGCCTTCACACAAAAAAACCTTGCAGTTTCGTTTGCACATTCAGGGAGAAAATGGCACACGTTTGTGCGCTTCTGCACTATACTGGAAAAGGGTGAACAGTTACAATGCAATAGAAGCATGTTAGGCTCCTAAACAGCAATTACAGCACTCATCGATTTATACTGGTTGGTTGAAGTCGCTGTCCCTCGCATTCTACATTTAGCAGTGCATTCCTTTCGGCCTACCAGGTCAGAGAATGCAAAGGGAAAATAAAATAAAAAGGAGACCTTACGAGTCCCAAAGGGGGTCTGCAGGGCAGCAACATTTTGCATGATGCTTTTGCTCAAGCTGACATTTCGAGGCATGTGGTTGAAGTGGCAGTTGATTTCTACCATTTCATTTTTGGGGAATTTCCCTCGTCCAATGATAGCTGGAGGGTGGGTACCCCCCCATACCCTTTCCATAGACACACATAGTATGACGACCAGTACAATGCTGCCCCGTGTAACAGTCTCCTTGAAGATCGCAACGCTTTAAGTGACATCACCTTTGAGAAGCCATTATGTGAACCTAATCTCATCATCAAACCTGCACATTCACCTTCCTCAGGTGTTTTAGTGTTGCCGGTCAAAGGTGTACAGCAGGTCTAGTATAATCCTGAATAACGTAGTGCACATAGGTTCCTACTTCTTTGGCAAGATTCAGCCCGCCAGTCTCACAGGTTGTAGTATAAGCGATAGGGAAACAAAATTACAAAGTGTTTCCATCTAAAATTCAAAAATAAAAATGGTAATTTAAAAATCTGATCTACTGGCAAACGACACAAATAAACACGCTGGGCTCAACAGAACTGTGGCGTGGCCCACCTGCGGAGAACGTGTCACCACGAGATGAGACCCCTTTCTCCAGTGTGTGCTCTGATCAACCCCCCGTGAATCCATTAGTGTCTGGCAGCTTGCCAAGGTTAAAACGCAGATATGGTAGAAAAATATATAGTTTTGATGAAATATCTCTATTCTCTTCATCATTGAATTGCACCCATACATGTAGTGTTAACGTGTTATAGTAGCAGTGTATTGTGACTGGGATCATGATTAGCACTAGCTACTACTACAAATAATACAAAAACAAGTCCTCACGCAAACGCTTGCTCACACGTCTGTTTTTTTTTTTATATATATATTTTTTTTCCTTCTTGCACTTGATAATTATCACTTAATAGTTTGTCTTTCATTGGCATCATTAGGCAACATTTGTTTTTCCAGAAGCGTTACGATGTAAACACCACAGTACTACTGTATCTGCAACACAGTAAATAAAACACTGTTACAAGGCAAGTGGCCACCTAAGCATAGCTTTGTTCATGGCGGGGAGGGGGTTGATGGTTGGACACTACAAGAGTAAAATAACTTGCAATATCTTGCATTGGGTGTGTTTAAATCCAAACATAAAATTCAGATTTTGTTCATATACAGGTCAGACAACTCTGCTGGTGATGATCAATAACCCCCCTCAAATGAACACAATTCATACCAATCTCCACAATAATGCAGCAAACTGCCCATGATATAGCCCTCACTGTCTGCCCAAGAGATCAGT
The DNA here is from genome assembly GCA_027564835.1 of Typhlichthys subterraneus. Classification (NCBI taxonomy): domain Eukaryota; kingdom Metazoa; phylum Chordata; class Actinopteri; order Percopsiformes; family Amblyopsidae; genus Typhlichthys; species Typhlichthys subterraneus. The sequence continues at coordinate 351,451 of JAODUH010000024.1, read as the reverse complement.
CCACGTCACCCTTGATATACACTTATTAATGCAGGCTACAGAAACGGCTGGGATGGATTTACAATGAAAGCCAAGACCCAATGTGCTTAAAACAGTTCTGCGTTTCTGTACATGTTGGATGCTAGTAATAAAACAAAGCTCAATATTAAATTATTTAGTTCTGGAAGAACCTGGCTGTTTCTTTGAGATGACTGAATATCACATTGTGTACGAGAGCGAGAACTAGGACTAGCCGCCTATAGACGGTCTGATATGATGAAAGGCCAGAAAGCCTATTCACTTTGTACATAAACGCTTTCTATTAAAATCGGTACACGTGGAAAATACTAACTAGATTATGAGTGCAAGGACAGGTTAACCCTACTGTATGGATACTGGTGACTTTGTAGGATCTGATCGGTGTTTGTCACCCCCTTATCCTTTGGTTTGTGAATTTTGGCTGGTACAGCACCTATACAGTTCTATAGGAAATATGATATGTAGACAGATGTGGTTTAGTTTGGCAGAACATCTTCCCTCCGACCGGTTAGAACTGGTTTACCATCCTAAAACACACTCACCAAATGAAAACTTCCTGTGAGAATACTGTTGACATTTCCACAAAAAAATTAATAAATGCCCGGCCTATTTAAAGGAATGGCAAGCCAGTCCTTTGTAATTAGCAGGGGACTAACTTGTTAATTATCAATAAGGCTGATGTAACCGTTTTCAAAACAGAGACATATTGGCAAAAGCTCAATGACACAGTTTAAGAGAGCATGTGCCTACTGCATATCAACCTGACAGCTAGGCATCTATTTTTAGTTTACAGGTTAACATGTACATGACCTGATGAATTCCCCCTCATTCCCATTCCACCCTCTCACATAACTCATGTGATTTGGTGCGCAGTGTGTTTTAGTGTCAAAAACAATGGGCTTGGTGGAGAAGGGAAGAGAGAGAAAAAAAAAAAAAAAAAGATATACATCCTCCCCACTCTATTGGGTACAATATTTACAGTACACATTACAATATAGTTAAAAAAAAAAAAAAAAACACCTCTTTAAAACATACAGGAGCTCTTTGCATGTCAGGTATGCCAGAATATTGTGGAAAATACCAGTTCTCACTCTCTCACCCCAACTTCTGAAGTCTTCTTTCCACCTAACATGGTAGGTTGAGATGAAGGATGGGTTGGTTGACCACAGTTTAGCGTTTTTTTTTGTTTTACTTTAAAGCAAGGCGCAGCATAACAAATCACACGCAAATCATCTAATGTTACAGTATGTACAGTTATTTTTGTATTTCAGAAGGACAACTAGCTATGCTACTAGCTACTGCTGTGCAAAACAAACCACAAGAGCTTGGCAGGCATTTAAAATAGATGTGCAAAATTATCCGTTTTGTATATTTGTGTGTGTGTGTGCGCTTCATTCAATTTCAATTCAGATTTAGTTTCTTGTTAAATTATACGTACGAAGAAACAAGCAGCTACATTAGTGTCCCCACCAAAACGCGTTAACCGTGATCATAAAACCCTTACTGCTTTGCCTAACTGGTAAAATAAATGTACGGCTTCACTTGCTTATGCTAAGAAAGTTGAATAAATACAAAGTTAAATCATAAACTCCAACAAGGTGTCTATAGACTACTACACCAGGCAGCACTGTTAACCAAGTCAAACCAAGGCCATCCCCACCTCTACCTGATTCAACTGAACTCTTGCACTCCATCTGCTAAGCTTACTCTCTGCACCCATCTCTCTCTCTCTCTCACACACACACACACACATTCACTCCCCCCCCCCCCTCACACGTAGGGCAGGATGCCGTAGACGAAGAGTGCCATGACAGCGGCGCTGAACAGACCGGCCAGGGGCACCGTGACGAACCAGGCCAGGAAGATGTTGCGGAAGAGGTGCCAGTCCACAGCCTTCTGGGAGCGGATCCAGCCCACCGCCACCACCGAGCCCACCTGGGGCGGACGGCCAGAGAGAGAACACAGTCAAGCGCCAAGAGGGGAACCGGGTTGGTGGTCAACGGTGGCCAGGTCGCCAAGGAGACCAGAGAAGCTGCAGGTTGTCAAAGCTTGTTGTTTTTAACTAAATAAACCAAGTGATTTAATATGGGAAGAATACAGTATAATATAGTTTACAGTAATTATAAAATATATTAATACCATTGCTTTCATACGTGTCTTACTTCCACAGGCATAATATAAAAAGTATCTATAATATATAAATTCATTTTACAATTGTACTATAGTCCTTAAAATTCAATATTTTACTCCATTTGGCAATTATTATAATATTATCCATCTATCAATCTATATTCTTTCAATTATAATTATATTTTCTATTAACTATTGTGTGTCCCTGACATTACTTGGTGCTGTGGATTAAAATATAACAGCCTGCCAACAACCGTCCACTTCTCAAGAGCAGCTTGGATCATTTGATCACCAACATATTACAGTAAGCATGTTAACATCAAAATGATGTGTCAGAAATAAGCAGATATGTTATTGAAACAAAATGGATTTCCTATTGACAAGGTTATATAGAAAAATCATTAAAAACATTTAAAGGTATGTTAAAAAACATTAAAATTAAGTCTGTGCTTGTCAGACTTCCACATCTCATTATTCATCATTCACCTGCTTAAACTTGTATACCAAATCACCACAATGCATACAAGTCTGCAGTCTGACTGGCAACACTCAGTGTGTTGAGTTACAGCTCTGAGGTTATGTGACTAGCATGAATGAACAGTGACTGGTTTTAGTGTGATGTAACAGTGACAGGAGGGCGGGACTTAATTCTTCCTGCTCTGCATGCTATCTAAGGTAAACAGTGTGTGTGTGTGTGTGTATATAAAAATAAAAGAGTCAGGCATGCGGTCAGTATATTCACTGTACCTGCAAGGCCAAGTAGACCATCTACACAACAACCAGTCACTGAACACAATCACAGTGCCCCTAGTGGTCGGGCTTAGACATCACTTCAGTTGTCAGACCACCACATGTATTCAATGCATCAGGGGTTCGTTTCCCAAAACCACAGTCATAAATGTAAAAAATTATTAATTATAGTTCTTTATTATGATTAGATTATTTTTATCTTTTTATTTTACTGATCGTACTTTTATTTATATGAATCAGCCTAGTCATATTTTCATTATTGTTTTGGTTCTTATTATAGCCTATTGTAGCTTATGAGCAGGTTGTATGAATAACCTAGATCATTTCTAATTTCATATAATCACAAAGCCTTGTTGTATGGGTAACGCACCCCTGGTCAGTGTTATAGCTATTGGAGCAGCTCTAGGTTAGTACCAACTCAAGTGATGCCTATTCCTTTCTCAATCACTCACACACGCACGCAGTTGGGAGACCCAAACAGATGCTGCAACAATTTAAACGTTTGTTTCAAAATAGCAAACAAACAGTATTATCATTAGTATAAAATATATGGATATAAACTGTAATTTTAGATCATCTGTGGATCCCCCAGTCACAAATAACCAATAAAATCACTATTATGAGACCTTAAAGTGTCAATAGATTTAGCATATTGGAATAGCAATTGATTATTTGAGGGTTAAAAGTAGAGAATGATATAGGGAAAACAAAGAAAAAAGGCATGATGACAATGTTGATCTTGAGGAAAATGCTCATCATTTTTTTTTTTTTAATCAGTTTTGGTTCTTGTGCCTATTATCCTTGCAGAACTAGTCCTCGTTTTAATTTAAATGTTTCTTGAACAAAAACTTGAAACAAAATCAAAATGGCAAAGCAAGGCAAACACAACTACATATAGTTACCATTGTTACTGTACAGCCAAAACTCTTACTATAATACTAACATAACCAGTTACATTTAAAAATGTAAAAACAACACTTATAAGTCAATAAGTATAAGAAATAGAAGACACGGCTTGTAATCTAATAGACCTTTTGCGTGGAATTTTAACAGTCAACACAGCGTCAGCTAAGAAAGTGAGCAAATATAGTAATAGGTATGTTTGATTTAGGTGTTCTGACAAGACTTATTGACCAACTGTCAAGTTTTGCTAATCAGAAGCCTTAACCAATACCAGTTCAATTAGGATTATCTGCCCTACAGTTGATCAAGTGAATGTGCCACATCATACTATCTACTATTATCTATTTGCATTAAATAAAACCACACTGTTTTCTACACTGATGTATAATTTCATTCTTATTAAAATATTACAAGTATTAATCAATAAGGGGAAAATCAATACCATCTTTATCGCTTTTAATTTCCTTGACTGCTTTAGCAAAAAAAATAAAATAAAAAAATAAATAAATAATGACACAAGAATACAAAGCTGCAACTTCCAAGAGTTGTGATTGGTGAAGCAATGGGATGGAGTGTGGCTTCACTACCATGACACCAATACCTTGCAGTGGGTGGAGCTTACTGGGATGCCCACATTTGACGCAACAAGCACGGTTAGCGCACTCATTACTTCAATGCAAAATCCGCTGTGAAGACAGATGGGAACAGTAGGGAGAGAGAGAGAGAGAGAGAGAAGATGGAGAGGGATAGGTAAAAACAGTGTGGTGGGGG
>JAODUH010000024.1:322355-339533 GCA_027564835.1 Typhlichthys subterraneus | reverse complement strand
AGTTACAGGTATGAGGTGGACAGCATTAGTATTTAGTTACAGGTATGAGGTGGACAGCATTAGTATTTACAGTTACAGGTATGAGGTGGACAGCATTAGTATTTAGTTACAGGTATGAGATGGACAGCATTAGTATTTTGTTACAGGTATGAGGTGGACAGCATTAGTGTTTAGTTACAGGTATGAGGTGGACAGCATTAGTGTTTATTTACAGGTATGAGGTGGACAGCATTAGTATTTAGTTACAGGCATGAGGTGGACAGCATTAGTGTTTATTTACAGGTATGAGGTGGACAGCATTAGTATTTAGTTACAGGTACAGTTCAATCTTAAAAATAACAAGTAAGTGACATTTTAGGTGAATTCCTGATAAATTTGGAGTAATTCATTAAAAACCAAAAGACTTAAATACTGAGCCAGTTGGTTCCAACTGCACTTAAACCCTTTTGGCATTGATAAATGTATATTTGGAAAGCATGTGGTAAGGATTTTTGCATTGTTGCATTATATTATTATTTTATCACAATAAATGATTTCTTTTAAACTGTATGTAATGCTTTGTTTGTACAGTCATTAGATGGGCCCATTTGGCATGGGCATTTAAGTGAAATGGATGACATTTTGATTAAATGGATGAAATGTTTGTACCAAAAAGCCGCATGATAATTTTAAAATTTTGTTTTGGCCCTCCTTTAATGTTGTAAAGATTCCTGTAAAGAAATGTCACTTACACCCCTCTGGTTCTCACCCTCATAATGTATCTTATAGCTATAGCACCTTTTTATGAGACTTAAATTCGCCTTGAATTTTAGCTGCTGACACAACCTTTTTATTAGCCCTTTTGCTAAAACCTTGTATTGACATTTTGCAATTCACTCAGAACTGCATGTTGTTTGTCTCCACCTGTAGGTATGTTGGTGGAATTCGTGCATCTTTGTACAACGCCATAAGCATGGAGGACACCCAAGCACTTGTCAGCTACATGAAGGACTTTCTGAAAGGGCACCAATAGAACAGGAGTCGCTAAGTCAGTCAATCAAAAACCAATCAACAGAGCCTCACTTAAGTAGTACACTTAAGTAGTACAAGAGAACCTAAGGAGTATCTCTAATTGGTATTCCTGTCTTATGTGAAAAGTCCCTATTTAGAGATAAATTAATGTTACTAATAAGATGTTATAATTTATTTTCACTTTAATTGAATTTGTGTAATCGGCCAAAATGATTGACTTTAGATGACTTAATGTATATAGACATTTCTTTTTGTACCTGATAACGTTCTACAAATTAGCCTATAGCCTTTACTTAAGTTATACTGTAAATATTTTTACTTGGCCCTAAATTTGACCCTGTGCGTGTGTAGATAAAATCTACCCGCTTCATTCACAATTTAGTTTTTGTGGCCTATATTTGGCCTTCCCCTCAGTTTGTCTCTTGAAGGGGGGCGGGGGGCAGTCTGGAGCCAGCTTATTTTATTTGGTTTGAATTAGTCCATCCACATTGCTGTACCCCATTTCTTCAAAGTATGCCATTTTAAATTATTATGAGCTATTATTTTCCTCCACTGTTAAGTTTAAAAAGCAAAGAAGATTGAAATGGATGGAATAACCACTGTAATGCACCAATTACGATAAATAAACATGTACAGCAGCTCACGAGGCATATGTGGTTTCTTTTTGTATTTTTAGTTATGAATAATAGTATTACACATGGTTCCCTTTATTATATTTAATGTCCCTGAGAATACACTTCAGAATAACAAAGCTGTTTAATTGCCCGGTTGCCAGTTGGTTTTGTGACAGGATTTATTTGGTGGATAAACAAGATGATACTAGAGATGACCTCAAGGTGGCAGCATATCATAATGTACTGTGAAACAACCAAGAATCGCTCTTCCGCAAATTATACAGTAATAGCCTACTCAAGATGTTAAACATAATCTGTTTTCAATTCACCACATCACTGTCCACATCTAACCAACACTTAGCAATTCTGTTAGGGACAAAGTCGAGAGAACCCAAGGCTTGTGGGCTTCCCGAAGTCATTATTAGATGCATCAAATGAAAATTAATATTTGTAGGGCTGCAATCCATGGTAAGAACACAATACTATCTCAGGGGAATTGAAAAAACAGTCTCCACCTCTTGGTATCGTTGAAGAAAACTTGTATGTGAGAAATGATCAGGGTAAAAACATTGTTTAACGCTTCAAATGTCAACCTTGCAGAATTTTTTCATTTTATTATTTCATGTTTTTTACCAACATAACTAGTAAGTCCAAACTCTCCAGTTGTGAAATTAAGCACAGAATGAAGGACACATTGGTTCAGCAATTATGAATAGCCATACTGTTGGAATATTGGTGATATTTCATGACATAGAATATAACCTACGTAGCTGTAGGCCTATCTCCACGCACACTCGGCTCTTCTAAAGGAAACAGAATCAAGGTGAAGTAAATCCAGGTAATATTACGCTACATCCCAGAAGATTCGTTTCAGAAAGTAATTTTGGCTTTTTGGCAAATATCAATACTGAGAGCAGGACAGAGAAAATCCGAATGTTGTTGAATGTTGACCTTGGATCCCCTGGACAGACGTTGTTGTTGCTTCTCTGAAGGTGTGTGTGCTGAAAAGTAAAGAAGGAAAAACTGCGAGTGAAATATTGCTATAAGCTGTATCCTCACCCTCCCTGTCAATACAACAATGCATCCCGCCATGTGATTTTCGTAACGTTTGTGTCTCTCCCAACTCTGCTGTCACAGCTCTATAAAACCATTCTCTACAAGAGACGCTGATTTAAAGTCCTTGAGACTCTCGGCGCGCACAACAATAGATTATTCCAGTTAGAATGTGTCTTGGCCTATTTCCAGGAGATGCAGATGACAAAACGCATGATAAAGTAACAACCCTCAATTTTGTGGCACTTGTGTTGGCCTAGTCTCAGCCTCTTCTGTCCATTAGCACTATGTCGCATTAGAAACTCTGTGCTGAACGTCTGATGCATAGACTCCTGTAGGCTTAACAGCACTTTCCAAAATTAAGAAGTAGATTTTCATTGGCTGGTAACATTTTCACTCACAAAGTCTGTAGATGTAATTCTGGTGAGACGCTAGTGCAGTAGCCTAATTGACTAATTTCAGTTTCAGTACATATAAGCACTAACAGTAGCCCACTTATCTAACATAGTTGTGTTTGTAAGCGTCTCAACAAATTCCTCTGTAAAATTTAAAGTCAAACTTTGTCACTGCATTACGTAGTTGGTTGTTGTGCATGTTAATCAAAACACCTCTCCTGTCAAGTAGGTGGATCTTGATGCTGTTAGCCAGCCTCGTGTCCCAGCCTTTATGTAAGGACGTGCTTCAGTTTAACTTCGACGCGAGAATTAGCCTGTAAAGCCTAGAAATATTTGCGATTGTGTCCGAGTAGCAACTGAACTTACTAATCAGCATCGTATTGATTGCTATATGGGAGTGGTTTAGGTATGCCGACAGCGAAAACGACCAGATTGTTCATCCTATCAACTGCAAATTATTGTTTGAAAGCACGCCTGCTCTTTTTTCAAATAGTGTCAATGGACAGCTCCCCAGATGGATGTGTGACTAACAACCCAGCTGGTAGGTCAGGTTAGAGGAGCTCCCCTTGAAAGAAAAATCTTTCTCAAAGTTGCCCTCAGTGAGGTGTAGATAAACATTGAGTAAATAAAAATGAATATACATGATTTTCCATATATAGCCTATTGTTACACATAATGCTATTTTAGCGACATACCATGTAATGGCACTGCTGCATATATACCACTAGGTGGCGATAAATAGGCTTAAGAGACTTTTTATTATTGTGCCTTTAATAATGCTGCTTATTAAGCCTGTTGGTGAAGCAACGTTGACAAACCTGTAGCATTCCCATGAATGACAAGCAAGGTACATTTCCCAGACCAGTCAGGGAAAAGAGACCCTGGTTGGTCAGAATTCTTCCAGGTGCCGTCAAAATGCTTAATGGACCTATACAGTCCATTAAGGCCTGGGCTATCAACCAGAGCAGTTATTTTCACAGAGCATTTCACTCACTGATAGCTGGCGGTTGTCAGTTACGTATGGTATTTCTAACATGTAGGTCTATCGCTCATAAACCTTACCTACACAGCACCATTCATTTTATTCATCGCTTTGTGTGCGTCTGTGATGTAGTCTACCACAGGCTATATGGTTTTGTCACTTCGTGTGTGTGTTATGTTTCACAGGACCAGTGATGCTATCCTACATGTTGCCCATGCGATAAATACAATTTGGATTCTGACGGGAGAGTTAACTGCCCGGGTTACAGCTGCCCCGGATCTGTCCTCGACACTGCAGAAAACCAGGAGCTGAAACACGAGGGGGGTATAGGTAGAGAGGGGGCGGCTTTGAAATGCGAGTAGTGTTATCGCGGAGATTGGAGGTTGTGACGGGGATCGTGTGTGGATCCTCGTCCTGCCAAACCCACTAATGTCAAGGTAATGCCACCGGCTGCCTGCGGTAAGGCGACGATAATGAAAAACACTGGGGAAGACAATATCAAATGCCTCCTCTACATCCCACAGTGGAGATTAGCCGACACAAAAGTAGGGTGTTGCAGGCACCAGGAGAGCCGCGGCTGGCTTTAGTGCAGCTGATTGAGTCTCCCGTCAAGAGCTCCACAGCTTGCCATAGCCTGTTTGCTGCAAGTTCCTGGCACTGACACCCTTTACGCAGTCTATACAGTGCGCAGACACTTGTTAGCGCTAGGCTATACGGTATGTTTGTGTGTTTATGTTGACAGTTTGTCTACCGTCAATAGATGTTTTCTGTCTCCTGAAAGGGGAATAGCGGTGGCTTTTATCTTTGAAATGTATTGAGTCACCTTGCTAAATATACCCTACCTGCACCTTAATACTTGATATGATACTGTTATGTTACTATAGTATTACCGTTTACAATAATGTATTACTAACACATATCTATATTGTATAAATGTATATACATCACAGATATTCCTGCATTACTATAGAATAATGTATGACAAAGAAGTGTGAGCTGATCCAGTATAGCGTAGACCAACCTTATCTCGCGAGTTTGACTTCACTGCGAGAATCAGTCTGGAGAGCTTCAAATCTTTGCAACTGAGACCAAGTAACAATTGAACTGACCAATCAGCGTCATACTGGTAGCTACGGGCGTGGTTTAGGTGTGGCGACAATAAAAGCTACTTGAAAACAACTTGAAAACAACAATGACAAACACATGGGTGATACAACCAACTGCCTAGTATTTCTTTTGAAAGTTCAAACCGTTTTTATGGACTTTTAATCCACAATCCACATGGCCTGTCAGGTTAGCTCCAGTACATGTCATGGACAAAACCAGTCCTTTGTCACGGCGGGAGAACGGTCCATGGATGTTTACGGGCAGGAAAGCAGCGCGGGTCTAACATGACGCAGGGCGAGGGAGTGGGTCAGGTCGGGGAAAGGAGGACACGTTTTTGGCCCATTTCATGAGCAGCCTGTTCTCATGCCGTAACACAATGTTGCTAGTGAGTGCCGTGTGATAAACCCATGTGATATTCTGTCTACCGTAATCCATGTAACATGACATCCACCCACATGTAAACATGTTTTGGACTGTTTTCACATTTCTCATGGAGACACTCCTTAAAGGTGGAGTCAGTCATTCTGGAAAAAGCTCGCTGATGTTTGACCTTGATCGAAGCAAACAGACACCTCCCTTCAGTACCATAGGGTGTCCCCTCAGAAGCTTTGCCCCCTTCAGTACCATAGGGTGCTCCCTCAGAAGCCCCGCCCCCTTCAGTACCATAGGGTGCTCCCTCAGAAGCTCACACAGAACAGATAGCTAGCATATTTACTGAATTTGACAAGAAGTGCATTTGCTTACAATCGCAGACTCCATCTTTACAGCACACTTTTTCATTAGTTAAACAAGCACAATATATGTGATATACATGATAGGCTACAAGATGCGTTTCCACACAACAACTAGTGGCCGAAAAGCTTTTTCTGCAGTTCTCTGTCAGTATAGTGTGTTCATTGGAGTCAGACGGTGTTCAATGTTTAAATCAATCAATATTACTGTAGGATGTTCGTTTAAGACATACAGACATGCATCAAATGTGTGTGTCCGTGGGAATCGTTAAAGCTCAATCGTAAACACATTTGTAGTGACGAGTGCGCACATCACTGCAGGCGCATGTGCTCTCTGATAGGTGAACACTTATAGATCCACAGGACAGAATGGTCATAAACTCTCAGGTTACTGCCGTATCGCACTAATTTTGTTCAATTTGCAGTGCAGTTAAGCAGCAGCCGAATCCCTTGATGCCCATATCTGTCTGCTGTCTTTCTACAAAAAAACTAAAATAACACATGACACGTGACTTCTGGCTTTGGGAATGATCTGACCACCACCCCCCCAACAACCTCCCCCCACCCGACAAACTAAATCAAGTTTTCTTGAGTGCTACGGTATCTCTCTCTCTCTCTCTCTCTCTCTCTCTCGCTCTCGCTCTCTCTCTCTCTCGCACACACCACTATAATGCTTTTTCAAGGAGGCATTTCCACCAGAAAGCTCCTTGCTGTTTCTTTATATTCTTTAAGCTGGGAGACTTGGCCACAGGCGATTGCAAAGACTATAGCAGAGCAGTGAATGTGCACGATTAGTCGGCTAGTCAATTAAATGTTGTCTATCCAATGCCTACACCAGAAATACTAGTCGGTTAAACCTTTGTGTGTATGTAAACCTGAGTTTAAAGGCGTCCTAAAAATATTTTGTTCAGGAAGCCCTTGAAATCACTTTCTTAAATATCAACTTTAAGTTTAATTGCCTATGGTGCAAAGTGATTCATATATATCAGCGGCATTTAAAGGTATAGTAAGTAATTCTTGACAACCACTCCTTTCAATGCCCTCCCTCAGAAGCTAAGTTGTCGACTTACATTACTGTAAACCACTGACTTATATTTTCTCTCAGCACACACACAGAGGTAAGCTTTAGCAGAATGCGAAGAGATATTTTGTGAATTTAACAAAAAGTGCATTTGCTTACAATTGATTACCAAATTAAATTAAAATCCAACTTTGTTATTGACTAATGCGATTTACATTCTCTTAGGAAATGCGTAATTTCCTTTGTCTGTTTTCTTTTAGACATGTCAACTAGCCTAAAGTACATCCGTTTAGTTTCCACAGAGACATTTCACATATGTTCATGTAAATAAACTATATTTAAATGTTCCGTCTTACAAATCCTTCTGCTGTATGTAAAGATCTTACTAGAGGCAATACCTGAGTGCAAAACATATCCTGTATATTACACAGGCAGGGAGTTTTTCTAATTTACTGTATCTGGGGGGGGACAAATGTGAGATGTGTATTTCTTTGATTGTTCTTCTCACACAGGCTTTCATGTGTCGGTCAGTAAACAGACTTACAGATGGAAATGCACAGTGTTTTCACACTGTCATTATTCTCTGAGTTCATGTGTAAGTGAATGTCCTTTGGAACTGTCGCTCATGACTCACAGAGGGATGGAAAGAAGCCTTATCTTCTGCCTCCATCCAGAGAGAATAATTGTATTTTATTTTCCTATTTTATCCTCCCTTTCTTCTGTCCCTTTCTTCTTCTTTTTTTGTGTCCATTCTCTCTTTCTGCTTCAATTTGCCTCTTTACTCCCCCCCCCCCTCGCTGTCGCCTGTCCATTTGAATCCCATTTTCTTCGTTCAGAAGTTCCCTCGTCTCTCTCCCTCCATGTTTTTCATTGTATTGTTGTTCTGTTTCTCCTGTACAGTATACGCTCCTCTGTCTCTCTCCTCTCTTAAATACTGAGTATTACAGCAGATAGCCTACCTAGTCTATTTGTGAGTCACATATAGACTATACAACAGGGCTATTCAACTCCGGTCCTGGAGGGCCGCACCCTGCGTGTTTTAGATCTGTCCCTGATCCAACACCCTCTTCCACCCTCCCACCTTCCTTCTTCCCATTTACCCCGGCTCCCTCGTTCCCCAGTAACCTTACTGCTGTGGGAGGCTAATCTTGTTACCACCAAACGCTGTGTTCCGCTAGCTCCTCTTAATAGCTGTTGTGTTATTAATGAGTGGAGCAGAAGAATCGCTCTTAATTAGCTTGTCTCATTCTGCAGCGCCGCTACACGGGTGCACACGCAGGCTGTAATTAAAGCGCTTCACTTGTCGGAGTATTTATCTAAATTGGAGAGCAACAAGCCGTTCCCGCAATTAGCCTTGTCATTCATTAGCGGCAGAGTGCCATTTATTTTTGAGTGTTTAGCTGTCATTTAACACAGCTGCCACTTACAGTCTATGCAGGGCCACAGGATAGTCAGACGATATGCTAAGGCTATATGAGCCTTCATAGGCTATATGGGCCTTCATAACGTGGGCACAAATGGATCATTGTAATCCTGCCATCGCTCTTTTACTTGTTGTTAGAAAATGTATCTTATTGCTTGTATATTTCTTAACCAATATGTTATACTTGTGTTAGATGGCCTAAAGCCATATATATATTACTCTAAATGACCTGGGAACACAACTTAAACTATAGACCGGTCAACCATTGTGTTGATGCTAAGTAGTAACCCCCTATGTCTTCCTCTGTGTTTACCATACCCTTTGTTTTGTTTTAATGACCTCCTCTTATCTTATCTCTGTAAATGGCTCTTCAAGCCACCCCCTCATGTGTATAAATGAGGGGGTGGCTCATTCACTTCTTCTCCCTAATAGATTGCACTCCTCTACATGCAGCCAGATTGTCCATTACCGTTGCAATACGCTGAACTCACACCCCATAGGCCTACATCTACCTTTGCTTGGAGTCCCATTTCTCCATCTGAAAATGTCAAATGTCTTAAAATGCCTTGCTACAATTCTCTTCTTAAGAGCACCTTTCACAGCAAGGAATATGGAGAGAATGTTTTCTAATTCTATGCCTTTTATTGAGTGTGTGTACATAGCACGTGTGTGTGGCCCTGACGTGTTATCAAAGGAAGAGAGACCATTACAGTGACAGTGCATTAAAACAAATTACTTTGCACCTATAGAGAACAGTGAGATGAAGGATCCCCTTATGGGACAAGACTAATTGCTGCTTTGAGGTGTGAGGTGTTTGTGTGCACGCATGGTCGTTGTTTGTGTGTATGTGTGTGTGTGGGGGTGGAAGCAGGATGGGTGTGTGTACACATGAGCAAATATGCCTGAGTGTGTGTACATGCCATTCTCCATGCTTAAACCTTGTAGTGAATATTTATTGCCTGTGTGTTCAGCTGTGTGCGCGCGATAACAGAATGTCAAGCAAGACAGGAGCTAATGAGCCTGTTTTTGGTCGCTCTGAGTGGAATGAGTAGGAGCCTTCAGCTCTATGGGGCGGCTGTGTGGAGATGAACAGTCAGCCGCCATCTTAACACCAAACTGAACTGTCAAAACAACACAGTGTTGTTGTAACTGACAAGTCTCCACTTCGAGAGTCACGGAAGTGGAGACCTGGGTGGCTGCATGAAGGGGAATGGGTAGATTCTGTCGCACTAAGATGGAGAGAGATGCTTCAGCTTTTATATATATAAATATATAATAGAAAATATATATGTATAAAAATATATATATAGCTCCAATAACCTACCAATAGCCATTATACAGACACAAATGTCACACAGATTATACACACTCAATTATATTTTTGGGCGATTTAATAAGGAACAATCACATGCAAACCATGAAAGTCATGTGTTTGGTAAAGGTCGATTATAAATGAATGTTAACAATGTAGGCTTAATAATAACACCCCCTAAACACACGCACACACACCATGCATTACAAATAAAGTGCACAGCCACACACACACCAGCATTACAAATAAAGTGAAGTGGTGTCATGGGTAAAAGTTTTAGTTCTGTGTATTCTCGGTCCCGTGTAGCCACGCGTGTCTCATCCGTCTCGACGCACGCGTGTTCTCTCGGGCATGCTCTTAAATTGGACAGCTAAGCCTTTCATAAAGTTTAATAAAGCGCTGTTGCACGGCTCGGGGGAGCTGGTATTAGCAGCGAGAGTCATCGCCGCCGTTCCGGTAAATCACATCATCATAATGAGGCTGTTCAAGCGGGACCCCCCTCCCCCCAATAAACACACACACACACACACACACACACACACACACACTGCCATGCATCCTTTCACCTCTCCTCGTTTTTTTATTTTTTCATCGATCCTCTGACACAATAAGATGTCTTCACTTCTCAGCAGTCCCCCCTGTGGGAATTTAGGGATTGCGTTGTTTAAACGTCGCCGCCAAATCCGACGGACGAGGGTTATTTCTCATTTAGTAAAGATCACAGCCGCTGTAAATGCTCCGGCAGCGCGACGTGAATGCCAACAGCCGGCGTGATTGGCAGCTTGGTGGCGGACTGGCGGCAGAAGCATTTGCATGGCATTTAGCTGGGCGGGCGACGGCCACCCCTAACACCAAGCCGGGTAAATAAGGTGACTGCTGTTCACACAGTGCACACGGCACACTCACACACCAGCGCCCACGCGCGCGCACGTGGACATGCGCACACGCGCAACCTCGCACTCTAGCCAGGCCATTTTACCCTGACGCATCTTGAGCAACTCATAATTGTGTGGCATTTAACCAATGGGAAGGGACATTTACTTAGAGAGGGGGGAACTTCTGAAAAAGTTGTCTCCTGTTTGTTTATGCTTCTACTTAAGAATAATGAGGTACAGGTATCTCAATAGAGACAGAATAAGGTGAAAGGCTAGTGTATATCACTATGATATTGATATGAAGCTTGAATGCTAGGTTCTGTGGTCAAGAGTCATATGGGAATGTTTTTTCGACCAGGGAATCATAAGGGCTTTTCAAACTGCAGATCCTTAGCCCGGTGCTAGGAGCTAAACCGGGGCTTTGCACACACACAATGTTAACCCAGGGTTAACCTAAACCCATGGCTATATTCACACTGCACTACTACTAACCCTTGATTAAATGTCAGTTGCCATGTTCCAACTGACAAAATTGAAAACTCTTATCTATTGCATTTTAGCCCTGTTTCCCACGGCAAGTTTTTATCCCCGGACTTAGTCGGTTTTCATGAGCTAACCATGCAAAACTGGGGCTAACCCTGCTCTGGAGCAGGGCCAGCTAGCCCAGGGTTAATCCACTTTGGGATGTTCCAGGATTGGGCCAGTGTGAACGCTTTCTTAGCCCGGAGCTAACGCACCCTTAGCCCGGAGCTAACGCTTTCTTAGCCCGGAGCTAACGCACCCTTAGCCCGGAGCTAACGCACCCTTAGCCCGGAGCTAACGCTTTCTTAGCCCGGAGCTAACGCACCATTAGCCCGGAGCTAACGCACCCTTAGTTCGGAGCTAACACACCCTTAGCCCAGAGCTAACACCCTTAGCCCGGGGCTTGGAACATTCTAAAAATGCTTTTAGGCATCTTTCTCCTTGCCCGAGGAATAAGTAAAGGAAATGTTTGTTTTCACCTGTGCAGTACTTGTGTAGTAGAGAGTGTAATGAGGGCTATATAAATAAACTTGAACTATAGTGAAACTGGAACATGTTAGGCAACAATAAAAAATAAAAAACATAACTAATTTTCATAATAAACAATAAATTACCATTTTATTATATAGGTAAATCATAAGAGCTACAGTATATACTGACATGTATTCTGGGTAAGCTATATGTGAATTCAATTCACATCGACAATATATGAACTGTATATCCATGTTAGTTTTGTATATTTGTCTTTCATGTTACTAGATGAACTTTGTATGTTTAATGGGAGCATACTTTATTCTAAGTGGGATGAACGCATGACAAAAGCAGTTTTCATGCACATCCATTATCATGTCTATTTCCTGGGATTTCGTTTGTGATGCCCAAGAATGACCCAAGCAAAAAAACAATGCTTCAAAGCACATTGAGAGAAATATTGAGAGAAATGTTCACATCTTTAGCGCCTTGATATCTGATGTGTGAAGTCCATTTCACAAAGTGCAGGATGCAAAATACTCTGTTGCCTCAAAAAAAGGGGAAGTCATGCAATGCTCCACATTATTCTGCTTTGTTTTATGTTCCTCAGTTATTGACACAATGCTGCGATTGATGTAGTGTGCTATCATTCATTATGGATACTTCTTTGAGACATGGTTAACATTTAACTAAATGTTAAATAGCCGATGACTAGCTGCTAGCAACTAGTACTGAGACTAGTTAACCAGATTCATTGGAAACTGGATAGCATTAACATGCCATTGTCACCACGTTGAGTAGGAATGCTCACATACAGCAATGTCCTATTTGTTACTTAAACAACTATCCACATTATTTTTAAATGCGGAAGAATGCTGAATATAATATGAATTCATTGATATGATTCCTGACCTTACATATACATTATTATATTGCTGTATTTATTAGTACATGCTGTATAATGTACACAGCATGACGTTCCCACATGCATGAATAATTAATACATGGGAGAGGGAAATATTTTACATTATTTAATCAATTAATCGTTTCTCCTTACCAGAAATCTGCCCACCCACAAAGCTCCCAGTTGCATTTCATAAAGTGGTGCCTACCATATTACTAACTAAATGTAGTGTTTTTATATATGTGACTCTGTGTTTGTTATAACATGTTATTTTTAGTTTCTGGGCTACTAGTTACTGGGCTACTGTCTTCCCACAGGTATCAGATGTAATGTATACCCCTGAGGTATCATATTTATTTATTTTTGTACGTTTTATTATGCCATACCACGCAACATGAATAAACAATGCCTCAAATATTATTCACCTGGAATTATTCTGAAATGACATTACCAGTGACAGCCAGGCGATATGAGAAAAAGTACAAAAACTTCTTTGCAAAACAATAAATCAATAAGCCGCCCCGACGCACCCGGTTACAAGGCTGACTCCCTGACACCTGGAGCTCATTAAAAGCAGCCTAACGTCAACTTAGGAGAGGAGGCAGAACACACAGAGGCCAGCGTCCTCGCAGCCTATCACAATAAGAGGCAGGAAGAGAGGCTGATATATTGTATATACTAGAAATAAATATGATTGTCCCTTAATCTGATTTTATTATACCGGGGACTCCCGCTGGCAAGTCTACTGAGGGATGATAGCCTCTGTAATCTTATTGCGAGGGGGCCGCAGCGTGTTCTTCATATCTCTGTGTTGATGGCTGCTCGTCGTGTCAGTGCTGGCTCCGTGCGCTCCTATTGGCTGGCACGCATTGGCGGGCATCTGCATTGACGCGACTCGCTGCACATCACCCCGATACGCCTAGCGGCTAACGGCTGGGGGGTGCCGTGCCCGGCTTTCGGTGCATATTGCCTCTCTCCCGCCCCCCCGCAACGCCTACATCCAGATGCCCGTCATTGCCCTTGTCGCTATTTTCCCGCCATGTGCCCGGGTGTCGGAAGGGTTCTGCTCTATTTATTAACCAGGCATATTGACCTCATTTGTGGCCCTGCCGTGACATCTTTCCAGCACACCCGCGCACACACTTTCTCTATCTCTCGCTCACTCTGAGCTCCTCTCGCCTGCCTGCCAGTGCCAGTGTGTGTGTGTGTGTGTGCGTGCACCGCCTGCCTGTGCTGGTGGAATGGGAGCACTCAGACTGAACTAAACGATCCACGCATCATTGAGCAGCATTACCAAACTATCCCCCAGTCATCACTCACAGTGTGTGTGTGTGTGTGTTAACTAGGAGGCTCTAATAAATCAAAGTGTCTGTCCTCACAACCTCTTCCCCTCCTATTGTCTAACCTGTTCCCCCAATTACTCTCTCCCTCTCCATTTATCTCTCTGCCTCTCTCTCTGTCTCTCTCTCTGTCTCTCTCTCTCTCTCTCTCTCTCTCTCTCTCTCTCTCTCTCTCTCTCTCTCTCTCTCTCTCTCTCTCTCTCTCTCTCCATCTGTTTATTTATACCCTGTATTCTGCTTTTAAAGCACAGGGGATTTATCTGCCTCCTGATAAATCACGTTCAGTACTGTGTGTGTGTGTGTGTGTACAGGCATATGTCTATACTGTATATATATTATCATACAGTACTATACAGCAGACACTATATGTGCATGTGAGTAAGTGTGTGTGTGTATGTGCGTGTGCGTGTGAGAGAGAGTGAACATTATTCCCCGCTTGGGTGCACACGTGCATGTGAAACATGCACAGGTGTGCTTGATTGCATGTTACTATGCCGGAGAAGTGTGTTAGTGCGCATGCAGGCATGCTCGCACGCGTGTGTGTGTGTGTGTGTGCGTGTGTGTGTGTGTGTGTGTGTGTGTGTGCGTGCTATAGTCTCTCTGGCCATGCAGTACTGATCTCTCTGTCCTGCTGAATGGTGGCTGATTGAGACACATGGACTGCCTCTGTGCCGTGATCTACTTGCCATTGATTACCTATCAGAATTCTTGATTACATCCTGGAAGTAATTCTTTTAAATAGGCCCTAATGGCCTCCAATCTGGGCTGATGACGACGCAAGAAGGTCCAATCGGAGATCCATTTAGGCCCTTTCAGAGCCTTCCGTGCACTCTGAAATGCTCCGTACGCTCCCTACGTGACACACACACACACAGGCACAGGCACAGGCACACACACACACAATGTTGCTAGCACTCGCATGACGACTGTGAAATCTGCCTTTTGAACATCTGAACTCCACCGAACATTACGGGCCTGGTTATGAACATGGCCTGTTGAGAGAGAGAGAGAGAGAGAGAGAGAGAGAGAGAGAGAGAGAGTGATAATTAGAGAGAGAGAATAATATGTATCATGTGTACTCTGGCAATATGTACACTGTTACGTCATGCTAATAAAGTGATTTGAATTGAATTGAGAGAGAGAGAGACAGTGTTCACCTGCTATTGGCCGAGCAGGACGAGGTAGGCGGGGCATCGAGAGGCACACATGCAGATCTATGAAGCAAATACGGTTGGGTAGGTTGG
Organism: Typhlichthys subterraneus; assembly: GCA_027564835.1. NCBI lineage: Eukaryota > Metazoa > Chordata > Actinopteri > Percopsiformes > Amblyopsidae > Typhlichthys > Typhlichthys subterraneus. The sequence continues at coordinate 324,528 of JAODUH010000024.1, read as the reverse complement.
AAGGGTGGTGGGGGGGCTGAAACAGACAGGAAGAGGGCTCGCCATCTAATCCTTCAATTTTCTTACATTACACACACACACACACGCACACACACACAATGTGCATACACACACACATTATGCATAAACACACACACACGCACACACACACACACACACAACTATGACATACACACACAAACACACACACACGCCAGCAGACCACCGGGATGGTTGGTCAGAGTATGAAACTGGAGACAGCAGCATCTTCACAAATTGACTGGAGAACCAATACACACACCCTCTCTCTCTCTCTCTCTCTCTCTCTCTCTCTCTCTCTCTCTCTCACACTCTGTCTCTCTCTCTCTCACTCTCACTCTCTCTCTCTCACTCTCTTCCGCCATCTCTAATGTCCCAGGGAATACTGTGGTGGCTGGGTCATTTTTTTGCTGGGAAAACACTTAAAAGCTTTTTTTTAACACAAGCAGAATATATGTCGATGCCTTCAAAACACATAGAGCATCTGAGAAAATAAAAAAACGTCTTTGTTAATGCGATGACTACCATGTTACCTTGAAGACAACCCCCGCGCCTTTTAAAGATCATGCATTATTGACATGACATTCAAAGTTATGTTCTTCCTGTGCACTTGCAATGTTATACGCACGGTCAAATAGTGAAATTATAACCTGATAAAAGTATGTTCCGTGTCTTGCTGCTGTACAAGAATACATTAACTGATATATCCTGAACTCCTCGTTCAACTTGTATTTCCCCAATTGGTGCGGTTTATTGCGGCAGCACGAAGAATGTAATAATCTTCCAAGGATAAAGAAAACATTATCTGCTGCTCCTGGTTGGCAGACAGTGATTCTGTATACCTCCCTACCATCCATCTCTATCTTTATCCTTCCCTCTAATCTTTTTCCGTTTCTAATTCACCAATAATTTGTGTCCCATCACACTTAATGTAATTTCCGAGACCCGCCCCTTTTTGTTTAATTTGCATTCCAGTCGCCTCTTATTGGGCGAGGCGGAGCTCTGACTGAGCGGGACTAATTTGCCATGCTAATGAGACGGCTCTGACAAACAGAGCCAGCTGGAGACCAGAGTAAATGATCCTGTCATCAGTCAAGAACACACACATGGATAACAGCTAATTAGCTCGCGCCAGTTTGCAGAGGTGACATTCTATCTGATCTGTGCGGCAAGTCTGTGTGTGGAGAGAGAGAGAGAGAGAGAGAGAGAGAGAGAGAGAGAGAGAGAGAGAGAGAGAGAGAGAGAGAGAGAGAGAGAGAGGAGTCTGCCAGGAGGAGTCTGATGATGAATTCGGCTGTTTGTTTTCCCAAACGCACCCCTGTGGCATCATGTATAACACACACACGAGCACACACACACGCACGCACACACAAACGTGCACGCACACACACACCACTATCAAAGCCTCTACAACCTCACTGATGCCGGTGCGATGTGCAGGAATAAAGCATAAGGACTATAGCCTATCACAATGAGGGACAAAATATGCTAAGCAGACAATCAGAGGCGTGCCTCCTGCTGTTAACCAGCCAATCAGGGCTGTCCCAGTGTATGTGCTTGACGGCGGGAGGTAAAATTAGTCCCAGTTAGCACCCAGAACCCTGCAGGGCAGCTGATTATTCTTTTTTTAGGGTGAAGAGGAGACAGCATGCTAAAGTCTCGGGTTAGTCAGCGTCTTCCGCACCCCAGACAAAGGCAAGGACTTTTATGATCAGGACAAAGTCAACCACTCTTTCTGTGCACTGTAATGCATTTTAAACAGTTAAAAGCGATGTGCTAATGAATAATAAGTGTCTGTGTGTTGATCGCGACGGTGATTTGTGATGGAGCAGATTCCAGGAAACTGTTTTGTAGCAAGTAATGCTTTTATTTTGCCGTCATTGTTACAGAAATGTGAAAGGAATATTGCTATCATCACTGGTAATGCACTGTGGGATTGTGTTGGCTCTGAATCATATTTTCCCCTATAACTTAATATTAATATGTATTTTCCGCCTACAGTTGTGATGTTGCCTGCGTTTTTATTACCACAATTCTGTGTTTCGTACCACTAGTGTACTTTATTTAATATATGTAATTTTATTATTAGGAAAACCTCTTGAGATGAACCATCTCGTTTTCAAGAGGGTCCTAAACATAGACAAAATTACAAAAC
>JAODUH010000024.1:293861-315212 GCA_027564835.1 Typhlichthys subterraneus | reverse complement strand
GTACAAAAACATTAACTAACAACAACGTTAATATTTTACCGTACAAAAACATTAACTAACAACAACACTTATATTTTACCGTACAAAAACATTAACTAACAACAACGTTAATATTTTACCATACAAACCCATAAGAGGCAGCTTTCATTTCGATGTTTGGTGTCTTTCACAAACGCGCTGTGAGCCATGGCCGGCTAATTAATTGATTTCCCTGGCAAGGTTTGTATTAGTCTTTCACAAAGACATGTTCAGCTGCGCCCATAGTCTCCGCCTCCTCCGTCCATTAGCACTACTTCACATGAGCTCTGTGCTGAACGTCTGATGTCGCCTTTATGTTCTTGTCGTAAGTTCAGAACTCGGAATTTACGACTTGTAATGGTTTCAAGTCCGTAGCAGGACGTCTGTCACTCAAGCCAATTAGGAAGAAGTTTCAAAAAAAAAAAAAGTACAACCTATCAGAAACTTTGTTATTGCTGATGTTTTCTGAAAAATAAAATGAACGTTAGGGGACATTACAGTGAACCTGCTGCAAATTTCGTCAACAATCCCGTTCACTGGAATCTATCTTTTTTTTATGAAATAGCTTGTTGAAGCATTGTCATACACACATTTTCAACATACAACATGCTAGCATCCATGCATTCCTTGCACTCCTCCTCGCAACTCTAGTCTCCTACTAGTAATTATGATTTTGTTCGACCGTTCATGTGCTCGGAAGTCGTAAAATACGATATTTCTGGTAGCATATGAAGGCGATAATAGGCCCCTGTAAGATCGACAGCATTTTAAGGAAGTGGGGTTTCATTGGCTGTTAGCATTGTCACTCACAAGTCTGTAAATGCAATTCTGACACGATACTAGTTTAGTGCTTTATTTATTTATTAATTTCAATCTTGTTTATTTGACGCAATAACCGTAGCCTACTTATTTAACATATTTACAAGACCTGCAAACATCCAGACTTGTGTCGTATATTTTCCCAACAAATTTCCCAGTGTTAGTTTAACATCTGATTGATTTGGTCATTGAGTTACGTAGTTGGTCGTCGTGCATGTCAATCAAAACGCCTGTCAACTATGCGGATCTTGACGCAGTTCGCCAATAGCGTTGCGTCAGGCTGGCTCTGCGAGACCACCGCCCCCCCCCCACCCCAGCCAACATATTTATGACCTCCATAAGAGACTATATACGAGACCGCTCTTCTGCCTGCGTTGTGAAAGGAGACGAAGGTGCAAAATAGGAAATGAATGTGTGAGGGAAGGATGAATACATGGCCCTGGGGTTAGCTTAATGGAGTGAGACCCTGGCCCCTATTGACTTCTACCTCCACACTATTAACTCCCCACAACTCCCATGCTTTGGCCTCATTATTCATGTTTTCTCTCTTTGTGTGTGTGTGTGAATGGGGGGTCCAGTTTGTTTGTTTGTATGTATGTTTGTTTATTTTGTGCATAGTGTTGTAGGTATGCATGGGCCGCAGAGACGAGGAAACCAAGGGAATACTACAAAGACCAAATGTATGTGCACACTTTTGTGGTTGTGCAAATACTGCATGCTTCTAAAACGGTATAAGATATTAGAGAATTGTTTGGAATACGGCATTTATTACAGTGTGTGTCCCTGTTCTGGTGTTTATGCACCCCAAATAATAAAAATAATAACAATGAAGTTATTGGCTTACTTACTTGGCATCGCCAAACCAATGTGGTCGGAATTGGGAATACTGCCATATAAGTATTGGGAGTGTAAATGTTGTCAATGCAACTCAGGGTCACTCCCTAAAATGTGTGTGTGTGTGTTTGTGTGTGTGGGGGTGTAATCCATGACAAGAGAGAGAGAGAGAGAGAGAGAGAGAGAGAGAGAGCGAGGGAGGGGGCTCTGTTTCTTTAAGACGAGCCCATTAATGGCAGCCCACGGTCTCCACCTTCTCCGCTGAGAAAGAGGTGGTTGAGGGGGTGAGTTTTCCTTGCTGGGTTAGGCCAGCTATTGAAGTCTGAATGGTCTGCCATGGCAGATTACATCTCACAGCTGTCCCCCTACCGTGGAAATTAAGTTATGCCCCGTGTCAGCAAGTTTTGTATTTTCCTCTCGCTGTCTCTTTTCTCTGCCCCTCCCCCATCACCCATAACCCCTCTTTCCCTGAGCTCATGGAAGGGAGAGGGAAGGGGAAGGGGGAGCTTGGTTATATTGCTGCTAGAAGAAACAAGTAACAGAATTTCGCTGCCGGTGAACCAACTGCCAAGAAACGGACGGGCATTTTTTTATTAAAAAGCTATTGCTGCATTTAGGAGTTCCACTGTATATTCACACTACAAGCCTGTTTGGCCTTATAGCACACTCAGAACCGCAGATTATTTGCCCCGAGCTCAATGTTATTTTGAGGTAGACTGATTTGTATTTTTATAACACGCAGAGGAACACAAGTCTGTCACTCCACTTGACAACACAACATCGACCCTTTTCACAGAGATGTCTTATGCTTTTACACCACTTGGTACCAGCTTGACTGATGTTTTGGGTTTGCGAAAGTTGTGGACAGTACTTGGTATCCTATGTTTTTTTGGTATCCCCTAAAAAAAGACTGTAGAAAATAAATGTACAAACCTCCCTGTGACGTCACCCATACGTTTTTCAACCTTCTCATTAATATAGAAAGACGGTTTGACGTACATCTGTGGAAATCTTGAGTAAGCGGACACTTTATTGTGTTATAACCTCAACCTTTAAGCAACACCTAAATAATGTCACTGTATACAATGCTTATTTGGCCCTGTGTCATCAACAACACATTGTGTTAAATAATGTGTGACTTCCTGGCAAAGTCATTTTATTTGTCTAAGAGGACTATGGTTACTAGTTTAAAGAAGTGGCCGATACAGATGGTCAGGTAGGCTATACCACTGGGTTCTGGAGCGGACCCTGTAGTAGAGATTAGTCCTAGGCTTCCCCTCATAGGTCGTCTAGCTGGGCTGTAACTGTATTACTATTATAATCATTTCAATGAATTGTTAGCTACCCAGAGGTCCTGCATCAGAGTGGCAGCTTATACAGGTGGTGAAAAGGCTGCACCAGTTTGGCAGTTTGGACTAAGTCTTCTGGTGGTATATCACTTTGCCCATAGCTGAACAGCAAAGCTTCTTCGCTTTGCTCAAAGTCTGCGTTGCTTCTGAGGGAGCAGCATATGCATATGCCTATATGGCAATGAAGAAATAGGTGTTTTTCCTTTTGATCGAGTTCAAATATCACAAGCTTTCTCCAGAATCCCTGACTCCGCCTTTAAAGTTAGGACTGGATCCACCAATGGAAAATAAAGCAACGCCTTCTACCTCCACCCACCTTAGGTCAGCGCGTGTGATATCATGGCACGGCCATTCAGATGAAAGAACAACATCCTTCATAGCGAGAAACAGCGAATAACAAAAAGGTGCCTGTGTGATTCAGATGGCACACCGAAGGGGTGGAGCTCATTCCATCACATGCTCTGTGGTAACTTTCAGGGGATTATTTCCAAATCCTTTCAAATTAACTTTCCATCTGAGTGGCCCCTCCTCAGCTTGGACCATTCCAACTGTCCAACCGTTTCTACATCACTTATGTGGCACAAGCGCTGGCGGAGTCAAGACCAAAAAAAAATGCTGGGGATGGAAATACACAGAGAGAGAGAGAGAGAGAAACTCAACTCAACCAATGTGTGACCTGACGGCTCAACATCTTAAAAAATTGTGTTTTCATCTTTGCTGAAATATGAAAATTTGAAAACAGTGGGGAAACTAAAGCATTATGGTCATCCCTAAATTATAAACAAGTTGTAAAGTTGGTTGAGAAAGTCCTACACAACCACATGCATATATATTGAATTAAATCACTGAATGTGTCTTGCCAGGTGATTTTAATGATGTTTAATGTTCTCTGCATTATGCTATTTATATCATTTTATAACTGTTATGTTAGGCATGGCTTTCTGGTGAAAACAGATTTCATCAACCCAAAAATTGTGAAAACTGAAAATCAATTAAAATATTGCAAATAAGTTAGACTTTGCTGCATTGGTAATTTATTCATAAAATAATATGATTGTGACTGAGTATTATCTGACTGGCTCTTATTAAAAGCAAATGACTTCATAATCGTTAGCTTCAACCAGACAACATAGAAATATGCTTGTTAATGATGTTATTAACGTTGATGCAGGAATCCAAAATGGCGTCCATTATTACCTGCATCCATCATTTCTACAGGAGCACTAACTTTAGTTTACACCTGTTCATTGGGTAAAACGTGGGGTAGACGTATTTGTTTAAGAGTCAAAAGAAATGTAGCTCAGAATCAAAGTGCAGTCGCTGAAGCAAGGCGGATGGGAGCGATAGGCCTACCTTTTAAGGGTTCAATGACTTGGAACACCAACAGCCATATTACACCTTTTCCCCCATGCATGTCGGCGAGCGTGCCACGGATGGACTATCACATATAATAAAAACCACGGGACTATTTTGACAGCAAAAAATAGATTTAAAATAAAGATTATTAAAAGATTAAATAATACACTAATGTAGGAACGTCCATAGGAACGTCCAGCCTTCAAACAGTTGTAGCCTAAATGTCATAAATTATATTTTTCACTGAAATAGGTTGAATTAGGCTACACTCTAACACATATTTTAAACAATTCTGCAGACATTTTCGATTGCACCTTATGCATAACGCACACATTATCATCATAATTAATATTCTTATATTAGGTATTATTATTATTATTGACCAATCAACGCACACTGCGCTTTTATCACTGCTGAAACTGCATGCACACATGGCGAGAGCAGTATGAGAGGCTTTGCAGAGGATCAGCAGCCCCGGCCTATATTCTTCTCGAAGAAAGCGTCATGCGTAGTATTCTGTGCAGCGGGGCTCCATTGCTGAGCATTCCCACATGCTGCCCCGCCGCTCGGCTCTCTAGAGGTGTCAAGCAAGCCTGAAAGAATGAAGTGCCTCCCTATTGTGCGAGCGAACTATTATGTGCTTAACATTACCATGACAAAGATGCCACTCGACTTCTCCTACAGCCATTCAACCAGAGGGCCCTTGTCCCTTCTCTAATAAAACATTTTGCAGCAATCATTGATTTAAAAGCCCCTCTATCAGAAACCACGACTAGAGAAAAATAGGGTGGATTTGCAACCTCTCGCAGTGCGATATCATATAATTCGAACGGGGTAAACAAGACTGACAAAAGCATAATATGAATAATCTAATGACAATATTATTGAGTGTGGATCGGTAGAGTATATGTTTAATCTGCCCATTAAATAATCCCCAATGTCGACTAATCGGTTAAAGGCTATGTGATTTATTTGACATTTGCTTTGACAACAGGCTGCTAAAATAGACTACTAAGTCATTAGGCTATCGGTCAACCGCGGAACATGCATTTTCAATGAGCCTGCCTTTTCTTGTTCATGAAACGTCAAACAGTAACCTGAACACGTTGAATAAAATGCCAAACATATATCCAAATAATGCTAATCTTTCTTTTCGTAAGGCTAATGCCATTTTAGTAAGCGAAAGTGAAGTTGTCAGAGGAAATGACTGACAACTTGGTAGGCCTATTTAGAGTAGAAATCTGGCATAGGGCTACTAACAAACACATAAACGTCTTAAAATAGGCTAATATCCAGAGGGTTACGGGAACATTTGTCAGTGTGTTAACTAAATAAATAAGTCAAAGCCAGTAAAAACAATTTCAAGTCTCTTTTATGCCTCTTTTTAAAAAGTATATCATTAAGGCAAATCATACAGTGGATTAGACATTATTTCTAGGCTACAAAGTGAATTATCATCTCATAGCCTAAAACATAAAGTATTCTCTGAAACATCTATAGGCTATACACATATACACAATGTACATCATTTGAAGAAAAAAAGAAAGAAACCTATTTCCCTTTAAAGCTGGAATTCCACTTTTCTAATTCACATGTTGAAATTTTGGATACTTGGATGAAAAGTAATAACTTATTACGTTCAGTTTTTCCCTAATTTATTTACAAGGATTCCAGCATTAAATAGGCTACTTGCAACTCAGATCGTCTGATCAGCATGCCGTATAAAAATATATCTCGTATTAAAAAAGATTGGCCGTGCACAGCGACTAAAATGTTGCAGTGTACAACATGGCCTTGTGTGTCAAATCCTGTCAAATGCAGACTGCTATGCATGTATTCCTAGGACTATAGGCCTATATAGACAATAGCAATTAGCTTATTAGATAAGCGAAGCATTTTGGGAGCTGTGTTGTGATGTGCCCAATGTTGTTCCTGGAGGCATTTGCATAGAAAAGGCCATTAAATGATATCCTTCGGAATCTGGAAGTCCTATAAATCAAACATGGTGGCTCTGCGACAAATGCGTTACCTCAGCGTTTGAAACATTGGTCATCAACAAAGACAGCGACAAAAGTTTAGATTGCCTTTTATCCGGTCAATAGTCTGGGGAAGATTACGAACTCAATGATTATTGGAGAGGCAATAGAGCCAAAATGGATGCCAGCAGGGTCAAAACACAGTGTGCTGTAGGGGCCACAGTGCGTCCGCTACGCACGCCGTAATCGGGATCCTGCTCGAAGTCCTCATCGTCGTCGTCATAGACCTCGGACCCGCTCCCTTCCTCGATCTCCACGGGAGCATCAAAACAGAGGCTCTTCATGCTACTCTTCACAAACTCGCAGATGGCTCGCTCCGTGCCGTCGCACACGCAGGTGTCCAACTGTTGCGCCTTGGGGATTCTGCGCATGCCCGCGATCACATTCCTGCAGGCGTTCGTGCAGGTAGCCCCGCTAAACAGTTTCCCGCAGTGGATCAAATAGTCGCGCATGGCGAAGCTACACTGCTGGTCCCTCTCGCATTGGCGACGGGCTTCCGTGCAGCCAGTGTTACTAGTCCTGGGCAGGCACGGCTCGATGGCGCGCTTCGTGCTCATACACATCGGGTCCTGAGCACAGCTACAGTCTTCCAGCGCCGGGCCGTTTTTAGTCAGGTTGAGCTGCACAAGAGAGGAGATGCAGTGACTGGGGCATTTCTTCTTTTCCCCGTTTAAAACGGGCCCGCAAGCGTGCATGTATTGCCCGTAGGCGTAGTAGCATTCGGGCTCCGTTTGGCAGTTCATGATCGCCTGCCAGCAGATCAATCGCCGACCGTGCGTTGGAGAAGCCAGAGAAAAGTAAACGAAAATAAATAGCACGCAACCGATCGGCCAGAGGCATCTGTGGAAGCTCTGTGCTAATGTGTCAGAACTTGCCATTGTTATGGCTGCAAGACTAACAAACTTATATGAGTGTCATGTGCGTGGTCGTAAGCGTGCTACAGCCTACTACTTCCATGGACTGTCCTGGGGTAATTTGATTTTGCAGACGAGCCCGAGGAAGGCTGGTGGGTCTTGGAGGTACCAGGATGGCATAGGCACGACTATCCCGCCGTGATGTCTACTGGCCAACGCGCCACTGCTGGGAAGAACCGTCAGCTTAGTCTCCGGGTAGTTTGACCTCGATCGCGATGGGATCTTTCCCTTCTCCACGCGTGCATGGTGATAGCGAAGTTCCTCAACACTTTGGAAAAGTTTACACGGCGAGTCGCTCCATTCCGCAGAAACGATCGAATGCTACAAATGCTCGTTGTTCAGCGATTCTCCCCTTTGCGTCTCCTCACCTAACGGCGCGCTTGCGATCCCCGGGGTATGTTGGTAGTATGCTCTGGGTCATTTGCAATCTTTAATATCCACGGGAGTACAATTATTAAGAAAGAACAACCCTTCTGTTTCGCAGAGTGGTCCTGGCTACTCTTAAGCGTTTGTCTTCTTCTTTTCCCCCAACGCCACACATTCAGGAGGGGCTTCCTATTGGTTGGCCAGTTGTTGTGGGTTCCTACGTAGTTATGGGCGGGAGTGTGGGAAAGGCTCAAGAGAAATCGCCCAGAAGAACATGTATGAGAGCTCAAACTTAGATTTTCTGTCATATGAAAACATAGGCTAGTTAATAGATTAGTTAATAGTCCAGGTGTTATATGGACGAGTAGGTTAATGCGTGTTATTTTTAGAGTAGGAATGGCTTACGTAATTAACTTTTATAGTCTACATTTTATTACATTATGTGGCTAACTAACTAATAATCAATAATTTACATCATATTGGCCTTAACTCAGCCAATCCCCTTCTTGACAATATGTTGCAGATCTATATATATATATATATATATAAAAAAAAAAACATTGAGCCATTGGGCTATCTCGATAAAACCAGAACCCAAAATAAACATTAATGTAATTTTTACACAAATAGGTCTATAAGATATCATATAAAAAATATTCTTCTATTTAACACTGACTTAACTACCTGATAAAGGTAAGGTGTGCCTATTATAAAACAAAATGTCTTTCCTATTAGTAATACTAATAGGAAATTAAGCAATTATATATCACTATACTTTTAAGGAGAACTGCTTAAACAGTTGTTTTTGGCATTCTGACATTTTCTGAACTTTCAAAAAAAGTTTATAATTCTTCTGAATAAGTGTATACTTTTACTCCTCACAGCTTAAACATATATGCTGTTAATATAAAACTATACAAACAAAATACAGTATATGTTTGTGTACTTTTAAAACCTTTTACAACCGTTTTAGTATCATCAGGGAAGCCTTAATAGATAGGAAGTATCTTTGTTTCATAAAACAATTCATTTTTCAACGGGCAGCCCAACAATCTCCACCTGGACCTCTTTGTCAAGATGACATGGTCGACCCAAGACACAGGTGTGTGCGCGCACTTGAATGTATATGTATGTGTGCGTATACATAATACGTGCGCGTGTAAAATGATCGCCCGCATCCTGACACACCAGCGGTAGGAGTCACTTGCGTTCTCCATGTGCATGTGGGAGTCAGGGAGGGCACAAAGGCTGTTTGTGTTTCAAACAGCGGCCTGATCTCAGGAATGTACCTTGAGGCCACAGCCGTGAGTTTCCCACTGCAAACAATGCACTCAATGTCAGTTACGGCTGGCTAGCCAGCGCGGACGCTTCTGGGCTTCTCTGAGCTCTCAACTCGTCCAAAATGATGGATTCTGGGGAACTCTATACCCCAGGAGAGCTGCTTCCGCTGTTCCTTCCAGCACAGAGAATGGAAAATGTTGTGTTCTCCTCCAAAAGGTTTTCTAAAGACGGTTTTCGATGTTGTTAAGAGATGCTTTTAGTACAAACGTGACTTGAAACAAAGAAAACATTGAGGAAATTATACGAAAACTGTTCAGGATAGCTCTAGTCTTTGATTTGAGCTTTTCACAATGAGATATAATAGGCTATGGTTCTCGTTTTGAAACCAAAAATAAAACATTTCTACATTAAGTTTCAACATCAAACTTTTAATTTAAATATTGAATTTGGTCAGCATTACACCAATCGATCGAATTTCTTCAAGATAAAACATTTAGGAGAGAAAGCGGAATACGTACACATGCTTCACTGAATTGAACGTTGTTAATGTGAACGCTCAATGTATAAGGTTTATCTTTCAGTCCTATAATGGAACAACCATATTGATAAACATTATGATAAAACGTCCTCTGCTACTGTGACAATATCAGTTAGCGACTCATTCCCACATCGTGTTCCAAACAGGCCTGAATTTTACACCCCCCCTTCAGCTAGCAGTAAAGGTATTTCTTACTTATATTTATGAAAAATTGAAAATAAATAAATATGTAAAGCCTTTAGTATTTAATATAGTTTGATATTTGAATCACTTATCAGTTACACTAAACTACTACATACTTAGCATATTAGTTGCTGGCTGATGTTCTGTGGAACTCATGAGTTACTGAGGCTGAATCCCAAGAGTCAGCGCTTTGCACACCATGTTTCCCCAAAAAGGAAATATCGGAATACAGGAAATGAGTCCACAGGAACCATTCATTCAAATTGCCTCCCCTTCCAGATCTGGGAGGAGGCGATAGTAGCCTAGTAGGTGATAAGTTAATTAGAAATGAAAAGAGAAAAAAATAATAAAAACAGATAAACTAGATTAAGTATTCATTTCCTTCCCCAAGTATTACTCATGACCTGTATCCTCTCATAGGATGTTAGTTTGTGAATGACGTATTCCTACTGCAAAAAATCCATTCATTTGAAAGACAAGGGCTGTACAGGTAATTTAGAAAGTCACCAATGAAAGCAGATGCTTTATATTCTATATTGGACAAATAAACTATTTGACAAGCTTTGTGATCAAAGAGAGCCTTTCCAGTGGTTGATTAAAGGGCCAAAGTGCAAAAACACTGTTATTTATTGAAGAACAGTTTTGAGGACACAAAAGTCAAAAACATAGACGCACCTAAACAAGGGACAAAGACTGCATGCTTCAGCTGTAGGCAGACACAGGACAGGTAACGTCTAGGGGATGATTACAGATTTGGTACAGGTGAGACAAAAACACATGGAGCAAGGTAGGCAGCGAGGACACCCACAGGTTGGGAGGGGAAGTGCAGGCAGAGACACAAGGTCAATAAGATGTGACAGAATTTAGCTGCAGGGCTCAATGGCACAGGTGGTTGTGTCGAATAATGGAGTGAATCTGCCACTTCTACCAATATGAATGAAATGAAAGCAATGCAGATAGTAAAGCTTGTGTGTGTTTGTTAATGGCAAATGTATACCTTCAATCTTTGTCTTTAAAGATGGAATGAGTCGTTCTGGAGAAAGCTTGTTAATATTTTCACTAGATCAAAACAAAAACACCTCTCCCTTCAATCCCATAGGGCGCTCCCTTCAGAAGCCCCGCCCCACACATTGGAAACACATTGCCAAGGCTGGTATAGTGTTTTTTTGGTTTGTGTTCCCATTTACAGAGCCTGGCGATGCAGAAACAACAAATGATTACCTATTGTTACTTCCTATATTATTCATTTTATACATATTTTATTTATTTAGGTAATAGCAATTGTATATATTTTCTTAAAATAATAATAATAACATATGATATTTGATCATATTTTTTGTATTTACCTATATACACTTTGCAATGTGTTTGTGACTACTGATGTGAAACACTGACGCAGCAGGAGTCCAGTTTGACCATCGCATGCTGTGGATGAGGTAGTGGCATATAACACAATACCCTCTCTGTCTCTATGACGTACATCGATTAATCACATTTTTAGATAATTCAAACCTGCGGCCAGCCTTACTTTATTGCAGATGGACTCTTTTCCTTATGCCAGATAGCCTACTCAAGACACATTTAAAATCATGGATGCTGACCGGGAAAATAGCACTGGGGAAAATCTGCATCTTAACAGAATAACCTTTGCAATCTGTTAAACACAAGATGCCCGTATGTCTCCTCCTTTGGAGCGTGACAATGTAGGTCTGCGATCGATCTAATAATACTACATGACACTACTAACAGGGTTTGTGGGTAATTTAGACAGGGATCTTATTCTCCAATTTACATATGGCAGACTCAACTTCTTCCATGTAATTACATTAACTCTACATGGGAGGCCACGCCCGGGCTTTTTGGAGGCCTTTCATCACAAGCTACAGCCAATGATTTGCTTTACATTTGAGCATTTTAATTGGCTCGGCAGCAGGGAGCTAGCTTGCGTGAGCTAGCTGGAGCGGCGAAGCCTTGGACGGCCTCATCTCTGCACACCAGATATTGTAACGGCAGCTGTTGAAACACATGCTAGCCACTCAGCCCATATAAGCGGCTATTTATACAGTGCCTGAAGGCTTTTCATACCACTGCAGACAGGCATGAACACATATGGACGCACCAATAAAGAGCTAACCCCTCACAGATATATCACCTTAATCCCCCAAACATGGAGCACAGCAAGAAATAATTTACCAACATAAAAAACAACAAAGCAAACATATACATAACCACTTTGACCACAAGCACTTAGCATTTTGGATCTGGTGTTGTTTTAGAAATCCAGACACTGTTGTAATTTACACATAGTATATAGTATATAGTCAGCTATTGCGAGCTAAATGTAAACTAAATGTAAACTAAATGTAAACTAATACACTATTACACTTCTATTTATAAATATTACAAATATTTACTTGCATTTTGCTATCTTACCATTCTTTGTGCATGTTGGGAAAAAAACAAAAAAAACAACATAAAGTGGCGAACACCGCTCGTGTAAACAAAGCTGTAACACTACGCTTTGCTTCACAATGCATTTCGACGTGTGAGGCGCTGCCGCGGAGGACTGCGGAGCTCGAAGTTAGCAAGAATGACTGACCATGGCTTTAATAAAAGGATCATTGGCTTTGTGGTTCTGTGGTGACAAAGACAGCAATGTCATGTCTGAAATATGTCATCTCTCTTTCTCTCTCTTTCTCTCTCTTACCACCGGCTCTCGCTAATTTTTTTCCCGGGACATTTACCTTATCCGGGAGATTGTATATTATTTGCGGGCGTCATAGAGCAGCTATTAAAATGCGGGAGACTCCCGGAACGTCTGGGAGAATTGAGAAGTCTGGACAGGGCTTGCTTTTAAATTCATATGGATTTAACGTTGATCCAGTTACGAATGGCGATAGGGCCAGGGAAGATGTTGGGAGCACTCCTGTCTGAACTCCTCATGGAGGAGATTAATCCAGCTTTCTTTGTTGTGCCCTCAACATTGACGCTTCCCAATCCTAGAGTATCCACATGATAACAGGAACAGAAACCTATCTCACCATCATGGGTTTCAGCCATGTTTCCTCTGCATACGGTCTCTGGTCGCTTGCCAAGCCTCTTGCACACATTTGAGAGATTAGACCCAGAAAAAGCTGAAAGACAAATGGGCCCAAATAGTCTCTACCAGACCCCCGTAACCCCCTTTCTCTCCCCCCACCCCAAACACTGAGCATGATGGAGACGTCAAGAAGGGAAGGAAGGGAATGTGAAACCCCGGCATGCACGTTCCTCCCCAGTTTGGCACATTCATGGAGATCCGAGCCCAGTTATGAGGCCACTTCATAGGAGTGTAAACTGTGTATTTAAAAAGCCGTCAGTGCGGGACTAACGCCGGCCCTCTGTGTCGTTTGTTAGAATAACTCGGTGTCACAATGGTTGCTTTTCTAAATAAACAGATGTGGGTAAAGGCTCGTTTCTTTTCCTGTTACACTCCTCTCCTCCGGCCCATCTGCGAGTGAGCGTGCCACACACACACACACACACACACACACACCCGTCTTTCTGCAAGACAGGTTTCCCAGTGCAGCTGTTGAGTACAGATGAACCTCTATTCCAGACCAG
The DNA here is from genome assembly GCA_027564835.1 of Typhlichthys subterraneus. Taxonomy (NCBI): domain Eukaryota; kingdom Metazoa; phylum Chordata; class Actinopteri; order Percopsiformes; family Amblyopsidae; genus Typhlichthys; species Typhlichthys subterraneus. The sequence goes on along the minus strand of JAODUH010000024.1, from coordinate 301,915 downwards.
CTCGTGAGACGATACTGGACTGCTGCTCAGGCCGGCTAATTGCACGTCATTTACAGACTCCTGCAAGACCACTGCCCCCTTTTGCAGCCTCTGTAGCCCCTCACCCCACTCCGCTCCTCGTACCCCAGCTCCTCCCACAATCTTCTCGCAGGAAATGAGCTCACCGCAAGTCTTGCTGGCAATGGGTCGCCATCAAATCCAATTATGAGTGAAAAATTACTTTAGCATTTAGCGAAGGCCTGCTCTGCGTCTATTAATGTGCCGACTGAACAAGTTTCGGTATGACACAAACGTGTTGCTGGTGGGGAAAACAGCATTGAGTCAGCTTAGCTTTAAAGTTATCTAGCATATTGCTATATTGCTTAATCAGCTGATTAAATGCTGGACAAAATACAATTAAAGGAATACTCCTTGATAGTGAACCTTCAGGCTTTGTTTTTGTTGGCATTTATAGAGCCAGGGATGTGTACTTTTTCAACGCGCACACAGGCACATGGCTAGCGTACTACAGGCTACCATGTGGAGATATTCACTTACAAAAGTGGGACAAAAAGTATCTTATAATCGTTGACTCCATCTTGAAGTGTCCACATTAGCGTGGGTGGGGTAGCGGGAGAGGTTCTAGGAGCTCTGGGCTGGGAGGAATGTGTAATTCCAGACAATAATCGAGGCGTGTCCCTAAATTAAAATAATTGTGACAATAACACAGGTAGCCTTAACTATTACGTACCATAACTAAATGTATCTTACTTTGATAACACAGGTAGCCTTAACTATTACTTACCATAACTAAACGTATCTTACTTTGATAACACAGGTAGTCTTAACTATTACTTACCATAAATAAATGTTTCTTACTTTGATAACAGGTAGTCTTAACTATTACTTACCATAACTAAATGTATCTTACGTGATGTTTGGAGTTGGGACGTTCCAGACACAGGTTGCCAGAGTCACACAGAATAAGTGAATTGTCCTGGAAAATGAGTTAAACTGACAAGGGGGTGGGTGCAGCGTAGTGAGGCAATGAACAGGCAGCAAATGGCACATGACAGAGATACAACAATCCTCAGGCTATAGTGGGTGGTTATTCTGGATGGTGACATCAATGATCCCAGTCTTGTGTTTTAGAATGATACGTTTAAGGTGTTTGTGTTGTAAAGTAAACAAATACAGCAACATAAGCCAGTTAGCAGTGTGGAAACATGTCAAAATTCTATAAACATTGTACATTAAACATTTTATTTACTTACAACTAATGAGGCTACAGCTCGATTAGAAGTTTCCCAGGAGGCTAGTATGGGTGTTATTATTTTAACTGATAATATCATACCTTACTATACAACAGAGTTCTGTAGAGTTATGCCCAGTGTTTTGCAAACGTACATGTGTACATGTTTACTATACATGCTATTTTAAAATGTTATTTAATTTCTGAAAATCATCTTTTTACACCCTCCTCTGTGTCTCGCGACCCCCGACCCCAGTTTGAGAACCACTGATCTAGGACACAGGTGAAATAATGTTGAGTCATAAGGATAATAGCAAAAGAGATTATTTATTTATTTTCTACACATAATTTAACGAGACTTTTAAATTGAGTTGCGTGCAGATATGTCGGTGACGTCGTCGTGACGACGGCAGTAAATGAGTCTATAGCCAGCCTTTAACCAATTGCTGTTGCCAAACCTGTATCTCTTCATCAAGCTACCACCATTTTGAAACAAACGCTTGATTTCAACGTCATTGCACCCCACTGGTCACTGATTGCCCCACCAGCTGTGACCAGCTGTGTGAACGGTATAGGCTACATGTCTGCACCAGTAGTATGAAATGACCCACCACATGACCCAATTTGACTTTTAGGTTGTGTTTCTGAACATGTCTAAACAAAGAATATTTCAATTAAAATGTAACCATTTAAATAGGGGCTGTACACATGGACTTTAAGGTCTTGACAGGAAAGTATTTTTGACCCAGGCAACGCAAGATATTGTGTTTATGCTTATATTTGTTATTCTAACTGTGCATCAACAACGTTAATTCCACATAATGAGAAGAGGTGCATTGTGCCAGATTTGGCTACACAAACACTAACACAACTAATGCAGTTGTATTAGTAGCCTGTCAAACTCACTGATTAGAATTGACACTGTCCTAACAGCAGTGTCGTAGATTGTGTGACGCCCAAGAGAATGATTTGTGTTTTACTTGTGTCTTTCGCTTGGGACTCACAGACCCCAGAATATCCATTTACTGAGTAGAACCTAAATGAAGTAGCCACTGACACATTTCTCCACAACAACCATCAACATGTATATTGATGTTTATGACTTTATGATGATTAATGCCTGAAAGAACATTCCCTTTCCAAATGAATGTGCTGTTAAGTAAATACTTTGGTGGAACACTGTTGTCTTCATAGACACACACTATAGGACTACATACTGTACATAAATACAGCATTATAAAATGAGCCGGCATTCTCTCTGTTGCAGACTGTAGTTTGCAACAATAGCTGGCGTTTTTTGTCAAACTGCACCCAGCTGCGTTTTACGTCCTGCCGATTACGGCCAGGCCATAACTCTAGGGGAGCCCCAGATGGCTTTGGACAGATTCATCACAGCCAGCGCCCCAGGTCAGCCACAGGTAATCCATCAGGCGCTCGGCTTAATCACCGGAGAGAAAGAAGTCTCTTCGACCTTCCCTCTGCTCAGTGTATCTCCCCCCACCCCCAACTGCCCTCAACCCTATCCCCCCAGTCTTACCATGCCGACTGTCACCATCAGAATTTATGGTGTGGTCCAAATGTATAGTGTGGTTTGGGGTATGCAGGGATTACGGACAGTTCAACCTCCTCGATCCTCTGGATCAACAGCCAGTGTGCCTCTTGAAGGTAACACGAGAGGTTTGCGAGCCTATACTGTATACATGCATGGGTGTTTACTATAATGTACTGTATATGTGTGTCTGAGTGTTGTCATTTCTCCAGAAGGCCGATGTGTTGGTTATTGCAAACGTTCAACATCTGCCGTTTCCCAGAAGCTGCTGTTATAATTGCTTCAACTATGTTGCTGTACTGTATAATTAAATCAAACTTGTAACAAATATGCACTATATGCATACGTGTTCCAAGGCGGTCCCAACAAATAACGCAGCAACTGAAAATTACAGCTCACATAGAGTAACTCATTACAAGTAAAACCTCAATTACCGTTTGCTGAAAAACATTACGCAAACATTTCACAGGTCTCGATGGCTCTGTTAAGGGGGGAGGGGGTTCCCATGGGTATGTGACTTGATCACCTGCATTCTGATGTGCCTTGTCAGCCTCTCATGGAACTGGACAGTGGATGAGTTTAGAAGATCTTATGCTCAAACACGAATGAAAGAACAGAACATGTTCACCTGTTGATATTTGATTTCCTCCAAAGCCATAGGGTGCTCCCTCAGAAGCTCCGCCCCTTCAAAGCCATAGGGTGCTCCCTCAGAAGCCCACCAACATTGGACAAGCATTGCCAAGGCTGGGATAGTATAGTATAGTGGTGTGTGGTGCGGTCTGCCCCACTTTGTTTGTGTTCCCATTTACAGAGCCAGGGCTGTGTAGAAACTCCAGATTATTTATTTTCAGCATGCACGCACACACACACACACACAGAACTGACAGCAAGAGGACGATGAGGAGATATTCGCTGAATTTGAAGAAAAATAAGGGTATTATCTTACAGTTGCTGACCCCACATTTAACCCAGTTGGACTACCATGCTGTTGGCAGTGCAGTGTGTGGTTCTAGTGTTTGGCCTGTGCAGATCCCCATTATACCATATTCATTAGCATGCAGAACTCTGGCGTAGAGCCATGGAGATAACAGAGTTGTGTCATCTCCATTCACTCCAATGGACCGTTTTTACACAGCAACGGAGCCTCAAAATAGTTCCGGGAAGTTAGCCTAAATACTAAAAGTACCCTATATATTCAAATATTAAATCTAAATCGGTGCATTTATTGAATAGTAATTACCAAAAAAGTTAAATATCTGAATATATATATTCAAATTGCCCACCAAGCACTTCCTGGTACTATTGTGTCATAGGTTTTGCCTCTCCATGAACCATGAGACCATTGATAATGTCGAACTTCCATTGGCATACAGAAACTCTGCTATTTTCATGGCTCTGCTCTGGCGTAGAGGCTAACAATACTGGTCGTTTCCTGGACACAGCCGTGGACTGTCTCGTGCACGGAGTCTGGCGGTCTGGGAATAAGCTACGTAGCGAAAAACACACGGCTCACACACTCGTCGAGGACCTCTAATCCATTCACCGAACAATCTGGTCCTTCTTTTGTCGTCCAGACATACTTTCTGTGGCAGATTGTCAGCCCCAAATGAAGATAGAGGAGAATACCAGGGCCCAGTTTATCTGTCAACACTGAACTGTCTGAGGCCCAGGCACAGAGTGCTGGATAATGTCAGCTTAAAGTAGTTTTCTCTCCCTGCACTGATTTCCGTTATCTTGCTCCACCAGGCACAGTGCTGGGAAGCAATAATGATAAGCCAACGCCGGATTTGTACGAAGTTGCACGTTAAAAAGTGATGTTGAATCAGACAAACCCTTGACTTTATATGCAATAGTCCACAAGACGATATATAAGCATTCTTCAGTTTGGTCTTCAGCTCTGAGTTCTTGCAATGTAGTGCTTATTGTCATGTTGTTGACACAGTAAATACTTAAAGACCATTTGTATTAATTAGATATTTAGTTGATGTATAATGAATACACCCCTCTGCATTATATTTGGGATCTTTCTACTTTTTAAAACAACTTTCTCATCTCTGTAATGAACCAAATCTATCATTGCAACTTTGATCATCCTTCATTTGGGTAATTTGTATCTCAACAGAGGTCTACATCCCCCATAAAGGTATTATAATAGCAAGACCAAATAATCTTGTGAAAACATACTCTATTATCAGGAAATAATTTCTTTTTTATATACTGTATATTTATATATAGGCTACAATTGGTTATATATATTTGTGAAACCATGGAACCTTTGGTTAATTAAATAAAGAGGACCCCATTTAGCACTTCCATTTCAAGAACAATGCTTCTCTGTGTATCACAGCAGAAGGTCCGGTGCACAGTCAGCTAATAGCTCCTCCAACACTGACACTATAGAGAAGCACTAACAATAATCAATAGTCTTCTCAGATAGTGGAGTGGAGAGGAAATATATCATTTGGACAAACAAGGTCACAAAGCTGCAAAGTGTTAACAAACAAATATAAATATACCTTGATAAGCATTTCTAAATAAGAGTTTATGTTAATAAAATGCTGAGATAAATTCAGGAGGTATACATTTGGTATCCGTGTGTTATCCTTATGTGTAGTTTTATCTTCTCTCAGAAAAGGTTAGCACTCGTCTGACTCAAGGACGTTTATCCAGCCATCCAGCACACAGATGCCTTATCATGAAAGCATATTGAAGGGCTGAGTTAAGCCTCTTCAGAGAGGAAGAGAGACACAGGGCCTACGCTTTGAACTTGAGATAAGATGGCCTCCACATGTGTGTTTTTTGTATTTATTTACGGAGCTTTCAAGAAGAAAGAAGGTGCTCCCATGGCAACGCCCTTTTTCCTGAACGGTTCCAGTAATCATGGAACTTAACCACTTACAGGGACCTCACGTTTTAGACCCAGCTCGCTGTTTATGTTTTGAAACACAACCGCAAGTAGGAGAAGGGGAGAAGAGACGATTCAGACTTTCAAAACAAAACAGTATATATCTATAAAAAATGTTTTGCAACGCTGGTTGTAAAGAATGACATCAAGGGGTTTACTTTTTAAAACAAAATGAAAAGGGGTAGATTGCATTTACTGACAGCTGGATCTAGTCACATTCATGTGTGCATACCTTGTCTAATGGTGTGCGTTGGTTTCATATCTAAACAGAGTGACATTAGTTAGGAGTTCATAGAGACTTCGTGGAGTAAAACGACATGTGGAAACAAAGCTGGTAAAATACTTTTGAGATCCAGTTAAAAAGCATAAGCTGCAGACAATGGCACAAATCGAAAATATAATTGCTCTAAAAAGACCACTATTCCACGTAAAAATCCCCTTCCTCTTTATCATGATGATGTCATGATGACTGATATAACACGCAGGTGTTATATCAGTCTTTCCTATAACAGCACATGTCAGGGATATCAAGCGGACGAACTCTCCGCTCTGCAGAATAAAGCCTTGAAGCTTTCACAGGAGGAGACTGCTGCAGAGGGGGTTTCTCACCATGGACTGGAGTGGGTGGATGGACGGGGGATGGCCTGATTTACACGTCTCGGTCTCACTCTCACTACCTGGCAGCAGCAGCTGCTCCTCCCGCCAGAGGAGCTGAGTCCTCTCCAACAACATTCCCCCGGCGTCGCTCTCCTGCTCTCAGCGTTTCTGTCAACACTCAATATGACGTTCTCATTTTACCAGCGCTGCGGCATTTACGTGCTTGCGGCACGCATGCCTGTTGTATACGTATTGGCGCAAGTATGCAGAGATATAATAAACGGAAACTACTGTGGCCACAATGCACACAAACCTTAATAGGTAACTGCTTTAGGTGTGTGTGTGTGTGTGTGTGTGTGTGTGTGTGTGTGTGCGTGTGCGTGTGCGTGTGTGTGTGTGTGTGTGTGTGCGTGCGTGTTTGGGGTATCATATAATACATCTAATGAATGACAGATAAAGGGTATTATTCTGTTGTTTGAAATAAAACATTCACTCCACTTTTAATACAAATGCAGTGGTATTGCTATAGGAACAGGCAATAACAGTATATGTAGTAATACAGTATAACTAGAAACAGACATTCTCTATTACAATAAACATATTATAATTATATTTTATCATCAATTTATAATAATAGTGAACTTCGTGACATGAGTTCACTTTTATAAGACCATTTATACACAAACTATAAATCCATTACTCACAAGGGTTATGTGGCTACAATTATTTTGGCATAATTGACAGCGCTTTATAAATCCATCCTTATTCAAAACCCAAAGACAATGCACCAGCCGGCTTGTACACAAAGATAAGGAGGCACTGGAAGGTTTATATAACTGTATAACATTCCAAAGTAAAAAAGAGTCTGCTATATCTGAAGGAATTAGCAGGGTCAAATGTTTATGATATTCAGTGTAGCGTGGATTTGTAAAGTAGTGTTAATTCCTAGACAAACATATTCATGTAGACAGACTACCGCACAGTCCACATAGTAGCTTTGTATACATTCAGACAGGGCCAAAGAGTCGTTTTGCTTCAAACCAGATGGGACTCATTTAGGTAGGGAACTTCTGGCATCGATTGCCAGGCTGGTTTTGATGTTCTGATAACCATGGCACACATTGCAGTCAAGATAATTCCAAAATGAACCTGTTGTTGACGCTACCCACAAAAAATATAAAATTCTTTCATTCCTATAGGTAAACCTTGATATTTTCCAGTTGTCCAATTGATTTTAATTACTTCAAAGAACATTGATTGTGGGCCAAGGCAGTCTGAGATGTTGCAGGAAAAATCATTAAATCTCTACACATGCTTTAGCAATATCTGAGAAATAGTCAGGGTTTTTTGTGTTTCTGTTAAAGGCAATTAGTTGGATCTGAAACACTCTATCCAATACCCATAAAACTGAAATGGCATTTAAATGGCATTTGGCATTTTTTATAATCACTTGTTAAAATATATTGTATATAAGTCCCACTTTAAATGGCAAGATATTTCAGTAATTGCATTCCATTTCAATAGCATAAATGCAATAAAGTCCAATAAATGTACAGTGGCCCATTTTGACTTTAACATGCATATTTCTGTTGTTTTCTCTGCCCTGCTTGGACATCAATAGAGGCCAGTGATGGGGAGAGTTAGTGTACAATGAGAAGTAGTAGAAGGTGTAGTCAATTCTAAGATACTAAACATTCAAATCCTTAAAAAAATAGCTCCATGTGGTCTGCTAGCTTACCGTTCCCTGTGCACGCTGAAAAATGTATTCGGTA
>JAODUH010000024.1:280813-293761 GCA_027564835.1 Typhlichthys subterraneus | reverse complement strand
TCAAATCCTTAAAAAAATAGCTCCATGTGGTCTGCTAGCTTACCGTTCCCTGTGCACGCTGAAAAATGTATTCGGTAACGAAGCGTTAGCCAAGTGGTGCAGGCGCAACAATTTCATAGCCTTTGCTATGCGTTTCCAATGTGTGGGGCGGAGCTTCTGAGGGCGCAACCTATGGCATTGAAGGCAGAAGGGCTTTTGTTTTGATTTAAGTTCAAAGTTAGCCATGCATTTTTGTGAATCACTTTACTTTTAAATTCAAAGCTGCGTTCATTTTCTGTCCATCGCAGATATGAGAGATTAGGTCGTTGTGTTCCCTCTTTCTTCTTTCGCTTTCTTCTTTTTGAGAAGGAACAGCGTTTGTGCAGATTTGTGACCCACATGCCAAACTGCTTATGAAAATAAGCAAGCCAAGCAGCTGTCAAGGTGCTTCTCTGACATGCTGCCTTTAAACACACTGTTAGCGTTGCTGCATTTTAAATTAAATACACAATGCAATTTATAGTATCTCTGTTTTTTCTGAAATATTTTTCCACCACAGGATCGGCCAATTATGGAAGATATCCCTTAAAGCCCCATTCAGTCCCAACCAGGCAAGGCACAATGCAGCCCTTCAACCCTGGAGTGTGGTCCCTCGGTACATATTGGAAACGTCTATAATCACAGCACTGACAGAGCCAGTGTTGACGGTGCAGGCTTGGTTTAGGCATTCATCGTGACAGACAGTGTTGGTAACACAAACACAGGTTTCCCGTGGCCAAAGCCCAATGTGATGACCTTGAATTAATGACCTTGAATGACCTCGGCCATGGCCTTCAGAAGCACAGAAGAAGAAGAAGAAATGTAATGCTTTGTGTGTTGGTAATCACATGCTAGTCTTCAAGCATTGTGGGACTATTTCCTCCTATACACTAAAATCATTATTGCAGCTAACTGGCTTCTTTACCGGGCGTAGCGGAGACTAACTTGACTCATGATTAGGAAGACAGACCTGGACAGTTATGCCGTCCTGCTTATTTCCGCACATTCAATAAAAATGACATATTGGTGGAGCTTGAAATTTGTGTTGGCTCACACACACGCACACCCACACACACACACACACACAGACAGACACACACACACACACACACACACACAAACACACAAACACAGTCAGACACACACATTATTAGCAGTCTTTCAGTGTTCCTACAGTGTAACTGCACCTACAGTTATCCTGTAGCGATATACCGCTATCATGCAACATCACTACTGAACACATGCCATAGAACAATTTACAGTAAAGCACCTTTTCCACTAAGATTCAGGAACTATCCATGGGGACCATAGGGTTCCTGGAGCGTCTGTATTTAGGTAACCCAAGCCACTTTAGGAAAATCCAACATAGGCTCTGGTTCTCCACCGGCTGAAAAACCAAACAGAGTTGTGGGTCCAGAGGAACGGTTCTGAAAGGTTGCTGGTTGATGCTAAACCTTTTTGACAGGAACGTAATTACAGTAATTTGCTGTGACGTGAGTATACGCTAGCATTCTTTGATGCTAAAAAAAAGAAAAGAAAAATATGTCTTCAGTTTCTGTGCTGGCTGACATTGATTCTACAAATAGATACAAATATTTGAGGAATTTTCTATTCCTGCCTCAGCTACATTTGTGTTATGGAGTACCCTACGCCTACTGGACTTTGCTGTCATCGTCATTTAATTAAGTTCAAGCAGTCTGATGTCATACTTAACTGTAGCTTTATGGAATACTAATCGATAACAAAGATTTGGAATACTAATAAAACATTGAACCTCTATGGGAGCTAAAGTGGAGGAGTTTCGTTCTATTACTGCAAGTGGGTGTGTCGTTTTACGTAATCAACAACGTTTTGCTGAGGACGGTTGATCGTATGCAGCACCGAGGCAGCTACAGCGACCATGCATGACCTGAAATAGTTCACTGCAGAAACGCTGCTGTGGAGCCACGCTAATCGTAGGTTCATATGAAAGTTAATGTAAAAGAAATAATAGGCAATGTACTGGTGAAGTCCATGCACATCCTCGTTGACTTGCATAGCACTGTGTGTCATTCTGGTCTGCATAATGGATCAATGCCCCTACTACAAAAGTCCAACGTGGAAGTGATCATGCGATTGTGTGTCTTGCGCCGCTCTATTCTCTCTGACGATAAAGTCTGTTTGCTTACACCTGGCAGAAGCACATGCCGCCATCCATTTAACATCCATGTAATTGGAATAACTACTAAAGCCAAACTAAAAGCATGAATACACTCCTTTGCAAACTAAATATATTGTCGTCGACTACTTAGTTATTTTCACTTAGTCTCAATTGCATTAGCCCAAGAGACATGTTTTGATTTACACACAGCACATTCTCAAACTTTTCAGCTCGCGACCCCCCAAAATAACAATGCTAGAGACTCACGACCCCCGCTATACCCAGAGATGGTAGAAGAATAACAGCCACAATATTATTTGATAGTATTTTAAAACAGGCTAGTAGCAGAATACATCAAAGTAATGTATAAACTGTACTACTACTAACAATTATGGCTAAACTATATAATTTTTATCATTTTAAAATGAAAATAAAATTAAAATCATCTTGTGACCCCCTCCTCTGTGTCTCATGACCCCCCGGGGGGTCCTGACCCCCAGTTTGGGAACACTGACATACAGTATATTAACATTTTTAGTAGTCCTTATGAAGTATTACGTTCGTTATTTCATAATTGTCTCATTCTGATGGCCTGGCTGTCTGACAGCCAGAGAGAAGGTTGTGTGTTTCATTTGTATGAAGCATTGCCCATCTGATCCATGCATGCAATGCTTACAGTAATTGCGTTTAATGGAGGCTACCAGTAGATCACCTTGTTGTTATCGTAATTTCTCCTTTTATTATTATCATTATTATTATTGCAGTACTGTCTGCATGTCTTTCTGTGCCTGATGTAAAGCACTGAGTCACCATGAGAACGCGCTATACAAATACACTTTGATTGATTGACTGATAACATCCATTACTTATCCGACCTGTAACTCCAGCCTAACAGCAGCTGCAGGCCCGCATGGTGTGTTGTGATCACTTCACCTCTGCCTCCAGATGTAATAAAACCCAGCGCCAGCACCAATCTGAGACAGACAGCAGGACATTGAGCGTGACAGAGAGATACATTCACTAGGTACGGGGTGGTGCCTTCATCTTCAGGGACTGATTGACGGAGATACAGGCAGTCGGTGGCTGAGGAGTATAGGTTAATGAAGCACGCGGTATTCCTATTCACATTGTATTTACTTATTTTTATTTTATTGTTTGATCAAATCAAATTTAAATTTTTACTTTCAAAATGCATTATACCAGGTCTGTTTTCTAACATTTTAAATGTTCCGTGTTCTTCAAACTGACTAATTCCTGAACCGATTTGAATCAAATAATTCACTGTAGCATTATAAGACATGCGTGTGTTTCCTTCGTGGTAGGCCTTTACGCCACGCACCTCCATTAAGTAACGTTAGCAAGTGATGGTCTGCACATATACACACACACAACAGAAACAAGATGGGTGTGAAGCTGAAAAATGTCAAAACTAAAACACATCCCTCCGCCACATATTGTTTTAAGTGCAGATATTGTGGTACTTCAAAACAAGTGCTACAGAAGAACATGTTTTGGGGTATGCCTGTGTTTGTTTCCATTATAATCTATAGACCCTCAACAGCACTCTATTATATTATATTTTGGTCAGACGCAATTACTACTGATAAATAAAAGACAAGCGTTCATGCCAACACTTGGCCATTTATCCTTTAAAGGAGGGAATGGGCTAGATCTTTTTGCTTTTGGGGTAACCATTATTACGCAGAAACAAGCATATGGTATTTGTTCCTGCGTGCTTTACATTGTTCCATGGCATAAGAGCCTAATACTCCGTAAGAAAGAAGATATCTTAACTTCTGTTGGTGACAGCTGGTCAGAGAGAGAGAGAGAGAGTATAATGGACAAATGCAGCTGCAGTCTCTATGATGGTATAGAGCTTCTATAAGCAGATGGGAACACCAAATTGCATTGTAACTTGACACCTGATTTAAATTACCCACATATCCAAAAAATAAAGAAGATATATTATTTTAACTGTAATGTATCAAAGTAGCAAACAGCATTTTTTTATGACTTCATACAAAATTAGTTTGAACAATTTTGGTTTAACAGTTGAAGTTTGGAACTCGGCCATTGTCCAACAGACTGGTTTGGAATGACTCAAGCACTAAGGCATCCAAGAGAAACCTAATATCAGGAATGTTACCCATATCTCCCAGAATGCCTCTCTCCTCCTGGGGCTTTTAGGCCAGCCTGTTGTGACCTAAATACTTAGATGGTTTTATTAACATTACACAACAGTCTAAACAGCAGTTATTATTCTTGTGTTATAGTGGGGTAAAGTTTTGTTTATGATGTAACCACTGGTCTGATTATTCCTCTTGGAATGAGAAATGTTAGCTTTCATGGAATCGTTTTTATATTAGATTAATTTAAAAGTAATGAACATTGTTTTAAAAGCTGGTATTGTTTAACGACAGCCTCTTCGATGAATGAATGAATATGTAACAAATGATAAGCGAACAATTCAAACCCAAAAAAGTTTTTATTGTCTCCAAACAAGATAATGGCAATAGTATGGTATTCACTGTAGTTCACTGCAGTTTATTGTAGTTCACTGCAGTTCACTGCAGTTTACTGTAGTTCACTGTAGTTCGCTGCAGTTTACTGTAGTTCACTGCCTGAGTGTTGATAATGGTGTTAGGATTTCAATGAGAGGTAGGTGTGGAAGTCAGACGATGCTGATCTCATATAGTGCTTGAGAGAGTTCACCCTGTATGTGAACTGTGGTCGTGCACTCCTAGAAGGGGGTTTTGTGTGTTTGTGTGTGTGGGAGGAGGGATGGGGGGGGTTGCCAGGCCTAATCTACCAACAAGCCTGAAGCCAGGACCTCAATAACTCAAAAGCAAATAATCAGTTTTCTGCCAAAATCCCTTCGATGCCCTCTACTCTTCTCAGGTGTTTTCTGGGTGACAGGTCTGGGAAGAAAGGTAAAGGTGCTTTTATTGTCACATACACATACATGTAGCCAAATGTGTTCTCTGCATCTAACCCATCCGTCAAGGGAGCAGTGGGCAGCCGCTGACACAGAAAGAACATGCAAACTTGGTTCACAGAGCCTAACGTAGCATCAGTGCCATTGCCTGGGCGGTCTTGGGGAAGGGGGGGTGGATTCCTTTGTAATGTGTGTGTTTCTCAAAGAGAAAGAGAGAGGAGGAACAATATAGCAACAGGCCATTTATTTAGCAGATGTTTTTGTCCAAAGAAACTTATATGGAGTGTAATTGAAAGATCCCAAGCCCTGCCCCTTAGTTACTGTAACTATGTTGGACAAAACAGCATAGTTGACTATAACAGGACAACAAACAGGTGACGGAGGTTCTGTCGGATTCCAAACTTGCCCAACTGGGCAGGGCAAAAAGGGGCGGGGTTTGGGATTGGTCCGTTATGGAATGCTCTAACTAAGGACCTTAGGTCAGCAAACTCCGCCTCCGCTTTTAAATCATTACACTGTTGCTTGGTTACTAACTGACTGACTGATTGACCAACCTTGTGAAAAAGCACATTTGCTACATTCTACGCAGTAGGTGGTGGTAATGCAACATGTAGACAGTAGGTGGCGGTAATGCAACATCCCCCATGTATTGCACACATATAGTATTGCACACTTTTCAAACCCATAATGGCTTATTTCGTCAGCTGAAATAGGCTCGCCTAGTTTTTATTTGTTTTGTTAATACAAATGTATTAAGGATGTGATCTTTACCAAAAGGATTTTAATAATCATGCAAGATATGTATTATTACTTATTAGCATTTGTTAAAAGGCCTTTGCAGCACAATGAAAGGTCATTATCACATGACAGAGGAGGGGCGCATTTATACTGGTGGTTTGTGATGGTAATGGTACATGTAGGACCGTCATTAATCTAAGCAAACTTCAGTTCAGGTCATGATCTTTACAGTAGGAACTGGCATAGGATAGCTGATATTTACTATTTATATAAAAATTATATATGCTCTTTATCGACATGCATAAATAATCCTTCTTCTTTCTTCTTAAATAATCGGGTTTATTGGTCTAAACAGGAACGAAATGTAGAATTATTTTGTACTTCCCAGAAAATGACAGTCGGGTAGATAGGATGTAGGATTGCGTTATAACATGGCATTAGTTTTGGCAGTCCCAGGCATACTCGTCACATCTGAGTTTAATAGGTTTTTCACATTGTGTTTTCACCTGCACAGATCACATGGCTCTTAGTGTCTGAGCCTGCTGTTATGCTGGCAGCTCATAATGGTAGACGATGTTATTATAAGCCACTATGTGGCCACTGCATTAGCAATCACGTTGTGACCTGTATTTGCTGGATTCGCTTTAATGGTTCTCATATTTGTTAAAGTGAAATGGCCAAGAGAGAATGTATTGGCAGATGATTAATTGATGTATACTTACTGTATATTATCATATTCAGTGAATTATAATCGGATATATTTGTAATATGCTCAGGACACCATTACTCCACTACAGTATATCTTAACATAGAAAATAGTTGTTTGCTGTTATATAAATGTTTACATATATAGTAAAGAGCACCTTTAAAATACAGTATGTTCTTTCATATTAATGTGTTTTTCACAGAGAGCAGTGCATTTGTCTTTCAATACCAAGCTCTACTGTCTGTTTGAGAGAGTGGATTTTGATCTGGTTAGAAATGCTTGTCCAGACTGTATATGATTCATCAGGTGTGTTCAGATTACACTCTACAGTCCCGGCAGCCAGGCACAAGCGCCGCTCCGAGCAGCTTCAGACGTAACTAGCGCTTGACTGTGAAAAGTTGTGTTTGTGTTTCACCTTTCAACAAGCTGAATTAAAGGACAATGCCAGTGACTACGGTTCCCGTAACAAGCAAAGAAACGGAATAGCACTACAATAAAAGCAAAGTAAAAACAGGAGGTTGAGAACATCTACAACAGTGGACTCTCACAAGACCTTTAATGTCCAAACATGAAGTATAAGCAGAAGAAAAGGCCGTCCTATTCCAGCCGGATGGCCTATTCTTTCCTCGGAGAAGAGAACAAGTTTGGAAGTAAATGCCGGACAACATTGCAGCGCTCTATATTAATGACCCACTTGGGAGAGTTTCACATCCAGAGTATATTTCATGGCCCCGAAAAAAGAAGGACGGCTGAGGTTTCTGGTCTGGGGTCAGCTGAAGAGTCAAGACCAGACGTCCCTGGTGGAGTCCCCACAGGAAGACATGGCTAAGAGAGCAATTAGAGAAACACAGCTCCAGGAAGTTCTTCCTTCTTCCTGTCATAATGATACATGTAACGCAAGTTTCTATAAGTAACGGCATGTGTGCTTTTATAATGTTATCTGTGTTTATTAGTCCAGTGTTTGCACAGAAACATTCTACAGCAGAGGTCTTCAAGGTGTTTTGGTTGATAGAAAAACGGACCAGGGACCCCCTATCACATATGATATCAAATATTTAGTTGCCGGGCCAACAATAATGTGTAGGGCGGCCTATGTGACATGTGTAAAAGTAGGCCACTAACTTAAGTCACTAAAATTATTGACAGCTTTATATATTTATAGCACAGGTTGTATTTATGTAAATGTATATTTCTGACATTTACATTTACAAGTTTGGGATCAAATCATTTGGAGGACTCCCTGCAGTACCTCCGAGGACCCCCTATGGGTTCCAGGCCCCCTGTATACTGTAGACCTACATATATTTATTATATACTCAATATATACATGCTTTTTTATTATTTTTATTTATATACATTACATTGCTGTTGTACCGTGTTGCTTATACTTCATTAAACATAATCTTAAATGAAATACCTATATATATATATACGGTGTATACTGTACATAGGCCTTTATTTTATGTACTTTATATTTCATCCTAGGTAAAGAGATGTTTGTCAATTGTCAGATTAAAAACATTTTCAATATTTTTTTAGTTTTTGACAGTATAGGTTAAAAGGTTTTTAAAATAAACTATACTACATTCTAACACTATCTTCAATAATGAACAATTCACATAACAACTGAAGTGAGATTTTGTTATGGCGTCAAAAAACCTTTATTTCCCATCCTTCTTTGTGAGGGCAGTTGGGAAAGTCACCCACATGACCACGTACAGTAGATTCCAGCCTGGCTGCTCATTGCTGGTAGAGGAGCACGGCTGCCTATAGCAGTCCACCCCCATCAATCCCGACCGGAGAGACACTACCGCCGTGCGTGAACGTTCCCTTACTGTAAATATTTCCATAGCTGTGCCCTCCCTGCCAGACACCCCTCCCCTACCCTGTTCTTAAAGGTGCGGGCCGTGGACAGATTTAAGGGGGGGCCGCGGCTTCGCTGGCTATATCTGGAGTTGTTGAACAGGACTTGTCCGAGGTAGCGTAAGCATTGCCTCTGTGCCGTGCTGTATGGATGTCCTGCCACGTGCACAAGCTCAGTGATGTGTGTGTGAGTGCGCGTATGTGTGTGGGTGGGTGGGTGTGTGCGTGCAGGTGTGCGTGTGTATGTGTGGGTACATGCATGTGTGTGTGTGTATAGGCAGGCATGAGGTCGACATAAATCAAGGTGGATGAGTGATTATTCTTGCCTCATTATATTTCACCATATTGTTTAACACTAACTGAGATGGAATCCTCATGCCAGATAAGAGTCCCTGTATTGTGGAACACTTGTTAAAAGGACCACACCGGTATACAAAAGACATGCTCAAGGTTTCAGACGTCGCCGTACAGTTATACTTACTTGTAGCTGGTAGGATTGTAATGTAAACTCTAAGTGCATTTTCACAAGCACTTTTAGTGCCTAATTATTGTATACTAAATATAATTTACATTCACTGTAAGTACACCATTAGTAATTAGTCATTCATTTTCACTAATGCATAACAATTCATGTTTAGGTGGGCAATAAAAACTTCACACCTTAGTATATTTTCCACTGTTGCTAATGAATTGGAGCACATTCACAACACATTGATTGGCCATATAGAGTATCAGCTTGTTTATTAAATTGATTTCTTCAAGATAAATAATTATTTACGACGTCGACGCTGAAGGGAAAATGTGATGTTGCTCCATCGGAATGTCTCCTCTATTCCCTGCCAAAGCTGTGCTGGAAACACTTTGTGGAGAACCTGCAGATATGAAGAATAGCTAATAATTTACTTAAAGGGAAAACACATCTGGCTGGCTTGCTGAGGCAGAGGTTAAAAGTGTCCAAAACGAGGCCACCGTTCCTTGCCAGTTGCAGGCTGAGAATAGGCCTTAATGTTAAACAAAAAATCTTAACTACAGGAAATAGGCCTGTTATCGTGATATAACCATTAGCCTTGGCTAAAAACCAGACTGAAATCGCCACTTGTTTACTATTTTTGAGTAAGGCCAAAAGTTTACAGATATATGAATCACAAATCCTTTCCCAAGCAAACAAATGGGAATGAATGGGATGTTTATTATTAGTTTCATGGCCAAAAACTAAAGTAAATACACTGAACAAGTGTGAAAAAGACAAGTTTGGTTTTGTTTGAGGGCTTAGTCGATGATCTGAATAGTGTTAATCCGGCCCCCTGTGCTACTGAAGAGTGAATCCAATCCAACTTCAGATATTAGCTTCAAACATGTAGAGTAGCCTGATTAGCAAGCAAAATCTCTAGATAATAAATATCTAGATAAATGTATACATGCAGTATGTGAAGAACGTCAGGTCTAACACTATTCAACCCTGTAAATGGAATCCTTTTCTGGAAGGTTCCACTGTAGTTTAGTGGACAAACTCAAAAAGGTTATGAGAGCAGTAAAGTAAAAAATATAAAAAACACAGACATTGAGGAACCCACAGTGTGTGTGTATGTATGCGTGTGTGTGTGTGGGGGGGGGGGGGGGGGTGATGATGAGATCATGTTTGCAATCTCATGGGCATGACAGCACCATGGATGAAAGTGAACCTGTTAGTTATCCCCACGCACGCACGCACACACACACACACCTGTACTCCATAAACACTGGCAAATGTGTCTAGGCATCGAAAAACCACAAAGTCTCCAGCCTGGCTCCGCCCCACTATTGCCCAGCTTTCGCTCTGAGATTACAGTCTGGAGACCCTGTTCACATTAGTGTTTTCACAGCCGCCCTTCTGGCTGTCCAGTCAGGGTGGGTTAGTGAGATGATGTTGAAGTCAAGCGTGTTTCTAAATGGTGTTAGAGCTAGATGAGGCGAACAAAACAGTTGGTTAAAGGCTGTCCAATAGTTTGAAAATGAACCAGAGGTCTACGCCCAGTAGGAGGCAACGACTGCAAACAATTCCCAATGGAGCGTGGCCAGACCTATTCACAAAGAGAATATGGTCTGGTTACAACAGGCTGCAAAGACTCTGGTCTAACGGATTTAGCTTTAACATCCTCCATACTCTCTCAGAATGCTGGAGAAGGCACACACACATGCCTCACACCAGTCCAGCGTTCTGGCACTGTGCCTATTCGTCTGGTCGGCGTGACGTCATATCCGGCAGTGGCTTGAGAACTCGGTGACAACAAACGGCTGTGGCCTAGCATCCAAACGTTAAACAGTGGTGAAACTGTTTCACATGCAGACTATTCACATGGATTCTGCAAAGTCTTATTTTGTATTTATTATGCTGAATTAGGCTATTTAGTATATATTCGTATTATGGTGAGCTCCCAGGCGATGCCAAGAAGCATTAATTGACACTGATTTGGACAACATAGAAAAAAAATGTTCGTTGTTGTCTTACTAAGCAATCACGCAACGTCACTTCCGGGCGTTCGCCGACCAGACAAATAGCCCTACGCTGAATAAACCAGTAGTGTGTGTAGAGGTGTGCAGTAGTTATCCATCAGAAATAAGGTGAACGCCATCCATACCAACTGGTCACATATAGCTGAGGTTAATAAAGCAGGAAGGTCTGATCCCATGCGTGCGCACGTGCGTGCGATACAGTTTCAGGACCCCAGGATGCACGGCACCCTTGTTACCGCAGCAACCCTGCTAGGGGAGGCCTTATGTAAGGGAAACAACAGCTGGAAACACTTAGAACTAAAGCCAGCATATTAAACATTTCAAAAACCAAGTAAAGGTCTCCTGCACTCCACGTTTTTATCGGTAATATATTGGGTCTCTTAAACGTAGGGAGCAGTTGTTTCGCCCATCTCGTCCTGTATTTGGGATAAAGGTTTCCATGACGAACTCAAGCTAATGCACACCCTGTGAAAGGTCAGGGATGGCCTGATACAGAATAGGGAGTACAGCTTGACATCACAACTATTTTCCCTTGAGGAAAATCAGCACATTCCGTTCACTAGTTCACTAGTTAGTTATGGAGATGGGTAACAAGAATTGTGCTACACGCTAACCGATTTTAACAAGATAGTGGAGGCCCGCCAACGCGTAGGCACTGTACTTTATTGAACATGTTCAATAATAAAGTGGAGAAAAGTCATTAACGTGTGTATGCATGGGCTGTGTAGAGATTGACCGGATTATCTTCATCAATCCTGGCAAAACTACAACATAAAGTATACAATAAATGTATAAATAAATGTGTGTCTAAAAAATGACTACAAAATAAATAAATATGAAGAAAACGTCTCTTTGTACAAGGTTGCATGTTAGCAAAATAGCATTGTGAGGGTTGAAGAAAAAAAATGATATGTCATTGTTATTTGAACAATCATAAGTTGTAAAACTGTATTAATTGTTAATTAATTACCTAACAAGTTCTAGCCTACTTCAATGCACTTTGTGTGTTTGTATTAAAACCATATTCAGTGCTATATTTACAGTCTATAGATGCATATCATGCGAAAACAGAACAAAAAGGGGTTCATGATGAATGCAGTTAATGTGTAATCACCACAAAGCATTATTTTGTTTTCAGGGTGGGATTGGTAACTGTTCGTACTAAGGCAGTGGGGTTTTGTGTGCAGGCTTGTTTCACCATCTGAGGCAACTTAAGGCTAGGAGCTATACTATTCTACAGACTGTTGTCGGAGTTCATTTCCCCCCAACCTCTTCTTGCCAATGAATTCCAGATGTTGTGCAGACGAAAGTGAATTGAAAGGGGTGGAGGGGTGAAGGGGGGTGGTAAAGGTTGTGTGGGAGCGATTCTTTGCACAGAATGCATTGTATATGTATGTAGCACGCGCTTTCTAAACATACAGTACAAGAACTCATTTTCAGTTTATGTCCAACACAAACAGCAAAGTAATTAGGCAATTTTACATTCAAACGTTCATTTGAATGTTAATTAAAAGACACACGCCTCTCCTCCATATGAGCCTTACAGTTTTCATAGTTTCATATATTCCCTCCCTCTACAGATGGTTTTCAAAACATAAACAGTGAGTCGGGATTTTGGAGCTTGTTGGGACCTTTAAAGGTAGAGTCCGTGATTTACAATTAATACACTTTAACTTTAAGGGAATAGCTCCTGGCTACTCACTAGCTGTTTGTGTGTGTGTGTGTGTTCTGAAAGAATAATCTGGTGTTTCTACACACCCCTGGCTTTGAAGATGGGAATCAAACAAAGTGGTGCAGACGGCACCACACAACGACACTATCCCAGCCTTGGCAATGCGTGTACAACGTGTGGGAGCCGAGCCTCTGAGGGAGCACCCTATGGCGTTAAAGGGAGAGGTGTTTGGATTTTGATGGAGTTCGAATATCAGCCATCTTTCTCAATAATCCCCGACTACACCTTTAATCTACTCTTGAACCGAGAGAGAGAGAGAGAGAGAGAGAGAGAGAGAGAGAGAGAGAGAGAGAGAGAGTGTGAGAGGGAGAGGGAGGGTGAGA
>JAODUH010000024.1:257065-270659 GCA_027564835.1 Typhlichthys subterraneus | reverse complement strand
GCTGTTTTGCTTCTGCTACGGCAGATGCTGCAGCCCTTCGGGCCCGTCGGTACCTTGCAACCGCCTCCAGAGTCTTCCGAGACAACATATCCCGAAAGGCCTCCTTCAGTCGGACTGCTTCACTGACCACTGGTGTCCACCACGGTAATCGACACCTTTTTATTGATTCTGTTAAAAGAATACATGAAGGCCTTTATTCTCTTGTGGGTCTCACAAACCTTCCTATTAATCTTTTACCTGGAGAGATCCACCTCTCATTTTGTCTTCACAGACAAAAATAATTTTCTCAGCCCATACACGCTCTCTCTCTCTTCCTCCTTATCCCCTCCCCTCCTCTCACCTATACTCCATAAGATGGTACCCAGCATTGTGTAGCCAACTTCTGATTCTCTATATCTGTTGTCATGGAAACTGACTCCAGCGAGCAGTAGTAGTTGTAATCTGAGTGTGTGTTCTTACACATGTGCGTGTACACGTGTTCACGCTACTATGGCCCACAATGTCAGCCACTGGAGAAATAGTAGGAAAGCAACGTGCGTGTGTATGTGTTTGTACTGGCCTTGACCAGATACCTGAGGGTGAGTTGTTTTCAATGACACCCACATTTAGTTCATAGCTAGCCAATCCTGTACTATAAAAACATTTATAGTAATCGGATAGGAGATATGGGATGTGTGTGTGAGAGAGAGCTGTCTGCTGCAGTTAAAAAACACCAAGGAAAAGGGGATGACATCATCCTTTCTTTAGAAGATGATGAGAGAATGGGGAACAGGGCAAGATGGTGAATAGTTTGAGAGATGGAGAGGGGAGTATTAAAGTACAGTATTTAACTTAATGAGAGGTGGGGCAAACAAAGATGGAAAGGAAACACTAGAGACGACCAGCATGGACACAGATGGAGTGTCTGCGCTCTCACCTGGCTGTGTGGAGGGAATGCCCGATGGCAAAGTTCCCACATTGGTCTACAGGATCCACAGGTCCATGTGACCTGGCTTGGCCAAGTGACTGGGATTTGGGTAGGGCCAATATAGTAAGGGTATTGATTCAACAGCAGATTGAGAGGGAGGGAGATCAACCTCATCCCCTTAACCAACCCCACTCTCTCTTTTGGCTTTTTGCATGCCTTGTTTCCATTCATATTTACAAATCTATTTTGGCTCAGTCTCCATCTTCACTTTAAATTCAGCATCTGCTTCTGTCTTTCTCTATTCTTTCTTGACACCCAACACACACACACACAAGGCTCTCGCTCTTTCTCAATGAGGTATTTATGTGACACACCTGCTGCTAGAGGCTAAGCGCTAGTTGCATTAAAGACCCACTCTGTGTAGCTGTTGGCCCACGGACCCAGCCTGCCTCATTCACAGTTTCTACGCCTGTCACTTCTGGCCTGCTGAACGCGGGGCGGAGTGTGTGTGGGGAAGGGGGCAGGGGTCTCCTGGCGTTATCGACAGCTCAGGAGGTCTGTAGGGGCATAGGATGCAACACAAGGCTTCTGGATGCCAGCACACTTAGCTAACCTCGCCACCATGTTTGGCCTAAGGAGTTCGGGTGGGAGTTACGAAAAGATGCGGAGCGAGTATTACCTGGATGTAGAAAACCCATTCTGTCCTCAGGTGTGTGTTTCAAGACTGCTGCTTTTTTCTTTGTTTTGGTCTGTGTGTGTGTGTGTGTGTGTGTGTGTGTGTGTGTGTGTGTGTGTGTGTGTCAAGGAAACGTTGAAATGCAATACTGGAGGATTGGATAGAAACTATAATGAATGTGGCTTCTTGTATTTTTTGTATATATTTTTTCAATAGCGTTTTTGTGAGAAGCAAACATTCTTTGTGTGGCTCAGATCAATGTAATCACTGTGTTATTAGATGAAAAGGCTTCTGTTGACTGCAGTGGTTGCTTTACCTAAAAAGATGCAGGACACTGACTTTATATCTTTTTATTTCACACTCTGGTTGAAATCCTGTCCTTTACTTGATAGATGAAAAGGGTGTTGAGTGGTTTATAATGTAACAGAATGTTGGTTGGCATATCTTGATACCCCCACAAGAAAATCCTTTTTATTTTAATCTTGTATGATTAAAGTAAGCATAGGCTTAGTAGTTAGCTATATCCTGCATTCAACCTGTTTACCTGTACCTATTAATATGAATGTATGTAGGCTAAATTTCCAACTATAAATATAAATAAAAAGAAAATCATATTTTAATAAAATGCTGGTGGAATAACACCATCTACACTTTAAAATTAATTGCATTTGCTTTAACTTCATGCCAGGTGATGTCACTTTGCTTGTGTGATGTCAGCATCTTTCAATCCTGTACTGTACATAGTACAGCCCCTGCTCTTTGACTTGTTCTATTTGGTCATCCCCACCCTATCACCTAGGTGACCAAGCAGATTCACGAGCATGAGCAGGAGAGCGAGCTGCGGGAGCAGATGTCTGGGTACAAGCGCATGCGGCGGCAGCACCAGAAGCAGCTGATTGCTCTGGAGAACAAACTGAAGGCCGAGATGGATGAGCATCGGCTCAAACTGCAGAAGGAGGTGGAGACACAGGCCAACAATGCCTACATCGAGCTGGAGAAGCTTGCTAGGCGCCACACTGTACATGCTGAGAAGGAGGTGGGGGACTGGTATCATCTTAACTTGGTTACCAATTAAGATTTGCACAGTTGTCAAACCGATAATATGCAGTAACAGAGGTTGTTACATTTAGAACCTGTTATGTCTGTGAGGAAAAGTTCAAACATACATATATGATTTCATGTAGGCAATAGCATATTTCTCTTTTCTACCTTTGATGTGCTTGATGCGTGAATAACTTTCACATGAATCCACATATCCCCCTCACCTATCAGTCCCCCAATTAGAATAGAATTAAACAGGCCCCAACATTGTTACCATCTGAAACTGTTTCATATAAAACTGTCAATTTTGCTGTTTTATGTCAAATTGAGGTTATTATTTAATTTAAATCTTGAAATATTCAATTCGTATAATCTTGGTGTGCCCACCATACAAGCCTTCATTTCAAAGTGATCACCTAAATAGCTGTTCCAACAACCTCTGCCTAGATATAATGTAGTATAACCATAATCTAGGGCTGGCCCGAATACTGTTACAGGCTTAAAATTCTCAATGGTATTTCCGAACAAGTATTTCAATACTCATTCTCAAAAACTACATTTAAAAACACTGAACTATTAATGTTTCATAACCTGTTTGATTTGTTAAATCAAAGGGGATGGCAGGACCATTTGCGAGTTTTCAATATGTGCACATAACTGTTCAACAGCAATCAATGCATTTGTCAGACTATTAATATAAAAAATTTGAGTCAACTATTCACCAATAAAGAATCACCAATAATACGATACTCGTAGTCCACCGATCAAAACAGTCTTGTTGCATGATCTTGTTAGCTGGCAGACAAAATCTTCTATAACTTCAGTGAGCATCCATGCTCTCAAAATTACCGCTTTATATTGAAAATTCACTTGACACATTTGGAGCTGTCCAGAGCATATATAAGCCAATAAGTGTATGTGTTAAATGAACAACCCCCCCTCTTCTTACAGACAGAGCCAACTGCAATCGATTGTGTTGACATAGTGTAGGGCAGGCAATGATATTTTTTATGTTGGTTTATACGGTACAGGAAAAGTGGGCATTAATGGGAAAACATGCATAATGTGGAAAAAAAAAATTCTAATCTTAATATTTAAATCCAAATGCATACCCAACGAACGAATATCTGAATAGTAGTGTTAGCGGCCAGCTATACCATAATCCAAAAGTGTGGCGTGCTGTATTGGTGTGGTAATTAATTAGTGGGATCATTAAATTGTACCATAAAGTATAGGAATGTTGTTAGTTCGGCTAAGTCATTGACCTATGTAGGACCAGAGGTGGAAAGTAGTGAATTACAATTACTCACGTTACCGTAATTTAATCGTTATTTTGTGTAGTACTTTTTTTGAAGTCATTTTGAAAATCTTTTAAATTGTACTTGTACTAAGTAGAAGAAGTAGTAGTATTGTACTTCGCTACATTTAAAATCTCATCCGTTACGGAGTAAAAAAAAAAGTACTAGCCCTGTTCCAAAAAGTGGAACTACTCAATGCATGCGCTTTTGAGAATTGAGAATTACGGTCTAGATGCTAAGTGGCAAACCACACACATTTTCCCATGTTAGCTACCCTTTCGTCACTGCTAGCTAAGGCTACAAGCATTCTTTTACCAATAGTGTTTGTTCGGCCACACTCTAGCCAAGCAGCTAGAAAACTTTTATTTTGCACTGCGCATTTATGTGCAGTTATACGGTAGAAACCTAGCTTTCAGTACGAGGATGTATGTGGTCACACACAATCATTTCTACAATAATTTTACATTGGCTATTAAATAGAAAGGTATTAGAACATATCTAGATAGATTGTAAATTAGCCTATATTTAAGAAACGTGGGTTAAAAAATACTATAGACATAGTTGTTCTAGTTGTCCTGACCTTAAATGTCAACATTAAATATGGAGACATGGTACTATAAGCTACTGCAGAATAGCCTATATCATTAATGAAGTGTAAACAAACCTATACAGTAACCAATGTGACCATGTCACGATTTTGAGCAAACCTCATTACAGATTATGCAAGGTCAAATATGATCATAATGTCTCCTGTCAGTCAAACGCCTGTCAAACTACATGACTGGCTAAGCCAATCAGACATAGGCCTACATGTAAAACAATAAATGAAACACAAAATACAAAAGGAGAATGTTGCATTATGGTGTTGTTTGTCCTTCATAAATAGATTTTCAACTGTCCTCCCAAATCCTTGGCTGCACTCGTACATTTTTTTTACTTGGGCCTTATATGCTCCAAAAGTAACCGTATAGAGCCCTGCACAGGGCTTCACTGTTAAAAAGTAACAAAGTAATGTTTACTCTGAGTATATTTTAAATTAGCTACTTTATACTTGATTAGATTTTTTCCACATTTATTTTTTACGTTACCTTAAGTAAAAATGAATCAAAATATTAGTACTTTTACTTAAATAGAACATTTTTATACTCTTTTCACCTCTGTGTAGGACAACTGTCGCCTAGCCTTGTAGATTAGACCCTAGCTATTGGTATTCCTGTGTTGATGTCGCAATCTGTTCAGGCTAACACCCTAAACAACCCTTGCCTTGTTTTTCTCTGTGTTCCTTAGATGAAGACAGCATTAGCTGATGAGAAAAAGTTCCAGCAGCAGATCATTGCGCAGCAGAAGAAAGAGCTGACCACTTTCCTGGATAACCAGAAGAAACAGTACAAGCTCCGTAAGGAGAAGATCAAGGAGGTGTGCTGCTGCAATTTTTGTTTTAGTTTTTGCTCCCTCCTCATACGGTATATACGACTTCTGTGTTGCATGTGACACACTGCTGTTCACTGTAGAAACCTCCCCCTTACATGTTCTTTGGAAGTTATGTTGATTCCATCTGCATACTCATCATGTTCTACACATGCATACAAATACAAACATCAACACAACACACTGTGTTTTGTAGGACTACACAACCTTGACATTGAACAGAGCCCAGAGAATGCATTAGTGGGCTGGGAGTGCGATCAGTTGTGTTTTTCAGTTGCAATAAGTGGCCAGAATTAGGTCAGCATAAGAGAGCATAGCTGGCAGGCAGAATAATTTCCTGCCAACTATGGGCTTTTACAGAATTAGAAACCAATGGGAGAACAGATACGACTTGTATGTTAAATACATAATAGTCAACACTCAATATTAACGTATAGCCCACAAGAGAAATACACCCTCTAGTAAAACACTACTTGGTACTAGTGGGTAGATTTGGCAAAGCAATTTCTCCTCAACCCTGCTGTGCATTGAAAGTCACCAGTAGTTCAACACAGAATGTCATTTAGATATTTTAACTAAATCCAAATTCTTGTTGGCATTACATTTAGCTGAGCCTAAAACAACTTAACTGACAAACCGGTCTCTGTAAATATGCCTTTCCCAGTGGACCTTTATTTAGACACAAACGGTTGTTTTCTGTTAAGTTGACGGCTTATGGTTATAACATGCAATTCACTGAGTTTCAGCATACTTGTTTTCTTTCAAGTAGAAAGGTAGTCTCATGAGGAGATGGAAAGCAGTGAACTGTTACCTGATACCATGTCACACTTCATGTGTACAGGCTACACTGTAGTATCCTACAAGGACATATCAAGTATTACATTTGGTATCACTTGTTCTTTGTAACAATGTTTCTTGAAACACTAATTGCTAAATGGTTTGATAGAGGATTTCAAACATTTGACACCACAGCTGGCACATACAGTACCACCATTTATCTGACAAGCCAAGTTTAACTTTCACACTATTTTACCAATCCCTCTAGACTTTCAGCCTGTTTTTGTTTGACCTATATGCCTTTCAGGAAATGAATGAGGACCACAGCACGCCTAAGAAGGAGAAGCAGGAGCGTCTGTCCAAGCACAAAGAGAACATGCAGCACTCCCAGGCCGAGGAGGAGGCCCACCTCCTGGGCCAACAGAGGGTCTTCTATGACAGGAACTGCCGCTCTTTAAAACGCAAGGTCATGATCAAGAAGCACGAGTTTGAGCAAGAGCAGATCCGAGAGGTACATCAACCACATGGCACTAGCGTTGACCCTACATTGTTCATGATGTCATTCCCATCCGTCTGAATTAGATCAAATACATGCTACACAGTTATACATATAGCATATTCACAGCTGGCATTAATTTATTAGGATTGGAATCCCATTATTAATTTAGTTGAATTATTTTGATTTGGCTACCTTTTAAATATAATACAATTAATATATGGGATTACCACTAGAACCGCCATGGGGTAAATTGTACCCGTGGAGGTTTTTCAATTGTACATAACTGTTTTAAAAATATATTTAAGTCCCTCAGTTTTTGACTTTTCCTAAAATAGTGTTGTGTTGCACTCCATGTTGTTAAACCGTGTTGAGCATAGTCACGCCACTAGTTAAACTACATTTCTGAATAGTGTGGTGGTAGCAGCACTGTTTTCTGAATCAAATAGCTTTTCAGTAGCAACGCTCTTTAATTGATCAGGTAGTGCGGTAGCGTCCACAAAAGATACATTTTCCCAAGCATTTCTGAATCTGCAGCTCAAGCTTAAGTCTGATACAACTGCTAAGAATCAGTACGAGATGCCATCACATACACGGACCTAGACTATGTGTAGCCGACAGAAGCTCTTCCATATGACGGTGATGCCGTAGACGTAGGTCTACCAATCACTGGACTGATGCCTGAGACTTTGATGCAGGGGATTGAGGGGGAATAAAAACAGACTGAGTTTACGTGATAGAAAGAACAGTGAGAGCAGAGAGCACAGCTTATTGTTTAATAAACAGTTGAACTGAACAGTTTTGCCCTCTTTATTTGTTTGACTTACACTTTTGGATGTTGGTACAATAAAATGTAGGAAAAAAAATAGCTTAAATGTAGTGAACTACTTTTGCCGTGTTACATGTAGCTTAGTTTGCTACATTTCTCTTGGGTGTAGCTTCAGTGTAGTGAAGCTTCATTTAACGTAGAGTAACTGGTAGCTCAGCTCACTACATTTTCAATGTAGCTTGCCCAACACTGTTGTTAAATATAGTCAAGATAAATCCAGATTAAAAACAGGCATTTATACCTACAACCGTCACACCGGGTCAAATATACCCGTTATCAAAATGCATTTATTTTTGGCAGGCTTCTTATTTTTGCGCAGCCATCTATTACACATTATATGTTGCTAGGCGACGGTACACAAGTGTGTGATTGAAATCAACATCAATTATAACAGATTCTCACAGGGTCAGCTGGCCACACAATGCATAACATTTGAAGAAACAGCTTTTGTCTCTCTGATGTTGCAGTCAACAAGTGTACACTGGCTGAAGCGCGCACAGCATGTAGCGTACAGAGCATCCTAGGATACATGTGACAATTGTCACGAGTTGAATGCGCTTCTATGTGAGGGTTGTATACTGGGGAAATAACCGTGAGAGATGGAAAGTTTCGGTTTTGGTTGAATACATTTCTCATCTCCACGCTGTGGAGTAACCGTTTTTGTGAGACCCTGCATTTCCTTTCTGCTTATGATAAGGAGGAGACCATGCGCGATGCGGGTACACCACGGACACATTTGCGATCATGGCTAAAGTGTGGGGGAGATTCATACAAAACTGCATTTTATGTTACGAACACTATACTGGTGTGGACGAACAGCTGTTCCCAACTACAGCGAAGTGCCGGTAGAATTAGCTTACTTTAGCTGACATGCCTAACAAGTGGGATATTTGCTTTCATAAATGGCCTATATTTGAGTGTTCTTAAAGACACCCCTTTAGACCATAATTATACAACTAGAGCACCAAAACACAGACAAATAATCACATTTTAGAAGACAATCAATACAATGACGGAGTACATTTTGGAACAAAAAACAGTATCTAGGTGCACGGGAAATATTACCCATTGGCGGTTTTAGGTCTACAGAGTTTCTTGGTGGTTCTAGTATTAATATAATTTAAAATGTAATTTAAGAAGTGGTTTGCACAGGTTTCACAATGTGTTATTGACATAATAATGGGGTAGTGTAATGGTAAATATTAAATGGACAGCATGATTAATTTAAATCTTTTTATGATTTGAAAAGCAAGACTAGTCTGAAAACCCTTCAAATAAATACTAATATATTCCATCCAGGATATTTTACTATAGCAACATGGTAAAAGGTGAATGTAGCAACAACCAAGTAAAAGAAGGTTGATTGATCACTATTGTAAGACATTGTATTATTGTCTACCCACTTGTGTCCAGGAGCTGAACAAGAAGAAGACTCAGAAAGAGATGGAGCACGCCATGCTGATCCGCCACGACGAGTCCACCCAGGAGCTGGAGCAACGGCAGCTCAGGAGCCTGCAGAAGCTCCGCATGGACCTGATCCGCCTGCAGCACCAGACGGAGCTGGAGAACCAGATTGAGTACAACAACCGGCGTGAGCGCGAGCTCCACCGCAAGCATGTGCTGGAGCTACGGCAGCAGCCCAAGAATCTGAAGGTGGTCGGGCAAGGGGATATTGTTTAAAATAGCACTGTAGTGTTATTGATGATGGGGTTCTTGTGTATCTTAGAGCTCTCTGCAACCACCTTAATAGCCATGTTTAAATGTGTTTTTGAGAAAGAATTAAAGCCAATAAAGGTTGGGAGGAAAATGTATTGTGTGTCTATGCGTGGGCGTGGCTAAGGAATATATGCAATGCCACTTTTATCCAGTTGTTTAAATTGAAGTC
Source organism: Typhlichthys subterraneus (assembly GCA_027564835.1). Taxonomy (NCBI): domain Eukaryota; kingdom Metazoa; phylum Chordata; class Actinopteri; order Percopsiformes; family Amblyopsidae; genus Typhlichthys; species Typhlichthys subterraneus. The sequence goes on along the minus strand of JAODUH010000024.1, from coordinate 261,322 downwards.
GTTTATAAACATCTTACTACTTACTTTCTTTTTGCAGCAGACAAACAGGCAGAAAAGCAATAACTCAAACAAAATTAAGAAAAATCAAGGACTGTTAAAGCACCACTGCTTTATGTAACCATAAACAAAAAGCATGAGAGGAGCTCTGTGACCACACAGAAACACACATAGTGAATACTAATATGTGGTGGTGTAACTTTGTACTTGTGTGCCTTGACTGCGCATGCGCGACAGGCAGATGAAGCCCGGCAGTCGATATGCTCACAAATGAACAGCGGATCTCTTCTGTACTGTAGTTTCTGTACATGCATGACGTAGTTATAAAAAATGCTAATTAATTTTCATAAAGAATTAACCGACACACCTACAATGCGCTGCGCTGAGACTATATTATAACAGCGAGCACTCGGTGCCCGCGTTGCTCAAAGCCATGTCTGCAGAAGTAGGTCTATACCTGGGCTTAAAATAGTCATGCAGGAGATGGAGTGGAATATGATGACGACATGGGTCCAATGAGCTCCGTTTTGCCTGCCAGACGACAGCAGATTAAAGAAGCCTATAGTAGCCTAGGCAGATATTATGCGCTACTGTACGCTATTGCTTGGCACCTGAAATAGCCTACTATTCGCTGTCCCGTAGGCCTATACTGAAAAAATAGGTTACGGGTAAATTCCTATAGTGCATCCTATGCATTATATGTTTTCACATGCTTGGAATTATATGAGAATTAATACAATTTAAAGAGTTTGTTTTACGAGACAACAGAGCTATTCTCAATCAGTCATTGAAAATCATAATTGCCTTTTACAGAGACTCAGATATGCGGTTTTTAAAGATGTCAACGAATAACTTTTCCTCCGGCTCAAGTAAAGTCTGTGCTGAAAAAAATTATTTTGGCCCCGTGAGCGCCAGCAAATCTCACTATATGCCTGTAGTTAATGTCTGTTAAATTAGTGGCCTTTTATCGTGACCAGCCCAAGGTTGGTTGATGGAATATTGGAAAAGTGATCAAGATGGAAAGAAATGTATTTATATTGACTATTGATTAAATACTGTACAAACGTTAAAATTAAACAGACATATTCTATCTTTGTTATTATGACGGACGTAACGTTAAATGTTTTGTATGATATGATCAGTCATATCATACAAAACATTTGATCTGAAACATTTGAAATTTTGAAACATTTGATCAGTGATCAGTCACTGACCCAGATAAAACATTATTATTCGCGGTACCAAAAACGGCAGTTTCCGGCAGGGGATACAATTTCTGTATGACACGCTCGTCTTTATCAATGCGCAATGATTAGGTTACGTAAATCAACACATTATTTAAGAAGCCTATTTATAATCTGATTACAGTTTCTGAACAATAGCCTATATTAATCTAATGTAGTTATTGATGTATATTATCACTCTTGATAATTTGCCTGTCCTGCAGACTCAACTTGCTGCTATGGTAGCCTGCAGTTACTGTATAATAAAATAGATTTACAGATTTTGTCATCTGCAAACGTTGAACATTAAACTTTTACTTAAGGCTTGTGTACCATATTGGCGATCAACATCATTTCCTTGCCTAGCACATTTCACTGATAGTACGTAACTGGCCATATCCTCCTAGGGGCGTTACCAAACAAATCGTGTGCAGTAATCTACCCAACAAATGCACGTTTCTCTAATTCACCTGTTTCCCCGCCCCTCTCCCCTTAGCCAATACAGACCAGGAAGCCAACAGTCCACTTTGAAAGGCTTACTACTTATCCTTGTCACATCGACATTGCTAATTCCAAAAACAACTAGGAATGGGTCCTTTAAGATTCTATACAAAAATATTATATTAAATTACTATTGTTGTTCCTGTTCTGTAAATCTTTTTTTATTCTTAGACCAACAGATGGAGCAAACTGTCTTAAAAGGGTAGGGTTGTAGTGGAAAAAACATATGACATTTTAGGCATGACTGCGTGGCAATGGAAAAATGGGTTTACATGTCTCACGGGTCAGATAGAAGGACCCCATAGCAGTTTTGCTTAGGGCCCCCAGAAGGTCAGGACCGGTACTGTATATACTATATATGTATGTATATCTATGTGTGTGTAAACTGTTCCCTCCCTTGTCCTGTCCATGCGTTCTCCCTGGGCCTCGTCCAGGTTCTGGAGCTGCAGATCAAGAAGCAGTTCCAGGACACGTGTAAGGTGCAGACCAAGCAGTACAAAGCCCTGCGCCACCACCAGATGGAGGTGACGCCCAAAGCAGAGCACAAGACTGTGCTGAAGGTCCTGAAAGAGGAGCAGACCCGCAAGCTGGCTATCCTGGCCGAGCAGTACGAGCAGAGCATCAACGAGATGATGGCCTCACAGGCAGTGAGCAACACACAGTATTCCTTAACCATCCATCGTGTGTAGCTCTGACACTCTTGACTTCTTTTCTATGGATATAGTAATTTTATATACTGGATATGTTTTGGGCAGAGATGAAGTCAAGATGCCATTGTCTCTGTGCAGATGCCCTATTTGTCATCCCATTTCATTTTACATTTTTTATATATGTATGTGTATGTGTGTATATATATTAGGGATGGCACCGATACGATACTGAGATCGGAAATCGGTCCGATACTGACTTAAATAGCTGTGACAATTGGACAGTTGTAACCGATCCATGGGGCTAATCCAATTACATTAATTTATACGCGTAGGTCTACTGTCCTGCATCAGCCATGTCTAACCTACCTAGGTCACACTATCAGCAGCAGGTTACTAAAATGCATCAAAGTCCTAAAATAGAGATAGGCTGTCATTTACTTTGCAATTTAACTTAAAAGTTAATTTAACACTGGAATCGGATCGGTACTCGGTTATTGTTCGATACCCAAAGTGCCGGTATCGGGACAAAAAAAAACTGGACCATGCCATCCCTAGTATGTGTGTGTATATGTATATGTGTGTGTATATATTTATTAGGGGTGTAACGGTACACTGAAGTCACGGTTCGGTTCATACCGCGGTTTAGACCTCACGGTTCGGTACATTTTCAGTACAATTGTTTTTACTCACATAGCCTTAGCTCATAGCCTATATAAGCCTCACATTTTTTTTTTTTTTGTTTTTTTTTTTTGCCCCCTCCCATTCCTTCTCACCGGTGTGTTACGCAACAGGTTCAACACACACACAGATGCCATACTGCATCTGTTCCATGTTGGTTTGAGTAGATTCGGCTGTGTAAAGCCGAATCATTAAACTACTCAGTCAGGAAATATTGTCCCTCACCACCTCGACACGTTACAGCAATGCAACGTAAGAGTAAATAACATATAGCCTTACAAGTGCCGTTGGTACGAAGCAGAAGCAGAGAAATGGCTCTGCTGCGACGCGGGTAGAATCACTCGGCGATTGGCAGTGTCCAAAAGCGGAGAAAAAAAACAAAACTCTGAAAACGATTCCTCTTCAGTTCCGCGTGCAGCGGGCTTGTTTACTTAACGCCAACACACTGCTTTTCCGATTCAACACAAACCGAACAGTTTCCCCACACAGCTGTTTTAAAAGTAGCAGGTAAGGCACAGTACAGCGTCCGTGTGAAAACTCGCACTTGTAACTTTTGGTTCCGCCATTATACCTCTTTACGCCAAACTGCATGCAGCGACCCGTAACGTCTGTACCGAACGGTTCGATACGAATACACGTACCGTGTGTATGTGTATATATGTGTGGGTGTGTATATAGATATGTATTTTGTGTTTATATATATATATATATATGTGGGTGTGTGTGTGTGTATGTATGTGTATATATATATATATATATATGTGGGTGTGAGTATATACTGTATGTATATGTGTGTGTGTGAATATACCTATACTGTGGCACATGCCAGACCACGTTTAGCAGGCGTGTAACAAAGGGCTTTATTCAGAATCAAAAACAACTAAACTTCTTCCCGGACCGAGGACGCTCACAATCTCTTTTTGTCTCAAACATTCAAGAGCAGGGCATAACCTAAAATGCAAACAAACAGAACCACAGTTTGCGCACTAAACATTACAAACACACATAATGAGGGTTGAGGGGAAGGGAGCCTTACCGCCTGATGCCAGGTCTGAGAGGAGAGAGAGAACCGGAGTCAGGGGAGCCTGTTTGCCTAAATACAGCCCCCTGCAGGTGTTCCCAGCTGCCAGTCATTCCACTGATTGAGGAGGGAATTGGGCAAGTACCGCCCATCCACCACCCTCCCCAGTGGTAGGCGGAGCCGCTGG